>JACXSJ010000288.1:0-86383 GCA_014851325.1 Pentalonia nigronervosa
GGCTTTGATGTTTTATTTTCATTGTCATTGATTACAGGGTTTGTATTGGTACTTGATGTTTCCATAGGTTGAATTTCGTCCGAAGGAGCAATCGGAGAAAAACGGTTAGCCGAAATAAAAATATTTTTGTCAGGTTTTTTGTGGAAGGAGAAGAGCTGTTGGGAGATCTTGAGCGTTTTGAAATATTTGATTGGACTGTTTGCCAATCATTTTCGTTGTCAGAGAAATCCGAGGGGCTATTGACACCCGTTTGATCTATTAATGTTTTGGTGATAATAAGCGGTGGAATAGTTTTATCTGTTAAATGTTTATTTTTTGACGGTTTGGGAAATTTGGTGGTAGGAGTCAGTGGGCGATTAGAGTAACTCATAATGATGTAAATAAGGAAAATTATGGGTTGGCCTTGGGTGATGTTTAAATAGTTTATACATTACCAACGGTACGAATACCGCGACGAGCTGGATACAACGAACAATGCACACGCTATCGGGAGCTGATAAAGCGGAACGAGAGGCAATTAACGTGTGGACTAGACGGAGTCTTAACACGAACTGATAATATAATTAGGAAATATATTATGAATTATCAATATTTAACTCAGTTAATATAACGATTAATGATATACAGTATAATAATTATTAGGAGAAATCCACTTATTAATTCAAGTATTTAATTGTAATAGAATTTATGTACATTACATTGCCATTACTATACTAGTGAGGAACACAAATCTAACAAAAGTATTTATTTTAAAATACCTTAAAGCTGAAATACCTGTTTAAAAATGAATTATTTTTAAAATCAATATTTAACAATTTTATTACTCTCATCACATTTTATTACCTACCTCTTGACCTCTTTATGAAATGTTGTCATTTATATAGTATTTTCGTCTATGGAAGTACCAACATTATCAATAAATTAGACTTCTAAAATGTATAATTACAGATTATATAAAATTATTTTATATAATCTGTGATATAAGTGATAATAAGTATAACATCAGTGTATAACGAATAACGATGTCTATATACAAGTTATAATATTGAAAATACAAATGGCAGGACTGCAGGATGCAGCTCTCATTTGGTTTAAATGCTTAATCGCTTTCCGTTCACCCTTGTGCAGTTGATTTTTTAGGGTTTCTGTTCGTTTTTCGATATTTTTTGGTGTACCAAATTCTCGTTCGTGGCCTATTGTAAACGCTTCTTAATACGAAATACGAATACAGTACGATATACTTATATGATTCGAAATTTCAAATCAGCGATCAGTGTAACGTATTATTTACAGCACAATAAAAGCCAATTTTGATTGTCATCTACATTGTTATTTGTTTCTACAGCTATTGAAGACATTTTTTTACAATTGAAAAGGTATGCATTAACTTATTTTAATTTTCTGATATTAGTTTAATATTTAATCAATACATATCTAATACTTTTATTTTTTAGAATTTGGTTACCTTCACTACAATTCATCTACTAACAGTACATTTTAAACAGGTAAGTCAATCTTAGTATATTTTTAGTATAAAATACATAATTAATTGTAGGAACTTTCTTTAATACCAAAATTAGTGTATGTGTATAGGTACATTGCAATAAAATAAAATGTTTGAAGGTATTCTCTTAGTACATAATTTTAAAATTATCATAATAATTATCACAGTAAGTTTATTCCTTATGCAATTCTATAAACAACATACAGTTTTTAGTGAAACACAAATTTACGTTACATTTACTGCAATTAGTGATAGTATAAATTCTGATACACAGTTTGCATCTTTGTTTTATATCCATAGATACTTGCCAATGATCTATATTGTGAATTACTATCATACCTAATATCATCAACAAATCTAACAGAAAACAACATTTTCTTCTTAGTTGGTGGTAAAATAGTAGATTTAAGTGATGGTCTCCCACTTTTTGGTGTTGTATTTAAACCAGATACAAGCAACTTGTGGTTTAGTTCTGTTTTAAATTATAGTAAGCTTAGATTTTTAATATTTATTTGCTTGCTATATGTACGATACAGTAGTCATAAATCATTTGTACACATATCAATAATGTGATTTATAATTCTCAAATAAAATTGTTTCATCTTTATATTGATGTAGTACAAATCAACCAACATGCCATGCAGATCAATTTTACCCATGTATGATTTATATTCTTGAATTGAATTAAATTTTTTTGAATCTGGTCTCACTAAATCTATTTTACCATTTTCTTCAACAAACCACATTTTTAAAATATCTGTAAAACATCATAGTTAGATATTATATGAACAAATTTATCATCATACCATTTTGTGATTATAAATTTATTGACTATCAATTTTTGAGTCAAAATTACCACCTTTTTGATTCTCTATAAAGATATCAAGTTAATTTTACATTTTGTTAATTGATTACTGCAGTCACTGCCATCAGTCTACATGCACGAAACGGTAATGATCTCTCGTGGGCAGCAATATAGAATACTACCGAATTTCAGCTTACATTGAAGATTATACAAATTAAAGTTTAAATCAATTGTCCATTGTCACTTTATAGTTTTGATTTTTAGGAATACCATCAACGTGTCTAAAAACTATATCACCACTTATGCCCAAGCCTTGTTCAGCTTGAGATAATATATCTTAGACAGTATTAAAATCATTAACTAAACCACTTGAATAAGCTATAGCAAATGTTTTTATACCCCACTTGTGAGTTAACATTTTTTCAAGTCAGACAAATAGGTCAAAAATCCAAAATTATTCAATTCATAACATTTCCTTTTATAATAATTATATTTGATTATTATTTCTTATACCTACAATTTACAAATATTACCTATATTCCACATAAAAGTTTATGAATTTTAGTCAATATACAAAAGTATAATTCAAGTTCAAAAATATAAGAATAAATATAAAGCTAAATGGATAAAATTAAATAAGTTTCATTTTCTTAAACAATTACCTGATAAATTACCTTAATTTAAAAGAGCTTCTGTTAACTCATTATTTTGTTACTATATATGTACCTAGCCTCGGAATAGAAATATAAACAAAGTTTAAGGAATGAAAAAAATTCCAAAAATTATATTTTGGAAAAAGTTACTAAATTTCAAATTTTAAAAATCAAATTAATTTATTACAAAAAAATATTGATATTTTAAAAATTGTATAAATACACTACTTGACTTAAATGTTTTTACTATTAAATTTTTATAAAAATTAGATTTAAAAATTGGCTATTATTGCACGCAAATTGTATTATTTTGTTATACAATAATTATTAATTTCATATAGTACTCAGTATGTCACTATTTAAATACTTAAGTTATTATTTATTTTTGTACGATATAAATGTTGTAATATTATATTTTTTTTTCTTGGGTTTCATTTAATTAAATGCTACTTTCGCCTTATCTCTATCCCCTGCAATGATCATTGAGCTGGATTTTGCGATCGTTCGTCTAACCTAACATTAGCCATGTTAGAAAATATACAACCAATACGTCATATTCCTTTGCGTCCTGGATCTTGTTCTCGTATTATTTGTACTTTTGACTTCATACTCTCATCACTTTTTCTATTTCTTACTTCCTCTGTTTTTCACGTTTTACATTTTGTTCGGTGTGATGGTGTTGCACCCCGCACTGTCGTCTCGTTGGTCACACTCTCGTACCTGTGTTGCTCGTTCCAACTCGACTTTTGGCGGTCATTCAAAACCACGTGTTGATTTGTTTCTTCGCCAGACGCTTAACTTCCATTGGCTGCCGAATATTGCAAATTCATGGTGGTAGCGGTGGTACAGGATTTCGTGTACGCCGAGTAGTAAGTTAGTGTTTTTGCTTACAGCAATAATTTGTATAATTATAATAATAATACACGGCATCCGATCAACGTTAAACCAGCTAGAAAATGATAGAACAAGAAATGTATAGTCATAATCAGGGTCCAGATTTAAATGCACTTAAAACCATATAAATTTGCTCTAAAAAATAACCAAAAATACCATTAAAACATTTATTTTACCACAAAAATGACTTTTAAAATGCCATATATTTTTTTTATACAATTTTAATTTATAAATAAGATATAATTATTATTTATTATCTTATTAAAAAAAAAAACTGAAAATTTGAAATGATGACTTGATGCTGACACCAGGGCCTGATTAAGAAATTGATCGCCAGTAGGCTAGGGTTGATTTGGCGCCCCTATGAATGATTGGAGTAGGGGGTAGGACGAGGACTAAGAAAATGTATAAATATCAGACTTTTTTTTGTTTAAAATAAAACGTGTTTTATATTTAATAAAATAATATACAAAAGCATTTAAATTTTTTTAATTTATGATTAAATTAAATATTATTGATTAAAAAAAGTATGTTTTTGTTTTATAGTTGCTATTTTTATCTCTGTCGCAATTTTAGTTTTCACATGGTTTGCTAAAAGTAAAATAAACTCATCTACCTTTGTGGAAGATAAGTATGAAGACACTCATTTACCTTTATTTCCGAATCGGGCTACATGATCAAACATATACATTTATACATGTATAAATGTACAAAAACGATTAACGATGAGCATAGTGTTTTATTAGGTTATAGTTATAACAAAAACTAAAAATAATTGTATTGCCAATTGTGAAATACTAAAAAGATGGATGCACGACATTAATGCTGCTAAATTGCCTATACAGGGCTCCGTGTTATCGTTATAATAATTTAAGTACTTAAAACTAATATATTATTACACATTAGAAACATAAATTATACACACGTCATATAACCACAATATGTACAATAGCAATATTTTTATTTTAGTACATAGTATGCATATAATAATGGTTTTTACAACAATAATCAATTCAACACAGACATCCCTTATAAAATATGCGTGTTATGTACGAGGTATGCGAATCTTAGCTGTGCGCCTGTGCATTATGGAATTATGAGGATTTATGAACAGTGTTAGGAATCATCTAGATAAATGTATTTAGATAATTATTTATTTATATTCTACCTTATCTAGATAAATTCACGAGATACATTTTTTTATAAACATTTTCTAGAATTGTCTGAAAATATCTAAATTTTATTCTCATTGCATTAGGCGTATTTTATAAGTAACATAACACTGTCTACAAAATATTATACCTGTAATAAATAAAATATATTATAATATTATTGTCTTAGTTATTCCTAATTTCATAGTTTTAGTTTCTGAGCGGAGCGAGAAATGTATTAATTTTACAATGTTATGTGTGTTTTTTTGTGTGTCTATCATCATATTTTAGGGTAGCAGTAAAAGTGCTCCGATTTTCTTCATCAGCATCTTTTCCGGTAGGAAAGTAATTCTAGTTGGTACTTTGTGGGAACAAAAATAAAATATTTTCAATAGTTTTTAAACGCGTTGGGAAAAAAAATCAAGGAAAAACGGAAATTTTTTCACAAAGCAAATTTTTAATAAAATAAATTTTTATTTTTGGTGTAACAAAGTAAATAATGACCATAGATATATGGAAATTTCACCGAATGTTTATATAAGCATTTTCTATAAATTATAAATATAAATGTTTCAATATATTTTGAATTTTTTTAAGCTTTTTATAGGCATAATCATTTTTCAGATTTTTTTATTATTGTCAATAAAAAATTTTTCAGTCGGTTAAAAAACTTGAAAATATAATACAATGTTCTTCATAACTCGTAAGTGAAAATTAAAAAAAAAGTTAGGCGTAAGTCTCTAATAGTTTTTTATAAGCGTCAAAAGTTGAAATTTTAAGAAAATACATAAAAATCATGAATGTTTGCAATTTTTTTTGATTAGAAAATTCATAAAATTTAAAGGATCTCAAGGATCTCTATTAATTTTTCTACCTTTTAAAAAAAAAAATACAAGAAAGTCAAATAAATTTTTTATGAGCGTTTGAAATTAGACATTGATTGGATATTCACTAGTAAACTTACGATTTCTCAGAGAACGATTTTTTTTATTTTGTTGTAATTAAAAAATGAATAACTATAGACACTTGAAATTTTATCGAATGTTGAGATTATCATCTTCTATACACTATACAATTTTAGAAATATCTTGACATTTTTGAGCAGTTAACTATAGGCATGAGATATTTTTGATTTCTTAAAAATTTTAAATTAATATATAAGTTTATTATCAAGTATTATGATAGTTATAATGTTTTCAATTTTAAAATATTATTTATAATATAAATATTAATTGTGGCGATTACATTTTAACTATAATTGCTACTTCGTTCGCCCAAGAGAACATTTGATTGCGCAACCACCTAAATCTATATTATTTTTATATATTTTATTATATTTTATATTATTAATTTTTATATAATTTAGGGACACCAAAATGAATTTTTTCATGGTCCCTAAAAATGTTGAGACAGCTCTGTACTCAGACGATACTGCAGATAATATATTATTTTATTACTATTTCATACATTGAATAAATCTATGTAGGTAAGCTATATCGATTGTGTTAGTTTGAACTCAGATCAGACATTTCTAGGACCTGTAAAATGTATAATAAAAAAAACTTTATTTATATTGGTTGATGCTACAGCAGAACGATGTACCTATAACTGTTTCATGTTAATAACTAATATTGTTTAAATGTTTATAATTTATCAATTATCTGTGATATGATATTACAATGAAATATGTATACAAATATACAATATTCTAAAGTAGTAACATAAAAATAATATTTATACATCAACAACTAACATTCTTTAAACGTTTTTTATTTATCATTGATACGATATTACAATACAACAATATTTTTTTACAATATTGCATACAATATATCCTATAATTGTTGCATAAGAATAATTATAGATTTTTTTTACTTATTCTAACATTTTTTAAATGTTAATGATTTATTAGTGATACGATATTACAAAAAATATGTATACAATAACCTAAAACTGTTTTATAATTTCATACAAATTAAAAATAATTTTAAATAACTATTAAAGTATAGATATTCAATTAATCACTATCAATATTTCGTTGTCATTGTCAAGAGGGCACATGAAGAGCACGTGTCTCGAATATATTACCTCTGGTACTCGGCCCGAATAGAAATATAATACCAAGATCTTATATTTAAATAATAATTTCCTCATAATATTTCATATTATTTTTAATAGTATGAAATTCGTTATATAAATGTAAAATTGAGTGTAAAATATAAGTAAAATTGTAGTGTTAAAATGTAAGTAAAATCTATTTTTTAAGTAAAAAGCCATGTGTTTAAAGTATTCACTCACCGATATTTTTTTATTTTTATAATTTTTAAATGTTATTTCTACATTTTTTTTTTAGTTTTTGAATTTTTAAATTGAATTAGTGTATTTAGGATGTTAATTTTAATATACGTTTTTGTTTGTACTTCTTTTAATTTTTTAATGACGGAATATATATATTGGAATGAGTTTAATTGAAATTTAAATCAAAATGTGCACGAAATTATTCACACGAATTAGTGTTAAATACGTACATGCAACTGATAAACTGACCCACACATCAGGCCGAAAAATAGCATCTTCTTCTATATATGTTTCGACTAAATAACCTGAGATTTAGTAACTAGTTTCTCATTAGGTTTCGTTTCTATTAGGTTTAAAGTAAAAAAGTCTGAAATATTTTTCGACTTTAAGAACACTAATCCATAACAATTAATAAACTATTTCCTTGTTTCCGAATTTTTTGTTTTGTAGTCTATACTTAATCAATTTTATTGTGTTTACATATACCAAGATTGTATTATGTGGAATCAGCATCCATATATTTTAATGTTTGTCTAAATAAAGTTACAAGCGCAAAGTTACAAGTTCCAAGTTATTTATTATTTCCAGATTAAATTATGTCATGCTTATTATATTTTATCTGTCAAAATTTCCGGGCCAAGTTTACAACAAAAAAGGGCAGTGAAACACATTTGTGTATGATCTTTGTTGATGTACGTAATCGTGAACATTTGATATTCATGATTGCGTACAATTTTTATTTGCAATTTTGAAGCATTATTGCCATTGGATTTGAACTAATAGAACGCTCAACTTCAGAGCTCCCATTCATCTGTAGTTCTGTCCATATAATTATTTCAATTCTAAAAGAAACGCAAGAGGAAACGTACAAAAATGCAATCAGTATTTAAAGGTTGAGTTAACAAAACAGATAATGTTGATTTAATTCGTATAAAAGAAACTATAAAATAATATAATAAGTATAAAATTCATAAAAATATAACATTTACGTCAAAAATAAACTATTTAAGCGGTACTAACGTATAAACAAGGTATTTCGTATAGTAATCTAAAAATGTACCTTATAATAATATTAAAGTAAAATAAAAAATAAGTTTATAAAATACATATGTATATTATATTTATTTTAAACTAAAAATTTAAATGTGGCAACGTTCTACAGCAAATCATATGCAATCGTTTGACTTTTGGGGTAAATTTTATAGTAAATTGTTGAACCTACCCAATCGTGTTTCTAAAAAGGTGCATCATACACAATCATGTGGTACCCCAAAGAAGGTCACCACAGTGTCAGTTTACATTTGCCCTTGTAAAGTGGATCTTTTATTGTGATTTGTGATAAAATTGTATCTAAATAGGTACCAATATTAAGTTAAAATATAATACCTATTTGTAAATGTAAATATTTAAATATTATATAATTATTTATTTTAATGTATACAGGTCTCAATGGTTCATGGTTGTATTGAGAAGGGCTTATGATATAAATCAATTTTTTTTTTTTGGTGGGAGGGATAATAGGAAAATATACAAATATTTTATCTTCCTCTTGCAAACATGACTAAATTACATCACTCAGAAATTGGTTTTGCTTCTCATTCAACTACACACCAAGTGCACAGATTAGTTGACACTATTTCCTATGCACTGGAACAAAAATTATATTGTACGTGTGTGTTCTTAGACATCTATCAAGCATTTGACAGAGTTTGGCATGATGACCTACTGTATAAGCTTAAACAATTCCTTCCACCGGCTTACTACCTAATTATAAAATCGTATCTCATAGAACGTCATTTTCAAATTCGCTACGGTTCTGCTTTCTCCGATATTGCAGTTATAAACGCTGGTGTTCCACAAGGCAGCATATTATCCCCTATCCTTTATAACATTTATGCTTCAGACCAACCAACCACTCCTTTTACGTCAGTAGCCGACTATGCAGATGACAAAGCGATTATTTCCATCAACAACGATCCCCTCACTGCCTCTTCAAATCTACAAAATCATCTTGCCTACATGGAAAACTGGTTTACCATATGGCGTTTCAAAGTTAATCAAAGAAAATCTATACACACTACCTTCACCCTCAGACAGGCTCCGTGTCCAAATGTTTCTCTATATGGTACACTCATTCCTACCTCTCCCACTGTTAAATACCTTGGTCTAACACTCGATCAGAGACTTACTTGGGCCCACCATATAAGAACCAAAAGATTAGCTTTAAATAATCGCCTACGCATGTTAAAAATAGTATTATGCAATAATAAATATACCTCCACGTCCACCAAACTTCTTATATAAGTAAAAACTAAGTAAACTTATATAAAAGTCTTCTCAAACCAATGTAGACGTACGGTCTGCAGTTATGGGGTAGTGCAAAAAAAACAAACGTTAACAAAATTCAAGCATTCCAAAACATTGTTCTAAGAAAACTAACAAATGCACCTCCCTACGTCTCAAATCTTTCCCTTCATTCAGACCTAAAACTAAAAACAATAGCAGAAGAATCCAAATGTTTCTATAAAAGATTCTATAACCACCTAAGCACTCATTCGAATCCACTTATCAAAAAATTAGCCTCCGCTACCATTCCAGGTAATCCCCCAAGGCGCCTAAAGCGCAAGTGGTGTCGTGATTTGTTATAGTAACAAATACAAAAAAAAAAAAAAAATTAAGTAATTAATTAAGTATCCACAGAAAGTGTCATCAATGGGTGGCTCCTTTCATCAAATTATTTCCTGTATATATTACTCACATATTCTTATTGTATTAATGATACAGATTGTATATTACTAGTAAAAATAAAAAAAAAAAAAATTGGTTTTAAAAGTTTATATTCTGAATTACAATAATTTTTTGGGCAGTAAAAAAAAATTATCTCAATATAATTAATTGAAATAAACATAAATACATATTAATTTTTATTTTAGATCATTCCACATTCACAAACATATGGGTTTTTCCGTGGGAAAAAATGTTCAGTATTATTTAGGTTATCGGTTTTAATGACTAACAATTGAATCTGACACAATTTTTCATTTTATTTAATCTTTTTTCTAAGCTCTTCATCTTCCTCTTGTTGCAGTACATTTTTTCCAGTTTACAGACTAATTAATTTTGCAATAATACCTAATAACTTTAATAATCATAACACTAATTGTCCTATTGGAATTTCTGAAATGTCTGTTGGTGACTTGACAAATGCCAAGCAACTCAACAAAATACATTTGTCGTGAAAATTATGCATAAAGAATCTACTGATCATGACTTGTATTTTGAAAGTAAATTTGATACAAATTAAATTATCTTAATCATAATAATAAGGATTGTACGAATGCACAGAACAATGTGCATTTGTACAATTCCTATTATTGTGGTTAACTCCTTCAAATATAATCTGATTTGTATCAAATATATTTTCAGAAAACAAGTCATAGTTAGTGGAATTTGTATGCATCATTTGCATGACAAATGTATTTTGTGGAATTGGCCGGCATTCTCCATTGTCAATAAAGTCTTCACCAGCTGATATTTCAGTAATTTCAGTAGATCGATTAGTGTTGTGGTTATTAAAGTCATTGCAAAATGAATTAGAATCTGTATTAATTAAAAATAGTTCTTTTAATTTTATAATTTCATTATTAAGTCCATCCAACATTCCATAAAATTTGATGCAATCTAATATAAAACAGAAAATATATAGAACTTTAAATATATTATGTATATTTATTTACATTTCTATAATTATTTATCTATATGGGTAGGTATTAGAATTTTAATTCTAAAAATTATTTTATTTTTATAATCTTAAAGAGAATCTTGTTTTGTTCTCTCTAACACCATGTATAGGTAGTATAGGATATATTTTTTTTTCAGTAGACTTGGTCAAAACCAATAGTCTCAATAATTAGGTACCTATGTTATTGTTAAGTATAGTTGTAAATAATTAAATAATAATAATGAAACATAATTTAAAAATATAGTTATAAAATAATAAAATAGTTACAGATTAAACGTTGTTTATTTATACATTGTGCATTTATAGTGTACCTAATGTATTATATAATACTAAATTGATAATTATTAACAGATATGATTGAGTAATGAGAAATAAATAATAATAGACTATGAAATGTATTGTTTATGTAATACAGTAGTAAGGAGAGATAGGATTAATTAACGTAGTAAGATTTAAAAGAAATTCTGATAGCGTTGCATTAGGTTATATTATGATATTATTGTAGTCAGAAGCAATAGAGGCATAAGATAATTGATCTCAATATAATTTGATATAACGATTATGAAAAGAATGAGTGGTAGACGGTAGTTTGTATTTGTAGATATTAATTGGTCAAGAATTACATTATATTTAAGCATCCATGATCTATGAGAACGAATACTCATAAAGGGAGGCGATGACGTAAATTATGAGTCGTTAGTACCGGCGAGTTCAGAGTTGTACCAGCGTGTTTTTGAATGCGTAGTATTTATTAATGTGTTTAATAAATATAAACACATAAATATGTGTTTTCTATATTTAATATAGATTGGCAAAACCCAAAGAACGGGGTAAAACAATGTTCTTATTCGGATAGCTTGAGTAAGACTGTTGGATATAATATACGAGGTATCGAGTTCAACCGCATTGTCTTCATCGATCTGTAACGCAGCAAGTCCGCGAATGGATTGGGTAAGCAGAACAATTTAGCTTTTATTTGCTTTGTGATTTTCTGAATTTTATCACCGTGGTAATGTATAAGTATACATTTTGATTTGATGAGACCATATTGCTTATGTTGAAAATAGAGACTGCACTCGACGTCCGACGATATAAATTTATAAAACAAATTGTGTAGGTGCATCGTAAATAACAAGCAGCAATATCGGAACAAATATATCGAACATACTTGTGGCCGTGAAGGGGGTTAACACCGAATTGGTAATTACGACAGCATATCACAAGTATATTATATATCAGTATATTGTAATTAAATTCTGAATCAAGGAAAGAATATTTTCTGTTAACACTTTTTCGAATAAAAGTACTCAAAAATACAGAAACCAAAACTAGATAGTATTTAGACAAAATATTTATCATTAGATAGGTATCTAGTTTCTTTAAGCGTGAACAAAACAAAAGACTACATCTGCCAAATAATATTAAAGGAATGGCAGCAAACAAGTTTTTAATTTAATTGAGCTTCATTCAAACTCGTACGTATGTGATGATATTTTGTATTATTGCCGACTACTTGACTACAGTTTTGAAATTTAATACACAATGGTGGCAATAAACAGTTCCAGAATTATGTACGCTTTTGTTTTTTAGTTTAAATCCATTATTTCATTATATTACTTTCAAATATTTATTATTGAACCCATACCTAATATTAATGTATTACCTACGTGTATATGTTATATGCATGGCATGCTAAATTATGTATTTTAGTATTTTTTGTATGTACAATGTACTGATTACTTATGTACATATTTTATAAGCTAAATAGATACTCAATTTTCTAATAAGTTTCTTAATTTATTACCTTCTTCGTGGTTTTGAATATTTTCATTTTTTTGATTTTTCTGAACATTTTTTATTATACTTTCAGCATGAAGACATCCTATTTTTTCTTTGTTACATTTCCCGTGTTTATGCTTATCGATGTGTTGATCATTATAATTATTATATTTACATGACATTTCTTTATTATTATTTTGATTTTTCAACAGATGTTTATTAAATTCATTTTCTTTTTGTTTGAGTTCTTGAGCTATAAATAGAGATTTAATTAGTTTCAATAATAAAATATGCTGTACCGTTTGATTTTAGAGCTGAGCGATGAGTGTATTAGTTTTACAATGATGTGATTTTTGTCTGCAGTCGTCTTTTAGAGCAGTACTACTTTTGGGCGGTTTCTGGTTGGACAATGGATCTAATTGGTACTTTAAGGGGTCAAAATTAAAGTTCCCTAGCATACATTCAAGGTAAAAACAAACATAACTTATGGAAAAATATGAATATTTACGCAAAACCGGTTTTAAACAAAATTGATTTTTTCTTGTTGTAATTTAAAAAAGAATTATCAAAGGGACTTGAAGAGTGTCACTAATTGTCGCCATTTAAATTAAAATGTTTAGACATGGTATACCTAATTTTAAAAATATTTTGGCTTTTTTTGATACCTATTTATAGAAATTTGAAATTTTTAACTTTTTTAGTTATTTTTAATTTACGGTAAAACTTTTATTTGTAAATAAAAAATCTTTAAAATGTAATGCAATGTTCCTTATAATTTGTTATTTGATCTTATAATCTAAAGTTATTAAAAATTACCGAAAATACCTATTCAATAACGGTTACATAAATAATATATATTTTATTATTATTAAGCTTCATAGGCAATGAGTGAGTACCAAGTGAATTACTAAATATTAATTAATAACATGTTTTGAAAATTACCTAAATTTTTTCATAATTTGTTTTCAAATAAAATAAAAATTATTTAATTTTCCTTACAAATAGGTACTATGCTTAATAATAGTCATAAATAGTACAGCCAATGCATTTTAGAAACAATATTTTATTATCTTATTTAAATCTTTATAAGTTATTGTTTTTGTTAATATGCAGTTAAAATAAATTGTCTAATGTTTTTGTATAATATGTTCCTATAATCTATATTATTATTTAAACATACACAAATCAAAGTTTGAATCACTCATTGAGTTATTATCGATTTCTTTTAGTTCAATTGTATTGTTAGAACTCAAATCAGTTAGATTTGATATTGAAAATTCATCCGAAGAGTATAAATTAATATTACTCGAATCACTACTTTTGCTATAAATCTTTGGTGTTATTGATTTTATATCATTATTTTGTATCGAACTTTTAGTGGACTGTATTTCATTTTTTTGTTTCATTAAATTACTGTATTCTTGTTTAAATCCTATAATCAAAATAAATAAGTAATAAGTAAATTGTTTGCAGTGTCTAGAGGCAAACGTAAGAAAATATTTAAAGGAAGATCAACCCCACCCTCTCCAAAATTCTTGCAGTATCTATCAAATATTTATCATTTAAATTTGGGTATAATAATAGTAAGATTCGTTAGTATTCGGTCTACCAACAAATGGGCTCTACCTGCTGTCGTCGTTTACTATAGAATTCGGCCGGCTGGTTTTAAACATGGGCAGTGAGCTTATGATTATTTTTAAGTGATATGATTTAATCTCTTTTCTTTGGTTAACACTTTATATTTATAACCTTATAATTTATGACTTTTGATAACAATATAGTCTCCGACACTTTTTAAAAGTATGAACTCAGACGCTAAAGTGGGAAGGTTCGACACCTATTGCACGGCACTACAATTCTACATATTATTTTAGCACTCACACAATCAAGACACTCAATATGTTGGCAAAAGATATTCATTCAACTATAAGTAGTGATGAATCAACCACCAATTTTTGAATTAATTAAAATGTTTTGGCAAACAATGAAAATGCTGAGTGTAATAAGTATGGAAGTGAAATGAATTTGTACGTACATAAGAAAGGGGCAAAGGTATGAAGGAGAGTTTTACGTTACAAATAAATGGGATGTGAAATAACAAAGCTTAAGGTAAAAAAGAAATTATTATATAAATTGTATTTTTATATATTCTTTCTGTGCGTTCGGTTATATTTTAATATATTTTAATTATTAATTGATTTTCAATGTTATATTTATATTCAGACATTGCGTATAATTTTTGTACAATGATATACCTACTATGAGATTTTGATAATTTTTTTATTTATATGGTTTTTCTTTTTGAAATTATTTCTTTTTTTGATGATGATGATTTTTTGCTTATGTAACTATATTTATAAATTTGACAGTAGACCGAATACTATTTGTTTATATAACATAATTATAACTATAGTTATGATTTTATATTTTTATTATATATATAGTTTAAATATATAGTCTCTAAATAATGAAAATGTATGTACTTACTACGTGCCTAATGCATTTATAAGTCTATGACTCAAAAATAATCATTGGAAACTTAATTAAATTTTACAATATTCATCAAAGAATAAAAATAAATAAAAAATAATTGGTAGTTACTTGATAAACTTTACAGATACATATCTAAATAATAATTATTAGGTGCCTATATGAATATACAATAACAATATAACATAATATAAGTACATACTTTTCAAACAATTTTCAGTATCTTTTTGATCGTTCTGCAAATCCTATAATTTATATTATAAATTTTATAGGTGTTAGTTAAATATATATATATTTATTTATTTATTTATTTATATATATTTATATAAATATGTTAAAAATATTAAATTCTACCACCTACTTACTAATATATTATATTCTTTGGTACTTTGAATCGATGAAATATCACTTCCATTTTGAGAATCATTTAATTTCTTAATGGAATCCATTTTTAAGTAAATGTTAAAATAATTTTTTAATTTATTTAAAATAGTTTAAAAAAAATACAAAGTTACAAATTGTTTGTACAATATTTATTATTATATTTAAAAAAATATTGTTGTCAAGTAGAAATCGTATTCATTTTTTATACTAGTATAACAACCAGAATATTATAAAAAAGAATATTGTTTTTTGAAAAAAATTTTGTTTTTATTTAATATAAAAATATATTTATATTAATCGATATTTAATATCGAAGGAGTATTTATGCCAAGGTAATTGAGCAATGTATATTTTGAAAGTTGTATATTTTTCGTTATCTTTTTCATTCTGCGATTTTTTTTATCACATTCAAACTAATTTATTCTTTAATAGCAATGTTACGTGGTGATTCATGGTAACCACTAAATTGTTGTCTCACTAGTTTACGGTATGTGTCCGTAGTAACAGATTTATAGCAAACGGGGGAATATAAGAGGATTTGGTTATTAGACAAGACACTTTGTTATACCAAATACAATTTAACGTATATTTAAATAAAACATGTGTAATATAAAGTATTTTACTTTACCGATCACCTGGCAGCAAAAACTTGAACAAGCGATGAAACGAGACTAGTGCGACAGGCGTATGTCTAGCAGGCCGAACGATTATTATAATAGATTTTGTTTACTAATCAGAATAGTTAAATATATCTTAATATGGTGAGACTCAGTGATATTACAGAATGAATGAAAGCTGATACACATGTCTATGATATAGTATATAATATTATATGTAATATTATTGGGCGAAGCGAAGCGTAGTCCTTCTATCCCCAGTTCGTGCAATTTATTATTGCTATCTCCTTTTAAACTATTGGATCAATCGTCATGAAATTTCTGAAGGGTGTATAGATTAAGTTTGGCATTTCTAAATGTTGTCATTAATTAATTGTAATTAATTACTCATTTACGCATTTTGGAGGATTTTCTAAGAATGTGTGTGTTTGTGTGTGTTGATTTTATGCTTTCATGTCCAATCGAGTCCATAGGAGGAATTTGATTTGTCTTTAGCCTTGAAAGACAGTGAAGACATTGAGGATTATGATGGAAGTCTGAACATTAACATTTTCAATAAGAAAGAATGGATGACCGTTGCTGCAGTCATGCCAAACGAAAAAGTGTGATATTGACTTGTTAAATATCTGGACACAGTCGTTTTATCAATATCCTGATATTAATTATATTGAAAGATGTCGAGTCAATTTTGGCTACATGACCGTACATGCCTTTACTCCTAATATAATCTTTAATGATCAACAGAATAAAATACTTTCTTTCTTGGATCATCAGCTATCTACATATTAGGCTTGCAATCATGCAAGGAAAAGCGGGACCGAACAAAAGTTGTGTAATTCATCAAATGGTCACACAAATTAATGCCTATAATAATACAACGCAACTTACTCCTACAGGCGTTGCAACTAATAATATTAATGGTCAAACATTTCATTCTGCCTTAAAAATACTTGCCGTAAATAATACGATAAAATTATTAAGTAACAATATTCTCATTGAATTTCAAGAAGAATTTAAAGATATCAAATTTGTTATAATTGACGAAGTCAGCATGTTGGGATTAAATTTTTTTTCTAAAGTTGATAAAAGAAAGGCGGAACCATTATCTGCTCATTTACCATTTGAAGAGCAATGCATTTATTTAGTTGGAAATTAGTCACATCTCCCACCAGTCACAGCCCATACATTTTGAAATATATAATATTGACCAATATTATTTTGAGATAATTATTATTATTATTATTATTATTTGATACAACCGATTAAATAAAAAAAATCACCTCATACATGAGCAAAAGTACACAAATAAGTATTTCCTAATTAAATGCATTACTTTCAATGGCATAATTATCTAGACATTTATTTTTATTATGTATGATACGAAATAGTATAGATAATGGCAGTAGTATATTTTGGGGGCTTCTGGACCACTGATCCCTAACTCTCCCGGCCCTCCTGATCCCTCACCTGCCGCCGCCTCGCCGGTCACGTACGTGCACCACTCACCCACTTATCAAACCACCGTTTTACTCATGAAGACCTAACCGTCTACCATCTCCCCCAACGACACCGTTCGCAAACGTATGCGACATATATTTCGCCAACGCTATTATTATCTTATATTAATATTATTATCAGCTACCGCTTATGTACATGACATATTATAACCAGCGCTATCTGTTATAAGCCACCGCCCCTTTTAGTTCTCCTTATGAGAAAAAATATCGATTGAAAATGTTTATTAGTGAATTTAAATAGAAATATATTATTCCCACATAGTATAGACCTGTAGAGACATCATGTGTCTGTACAGGAAATGCTTTGTTATTAACTATAATAGCTAAACAATTTTGAATTGGCGATAGTATACTGGACATGGCTAAATAATTTTGCTACCTGTATACATAAAGGAGCCATTAAATTAACTAATAACCTTTCGTTTATAAAATGTCTTAATCGTCTTTAGTCTTTAACTATTATACCATTGATCGTTTCATAGATCATTTGATAGGTTTAAAATAAAAATTATGATTTATACGGATATTTAAAAATCTATACTCCATTTATAATATTAAAAATAAATTAATCTGTGATAGTATCTGCCAAGTTCTTATTTTCGAATTCATCCATTGCAGCCATACAAATATCGTTGTCAAAGTATAAATCGTCGGCTGATGTATTCAATGGACCACCAGCTGGTTTGTCGGGGATGAAAATTTGAGGTGCGATCTGGATATCTTTATGGATAATTCTTTAAAATATTTAATATAAAATTATTATCGAAACATAGGTGTACTAAATTAACTATATAAAAGAAAAATGTATATACCATGAATGTTCTTCGTTTTCTGCAACGATTTTGGTAATTGCCATAAATGATGGATATTATACTACGTTAATATGAAAATTTCATAGCTGATATATTATAATACAACTTATAATATCAAAGAGGTCTGTGTTTACGATTTGTTCATTGACATGTGATATGACAATAACCAAAGCAGTATATAATTTTAAATTTAAATTATAATAATAATATAAAATATTATTTTTTTGCCATTAATTTAGTAATTGTTATTTAGAAATTAGATGCACATTCATATTTTTTTATGAATCGATAAATAAATGTAATTATTGCATTTTATAATTAAAATAATTATAACATGTAGGTACACAGTTAATACATTACATTTACCGTACCAGCTATACTACCAATTTGTAATAGTCCAAATCAAACATTTTCTTCGAATATTGGCTAGCATGAAATGAATGATTTTTATTAAATATATTAATTATAATTATATTGTATTCTATATATATTATGTTTTTAAGGTGCCTATTTTAAAGAATTTGATTTTTTTAATTTAGCTTAATTTATTTCTGATACATATTAATAAAAAAAAAGTTTTCTGTAAGCAACTGAATAAATTATAAATTTTAAATCACGATTTATTTGCTTTTTTTTGATATTTTAATAAATTTTGGTCAAAATTTAAAGTTTTCATGCTTACAAAAAAAAAAAAAAAATTGTGTACATATTTTTATTATTTTTAAATTACTATCAAACAACTTAAGAGAAACCTTATATTAAAATTTCAAGTTTTTTGACTGATTGAAAAAGATTTTATAGATAATAATTAAAATATTAAAGTCGGCAAGTGGCCAGTGGGTACTGCTCTGTTGTGCAGTGGGTGGGAGTGGAATCACTGTAATAGATTTCTTAAACTCAAAACCAATAATAATAAATCATTACATACAAAAAACGATTCTGAGCAAAGACTGTCAGCCTACATAACTAAATGTATTTTATGATATATTGCTATTAAAGTTATAGTTTATTTTAATATTGGTAAAACTGAAAGTTAAATTAATTTTTGTCATATATATTGCATTTAACTATGTCATTGTGTGTTAAAATATAATAACATACTTAAAAAGTTTCAAGTATTAACAAAAAATATTTTTAAATCACAATGAAAAAACTAAAATATTTATTCTTTATTAAAATTCTAATTTTGTCTAAATTTGAACTTAAAAAGTCTATAAGAATCAATGTAAATTATGTAAGTATATTTTTTAGGTTTATTGGTTACAATATTAACTATTCACGAGAAACCTTGTTTCAAATTTTCAATCCTTATCTATAAAAACTTATCATTTTATACATTTTTAACTGCAAAACAATTAGCAAATGTTCGATATTTTAATGAATATTGGTCAAAGTTTAACTTAAAATGCTTATAAAAAAAAGTTGTGCATATGTATTTTAATTAATTTTGAACTGCTGTTAAAACAATTTATAAAGAACCTTTTATATAATAACCTTTCAAGTTTTATTTTCAAAGTACTTACTAGATTCAATTTCCTACTGAAAAATATGCTGATTAAGAAAATTAGAGAACATTTACTGCCCTAAAATGTTATGTCAGACACAAAAAAAGAAAAAAACACATGTCATTGTAAAATTAATACATTCCTTACTCTGCTCAGAATCCATAATATATAATATATTAAATAATTGTATTATTATTGAAATATATCAACCCATGCAAGTGATTTAAAAAATATTTTTTTCATGATTTTCTACTAAACTATCTAGTAAAAAAATTTCTGCTTAATTTTTCAAAATCCTTAACTTAAATTCTATTTTTTTTTTACCCAAAATAATTGTGAACGATGGAAACCCTTATGTTTAATAAATATGAAAGTGTACGATATTTTTGTATCTAAAATGTCATTGTGTACAAGGAAATCATAAAAATATTAAAATTTCAATTTAATAGAAAATTGCCTATACAAAACACCTTAAACATTGAATACTTAAATATAATTAAATACATTTGTTTACTATTTGATGTTAGCTGTGTAATTAAAATAGTAAAATTTTTTTATAAAATTTACTATCATTTTTTATTTTATTTCTTATATTGTTTATTTTTGAAGTATAGACAAATTCAATGCATTATAATTATTGTAATACATTCTGGGATGTTAGGCCCAGCTGAATTTTTGCAATATTATTTTCTGGATTTTTATGTTCCACGATTATACATTTTGTCAGTTTACATTCTGTAGTATTTATTTTCGTTCATTCTGGCTCTAATAAATACTATAATTTTATTTTCTGTATTTAACACTATTAATCTATATTCTGGCTGTTTTTTTTTTTGGAACAATATATGCACCCATACAAATATATTTTCGGTATATTTAAGGATTTAAATTTAGAATGGGCCTATCCGCTTGATCCGACTCTGCAGTCTACAACGGCATTTGAATTCATCGGGTAGCCGTTATAATCGTATAATATTATGATCCGAGATCTGCAGTACAATTTGGAATGGTCTGGATTTTCGAATTTATATTTTTCGTCTGTCGAATCGTTAAAGTAAATACAAATAATACTTTTAGATGTATTTATGCTGCCTCCCGCCAATCGTAAATCTGAATAAAGTGAATATCATAAATGATAATATTGTTATAAATTATTATTTGATTGAATAACACACGTGCAAATTCAAAAATCTGCAATATCTATGTAGGATGTTTAAAATACATAATAAATCTTAATCTTGTCAAAAAATGTGTCAGCCGTAGTATAATACAGTAGATAAGTGAAGTGAGACGAATGGTGCAAATGCGAATCGCACTGATTTAATTTTTTAAGTGTGGACTTTCGCTTTTAGGAATTTCGATGTCTTTGTCCTTGAATTTTTCTCTCGGCTCCCACGTTTATCGCACTTTGAAAACGAGTCTCGTCCAAATTGGTTTTTAACATTTTACGCGTAATGCGTATATTATAATATATATTGATCTACAGCGGTGTGAAATTAAAATTTAAAAAAATAAATACCAATTTGAGCTCAATCGTACCTAATAGATATTATAATTATTATAAGTCACAAGTCGTGACGATCGATTTATTGTGGCGGCGATGCTGGAGAATTTCAAATAATATAATATTATAATAATATATTGTAAATTACTTATCATATATGTTTTATAATATTATATTCTTTTCTACTTGATTGAAACATGTGTGATTTCCTGTATAGGACATGCGACTTTTGTAAAAACGGCTTTGTCGGCCCCCTGCAGGTATTTTATCATGTACACATGCGCGTGCAACAACTAGTTAACGAAAGTTATCTTAAATATTATGAACTCCTGTTCGGTTGGGATATAAGATGATTGAAAAAAAATTAAAGAAATGTTTTTTACGAAAACGTGATGTTGTTATAATGTATATAATTCAGCCGCCACTGCGGTCGATCGCAGGACGCCAACATTCCAAATTATTGGGCGAAAAATAATGTTTATTATAGGCATGCATTAGTGTTGCGTTTATGGTGACAACTACTTAGAGTCTTAACACGTTACACTTCTAGTTCAAATGCAAAGACACCCTAGTGTATGGAATTTTCTTAGTGAGTTTATATAGTACATGATATGTTTTACGTGTTGTATCCCCATGTCACACCTTTATGTTTGTTTGTATATGTATCAAATAATGTGTTATTTTATGTTTCATGTTTAACCTAAGCCACTATAAAAAAATAAAAAAAATGAAGTATTACATTAATGAACATTGTCTTTAGGGATAACAATTTCACGATGATAAGGAAACTGTATCAATCCGAAAAAAGCAAGATCTAAGAGAGACCTTTACAGACTTACAAAAAAAAGAGCACGCATTATTCTTGTGATCTTATCGTAAATCGAGGCGTTTATCATTGAAAAAGATTATGACATGATTATTGGTAATGATAACACGCACAAACCGGCCGCCATTTTGTGCTCACCACGAAGTCGCTGACATACCTGTTTATTTTATCATGGTGAGTGATGAATAAATAGAATAATGATACTGTAAATGCCAATGATAGCATGACAAATTTTATTTGTCATGAATGTTGATTTAACATAACTATTGGATTATATTTTGAACTATGAACTAAGTACTAATTAGCAATAGCTTTATATTCATATATTCAATTATTCAATGTACCGTGAGACGTGAATGCAACTGATTCAAGAATGTTATAAATAATAATTTTTCTTTTGAAATTTCGTTTACAATGAACTAAACAAACTTGAAAGTAAAAGTACGTGACTTTATCTAAGTTAATTCGTTCTATTTTCCATTTTTTTCAACATAAGTGCATAGGTCACACATTTACTCGATATCAATGTGATGTAGTTTTGACACTAAGTGCTGTTGTATGAAAATGTCTGCCAACGAAAACGACTCTGTGGATATACGACTTTATGCAAATCGACGATCTAATTTGGTAAAAATATCTATATATTATATATTTTTTTAGTGGATACTGTTAATTATATTAATTCTTTAGTGGTTGTTGTTTAATGTATACTATATACACTATATATATACTTTATTTATTTTTATATTCTACTATTAGTATGAGATCATGAGAAGTGCTTATCTGTTATTAATCATGAATATAATATTTTGGAAGAATTTTGATTAGAAAATATCTAATACCGAGTTGAATTTTTATTTTTATTATAATTTATATACCTACCTACCTACTTATTTCAATATCATAAATCTTGTTATTGAACATTTTATATTTTAATTATATCACAAAAATAAACATGCTACATATATGTTCTTTTTATTTTTTTTTATAAAAATATCATAGGTACCTTCTTTCTTTGTTAAACATTTACATAGTAACATACTTACTTGATTTGTATAATTTTGCAGTCAGATGATTTTAGGATTTTGTCTGAAAAAATTGATCCTTATTGGATTAAGTATATATAATTTAGTACATTTATATATATATATTTTTTTCTATTTTCAATTCATGCAATTAAGTAGTTATTTTGTTTTAACATTATGGTTTGTCCAAACCCTAACTACTAAAGTTTATTAAAAATATACATATTAAATTAATGAAGAATTTTTTGTATAATTAATGTATTTCGTTTTTTGAGGGTTCTGTCACTGGACAGCCTCACTCTTCATACTAATATCATCTTGTACATTTTCTATTCAGTTCTATAAATAAAAAACAATACAAAAATACTTACCTAATATTTATAATTTAAATTTAATTATGTCTAATTTTAAATTGAATAAACTTATAAACAATATAAAAAAATATTTTGTCGAAAATTGTTTTAGTTCTAATAAGATACATTTGTTTTTTAAATAATTATTTTTTCTTGAATTACCTATTATTATTTTTTTTATTGATCTTAAGCCCAACAACTATGGCCATTAGCTGTTTGTGGGTTTTATTGTGGGTTGAGGTACGGTTGGTTATAACATGTTTTTGTATGTGTGACAAGGATTTGTTGCTGTAAACCCGGGTGGTCACCCATCCGAGAACTAGCAACACCGGCCGGTACGTACACTCAGAGCCTTTCCGCATTTGAGTGTACAACCGCGCCACACTAAGCCACTTACCTATTATTATCTTGTAATATTGTACTATTATTTTTGAAAAAAAAGTATACAAAATTATTTTAGATCATATAAATAATAACATATTAGTTATTACAGATTGATTTAGAAGAACTTAACCGTATGGAAAGACCTAGTCGAGTTTTCAGTAGCCGTCATCATTTATCGATGCCTCCAGTTTTAACAGGTTTGTGTTATTTGTTATTTAAATTGATTTGGCAATTTTTAGCTAAAATGTAATTTGCTGTTCTGCATTAATTATTTTAGATACAAATAATATGGAACAAAATGAGCAATTTCGTAGATCAAGAGATTATTCTAGCTATTTCGAAAACTTAAGTAGTTCAACACGAATTGGAGGGAGTAAGTTATTTTTCAATTTTTTGTTATTATATTTTCAACTAGTTAAATGTATAATCATTAAATTGTTAATTTCTACCATATATTTATTTTAAATTTTAAACTAATTATATAATATAATTATGATTATTTAAATGAAACCAATTACTAGTCAGGATTTTCAGTTTCAAAAAAGATTGTCAAGTGAATATCTATTCTACTGTACAGTAGGTATTAAGTGGATTACTGTAATGAATGGTTTAAATTTTAATTTAACAATTTAAAATCATTGTATACAAAAAACAATTCTGGGCAAAGACAGTCTATTAGCTTACATTATTAAGTATATTTTATGATATTATTGCTATTAATTTAGTTGTAAATAGCAAGTTCCCACAAATAATATTTTTAAATTATAAAGATATAACATCGTTATTCTTTGCTTAAATATCTAATTTCGTCCAAATTTGAACTTAAAATGTCTAAAAAACAACCATGTAAATATATTTCTTAGAGTTTTTGGTTACGAAAATATCATGTATCTACTGTTATTATTTTTTGTGTTACATTAAAAAATAAAATCAATATTGTTAAAAGGAACCAACTAGATTCACTTTCCTACTAGAAAAAATGCTAAAGAAAAAAGTTAAAGCATTTTTGTTGCCCCAAAATATGATGACAGGCAAAAAAAAAACATACAACATTGTAAAATCAATACACTTTTTGCTCCACTTAGAATATTAAAATATTGAAATAATATTTGAATTATATTATGATATTAATATTTAAAAAAAAAAACATTTGAGTATTCTTTTTATTTATACTTGAAAATATATTTACAATTGCCAAAAATAATCTTAAAAAATATAATCTACAATCAGTAAACAGGGCACTTATAATTATTAGCATACACAATTATTATATTATATTATTAACACTTTTACTATAATATTCAATTTTAAATAGACTAAATTACCAAGTTAACAAAATAATACAACTATTGTCAAAGATTTATCATAAGTAAACATTATTGTAGTTGCCAATTATGTTTTAGGTACAACAAATGGAGATGCTACAAGAAACCGATCACCTTTTGTAAGATTTACCATTACTGATCCAGAAACCCAACAAATAACAGCAGCTGGACAAATTCCATTAAATAATACACCACCTAATACTCAAACAAGTTCTCTAACATCTAGTAAGTATATATTTTCATACTGAGTTTTTATGTGTTTATATTTTAGCTTAACTTTTTATTATGACCAGGGATCAAATTTTATAGTGTTTGCTAATTATTATAGGATATAGATAAAAATAGCAAAATGAGCTATAAATTTATTTTGTGCACCAGGGATTCTTAATATTAAATTTTGTTTGTATTAAATGAAAAATAGTAGAAAAAATTTGTCGTTTATGTGAATCTATAAGAAAAATACCCATATTTTCGTTTCATATTGTAATATATATTTTTAGATAGCCTGCCATATTGGCTTATCGAACAAAATACAATTATGACTTCTAATTGGTTGTCCCCCGCATAAGTCAAGGTTTTTTTTAAAATTATTGTTAATAGAAGAAAAAAGGGTATTTTATAGCGATTATTTTAAGATTGTTTAGGTTATAGTTTAGGGCATATTTCAGTAGTTTAAAAAGTGCTATAAAATTCGAGCCCTAATTATGACATTATTATTAGAAATCTTGTTATAATATGGTTTCCATATTTTAAAAATTTAATTTATATAAATAATGTATGTATTTAAAAAAAATTATATAAATTAAATTAAATTTTAATATTGTGGTGTTTTAATTACTTTTAAATAATCACTTAAAATATTTATTGTTCAATAAAAGAAAGAAAGAATAATAATGCACATATTATAATTTTTTTTTTTTTTATTGATCTTAAGCCCGGCAACTATGGCCATTAGCTGATATTATAATTATAAATATACTTAATTTTTGAGTTTCGCATTAAAATAGAAAAATAAATTGTTTTTTTAGATAATGAAGTAGCTGATATGTCGATCAATGATGAAAGTGATGATGAACCATTAAACCTTAATTATTGGAGAAATAATATTGAACAAAGACGTTCAGTAGACCATTATAGTACAATGACACATACTACACAACAATTGAGAAACAATAGATCTGGAAGACGATCAAGAAGATTTACAGAACATCCTTATTTTATAAGAAATAATTTAGATAGTAATTCCTCTAACAATAGAACAATTTTTAGGCGTGTTCATTTTTCATCAACAAACCGAGGTTATGATGATCATGTAAGTTAAATAAATATTGTTTTATAATGCTATTTGCTTTAAATTTATGGTATTATGTAATTACTAGTTATTCAATTACACATGTACCTTATGTGTAATTTGAGTATTAAACTATATTATTTAACGATTAATTTCTTATCAAATGATTGAAATATTATTGGCAAACTAATTAGGTTTAGGTTTAAAATCATTATAAATTATTTTAAAAGTGTACGATTGTTATCTATAAATTATCCTTACATTTTAAAAAGATTTTGAGTAGAGAAACAAAAGAGAAAATTGTCATTGAGATAAAAATACAGACACATACTTAATATGTATTTTGTACTAAATAATGTTAGAGAAATAGATGTGTAAGGATTTATAGAAGAGGTAAATAAGTACTTAAAACATGGTAACACAAACATTTTATCACCAAAACAATATCTTTAAAATATGTTTATATTTTTTTTCTCTTATTTTCTGTCCATTGAGTTGACCTCGAGGTTATTCTTATTATATGGTTATCATGTATATTGGAGAGATTATATGATTTATGTAGTTATGAATAATACATTATTTATGTTACTATATGCATGATACCATTACTCCTTCTTTTCCACGAGCAGACTACACTCAGTGGAGTGAATTTTGGACACGGGTGGGTATATAGGTACTTTTTTTTTATTGGGATATATTAAGGCCACATATAACTAGGGCCTATATGTACAAAAAATATTTTTAATACAAATCTTTTAATTAGAGTTAGCATGTACTTTGCATTGTTCTCCAAACCTAGCTCCTTTTATAATATACTTATACGTTTTATATATTATTGTATTAAGATAAGATGTTTTTTTTTTGTGTTTTTTGACAGTTTTAAATTTTAAGTTTTTGATTGTTTATTTTTGTCATTCGTATAATAATGCATATTTATATTTTTTAAATCATTATTTTTGGGATTGGGGTCTCTGAGTGTAATATAGAATTTAGATAATGGTCCAATTTGTTAAACCGATTTCAAAATTGTCATTATGTGATTCAATCATAATGATTAATGAGGTTAGGGGATATACGTTCCAATATGAACATTGTCAAACTTCTATGATTGTATAATTGTGGTATACATGCAAGCATGTGTGTGCATGTGTATGTATGTGACATGTGTACTGTGCAAATGTATACAAACAGAATATTATTTCCAAATAAAATTATAATGATTTAAAAAAAAAAATTTAATGAGAAAGCCATGGTTCATATAAAAATTGATTTATTTATCACATGTCCATGGGAGTAAGGGGTGTTAAGCCCTCCCCCATGAATATGCCACTGATGTGTACAAAGTATGAGGTGGTGTTCTTGATAGCTAATATATTAAGAAACACTTTACCATACCTAATATGTTTATGTTTTTCTTTAATTATCAATATTTATATTAATTGAAAATTAATTTTAATTTTAGCTTCCTAATAGATCACAAACTCCAGAACAGGAACTTCCTGAAGTTCTAGAACATGTAATGGAGCCGGACAACCATTATGATGAAGTCTAGTTAGTTGATAATATTATTCTCTATTTTTCATAATAATATTCAGGGCATGGATTTTATAACACTTAAAAGTACTGAAATATGCACTACATTATGATCTAAAAAATTTTTAAAAATAATCGCTATAAAATGCCCTAAAGGTATGGAAAATAGCAACAAAAATAACAATTTTTCTTCTGTTTACAATAATTAAAAAAAAACCTTGACTTATGTTGGGTACAACCGATTAGAAGTTATAATTGTATTCTGTTCAAAGGGCCGATATGACGGGTTACCTAAAAATATATTATAATATAAAACGAAAATGTGAATGTTTTTCTTATGGATTCACATAAATGACAAATTTTTTTTACTATTTTTCATTCAATATAAACAAAATTTGTGAAAATACAAAATAAATAATTATATCATATATATTAGCAAAAAATAATTGTATAAAAATTTTATATTATTAGTCCCTGGTACACAAAACAAATTTATGGCTTATTGCTATTTTTATTTGTATAAACACCTAAAAAATGTTATAAAATTCGAGCCCTCATAATATTGATTCATAAAATATATTTTACTTATCTATTTTTATATAATATAGTCATAGTCAAGAAAGTATCTCAAGTGTTTCATCTCATAATGAGGCAGATTCTGGTGATGATAGAGCATCTTCACCTTTTTTAGTTTCTGAAAACCATAACACTAATGCAGATGAAGAAAATAGAGATGGTACTTTAGATATATCTAATGAAACTCCAAGAACAAGAATTGTGCCATTTATTATGTCACCAACACCTTTTAGTCCACCCAATTCTCCACCATATACTCCAGAAATGCCAGCTACAAGAATGAACAATGATTTACTGGATGCACCTAGAACATTACCATTGATAATTAATAATGATGATAATCACAATACTGTTTTCAGTAATCAGTAAGTAATTTATATATAATAATAATTCTTAGGAATAAATGAAATCCAAAAGATATTGTTTCTGTTACATGAATTTTTTTCTAAAAATTGAAATATTCAAAAATCTCCACACTAACATATGACATAATTTTTTTTATCTGGTCACGTTAATATGTTATGTTTTTATGTATAACTAACCTATTTAGTATTTAACCAATATAAAATAATTTTGAGTAGTTAGGATCTAAAAATACTCCCTTAAATAATTTAATGATATCATTTACCTTTTCTGTAAATATCAAGTTTTAAAACCAATTTGTAAAGTTATTTATTCACATAATATATATTTATTAAAGGGTTTATAGTATATAGTTAAATGGAAATTAATATCTCATAACAATCTCATAAGTATTTGAAACTTATTGCATTTAAAAGGTATTAAATATGTAGCATAATATGTACCTAATTATTTATTTTTTTTCATTTTTAATATTATGCAGTTACAAATGCATGAAGTTCTGAGCTCTGTTTAAAACACTTATTTTAAAAGTTCAAAATTATAATTCCATTTATATATTATAAATTCAATAACACTAAATAGTTAATATTATAAACTTGTTATGAATCATTAATGAATAACAAATGTAGTATAATAAAATCAACTACTCAAACTGTTACTTATATTAATTTTACTAAGAAAATATAGGGGGGAGAAATTATATTTTTAGTTGAGACCTAATTATAAATATATTATTGTTAGTATGAAAATATAGTCCTAGAATTGTGTCTGAATTCTACAACAAAGGTGACTAACAGATTGATCGTGATTTAAGTTTGATTTAATCGTACTCTCTTTCGCACAAACATCTCATTGAATAAATAAATAAAAAAATATCTTATTAAATAATACTAAGTTAAATTTTATTATTACTTATATTTTCCAAATAAAAAAAATAAAATAAGTGTAACACACACACACACACACACACACACACACACACACATATATATATATATATATATATATAAAATTTATTTTCGTTTATTCATATTTTTTTTTTGATTTTGGTCGCCCGAAACAACTCAGAAAAACTCAAGAGGTTGATCACAAGTTTATTAATGTTGGCCACCCCTGTTCTACATTATAATACTCTTAACATTATTTCCAATAAATGATAACAATTATTATATATTATAATATTTTCTTGGTTTTATAAATAATTTTATTTTATTAAATTTTTTTTTCAGCAGCTCTCTATTACCACTTACTGATTACACTATTCCTGGCCCATCTCAGTTAAGATATGTTATATGTTCTGACATACTTAATAATGGTTCAGTTAGTAGAACAATTGATGTAGAATTAAATAATACAGAAAATGAGACAGTTAATAATTCAGTTAGAATTGATGAAATAGTTGATAATATTAATGATGATAATAGTGAAACAATCCCGAGAATTCCTCATCCTACAATACCATATGCAACGCATAGTAATAACCAGTAAGTTTTTTTTTTATTTTAATTTTAAATTAAATACCTATAAAAGATAAATAAAAAATAATAATAAATATATAACATTTCCCACTGTGGAAAAGCAGAAAATAAAGTAGTATTGTAGATGTTCAATATTAGAACATTTCACCGTACAACATATTTATATACTACCTACCTAATAATTGAATCATTTATTATAATATTAGTTAATATTTTAAAAACAAAATATTTTTAACTGTAGTTAATTTATAAATTAAAATATATAATATTCATTATTTTCAAAATAATTGTTTAAAATCATAGTCAATTTTCTTAAAAATTGTGTAGATCTAGAGCAACTGAAGAAACAGCACCTGTACGTGTTGAAGAACATCCAGAAACATATGTGGACCTTAACGATCAGTTGATACGTTTATTTGAGTGTCCTGTATGTTTTGAACATATTGTGCCTCCCATTTTTCAATGCCTACTTGGACATTTAATTTGTAATAAATGTGTACTAATGTGTGAAAATTGTCCAACTTGTAGAAATCCTTTCAACTCAAAACGTAACCTATATATGGAAAAAGTAAATTAATTTATATATTTAAATTGTAACAAAAAAAATTTCAATAATTAAGTTTTTTTTTTTGTTTTAAGGTTGGTTATTTGGTAAAGTTTCCCTGTAGAAATGCTTTAACTGGATGCAAGCAGCAAATGTTTGTTGGTCAAAAAGAAGTTCATGAACAAGAATGTTGCTATAGACATTACCAATGTTTTTTCACTAATTGTGCTTGGAAAGGATATTATCCTGAATTGCACTCACACATGATTCATAATCATAGTAACTGCATTCTAACAGGATCAGAACAGGTACAGTTTATAAACAATTATTAAAGAAAAATAGGTATAAATTATTATATTTTAAATGTAAATTTTTGGAATTTTATGTTTTATTTAATTTTTATTTTATTTTATAGTCTCTTGATATTATGTTGCCCAATAATAATCAAACATACAAATGGTTTTTATTGTCTCACTGTGAATATTTTGCAGTAATCGCTCATTCCTCTATACTACCTAGACGAGTAAAGATGTAAGAATTTTAATTATATAATGAATAATTAAAATAGTACTTCAAAAAATAATATTTGTTTTATCTCAATAATTGAAAAAAATATTATATAATTAAAAACTAAAAAGAAAAAATATGTATACACAAAATTGTGTTACTAGAATAGTTATTAATTGTTAGTTTAATATTTGTTATTGTTTTCAGTCAGGTAAATTTTATTGGGCCAGCAGTTAAAGCAAAACAATTTAAATTTTCTCTACTGCTAACTCAGCATAAAGATCGCAGTGATATGTCACAAAAGTTAATGTATGAGAGATCAACTCTTCCATATTCAGAAATCTATGAAATGTCTAACAATGGTCTGAAAAAAGATATATTTTCTTTGCCTGGTGAAGTGCTGGAGCCTTTTATAAAAAAAAGACGCCGCCGTCTACCAATTATTTTAAAAGTAGTTCCTGCATCTAACTTATAAATACTTGTTTTAATGTGTGTATATGTATAGATGTATATAATATAAATATATTGTATGTATGTTTGTGTATAACAGTTATTTTATTCTTGTATAATATAAAGTATTATATATCATTATTCATTAATATATTGTTTCTACATATTTAATAAAATAAAAAAGCAAAAAATGCATATAACGTAGAATATATTTTCATTGAACAGTATTGCCTTTGCAGTTTTTTTGACACCTAAAAGTATTGAATAAGTTGTTTAATATTTTTAGTTTTTATTGACATTTTTGGTAAAATGAGCTAAACCTTCAATTATGTGTTATACTCTTTTTAAATGTTTAATGTTTAATTTAATGGATAGTTGTTTGAAATATATTCCATAATTAAACGAAATGTAATTTAATGTCACTATTTCTTGATGTGTAAATAATTTACAAAAAAGAAAAATCGTATTTAGTATTCTGGAATAAAATACAAAGAAAAAGTATTTTTAAAGTATTTAAAATACACTTGTCAAAAAGTATTTGTGAAGTATTTGAAATACCAAAAAAGTATTTAAATAAAGTACTCGAATACTTAACAAGACTGTAACCGAGTTAAAAAAAATACATTTATGTAGAATAAACATACGCCTATACCACTGATTACCACTGACTCGTCCATAAATTAAAGCTATTCAAATTTTAGATGATTTTTTTGTAATCTATTAGCGCGTTGACTTTCATGATGTACATATAATACATAATATTATTTGATACAATAGTTATGGTAAAAGGTGTTGTATAATAATTTATTTATTCTATGTGGCCCTACTGCATTGATGTATTATAGGCAGGGCCACGCTTTAAGATGTTTCCATGAAGACTATATAGAATAAGATGATCAAACTGCTCTGATGACATCTCGAAATAAGTCGCAAAATTAAACGACCCTAGGTGGCGCTGCTTACGTTAGGGTTGTTATTTTAACCATAGATAATATGTGGTATAAATTATTTACGACTAATCTGTGTATTGTAGACCGTCTAGAGATTATTCATGTTTTTTGTAAAATATATGAATTATTTCGAACCGTGGCCCATTATAAATATTATAACTCATAAAATTATGCATTCATACATTTGTATATGTGTATATTTTATTAATATTTTTTCCCCCATCAATAATTAGTAGGTACTTATACAAATACAATGACTGCAATCATGGCTATTGCTATGTTTAGCAGAACATCTAAGCTGGCCTTATGATAATCAAGTCAAAATATTACTCAATTTAGTACCTATAGTTATAAAACATTAGTACATAACATATATTTAACTAATGTTTTATAATCTTGCATTAGAAATATTAGAAATTAATATATTTATTTTTTAAAAACGAAATCTTGTTACGTGCCATGGAGTAAGACAGGTTATTCGGCTACTATTAAGCTTAACAAAACAAACATTAAAAATAAAAGTGTTTTTCTAATTCCAAAGGTACTCTATGCACATAACTTGCACGAGACTTAATATTTTTTTTTTAATATAGTTTATAATTACTAATAATTGCTGTTTGATATTATATGTTTTCATTTTCATTTCAACTTTATTATTCAACGAATGAAAAGATGCAATTAGGTGTAAATACTCTGTATAGAAGTAAGTATCGGACCTATTATTCAGTTGCCGACATCCAGAGATTATTAGACTACTATTATAATTTATAAGTATTCGAGTAATGAACCGCAGTGCACAGGGTACAAGATGTTAATCTGTTAGTGAACATTATTGATAGTGATAAAGGATTGACTATATAACAATAAAAAAATGTTAATGAAATACACACATATGAACATGTATGTAATTTTACGAGCTATAAAACGTATCATGCATGGGTCACGGTTGGAAATAATGCATATATTTTACAAAAAACGCAAAAAAACATGAATAATCCCCCTATACTTACGCGCCACCTATAGCCGTTTAATCGTACATTCCTAAGACTCGTATCGGTGCGTTCTTTCACGCGGGCGTCCGTACAAATTTTGTCTCCTTGTTCCATAGTGTTTGTGAACGTATCCATTATATCCACAGTTGCCAGACATGTACAATAAACTAGATGGCCAACTGCTATATTATCCTACTATAAATGTGTTTAGTTGAAGCAGACGGCAGCCATTTAATTTGAGAACACAGATATATATATATATATTATACAAAATTGTGACCTCGATTAAGACAGCGGATAATAAGTTCATCAGACAGCAATCTAGTTTATTTCACACATCTGTGGATATATCTTAAATCGTGGCCAGGACTCGGACGCCGATAAAAATTAAAAATGTAGACGGTAAAGATACCCAAACACCATAGACATATAGAACTACAACTATTTTATTATATAATATCCATAATTCTGTGTTATCTTACAAATCCAGAAGTGTACCATCTGGTTTTATATAATCCGTGCCATGACAGTCGTGAACCATTACATTACGTACTATTTTTATTTTCATAATCCTTACTGGACTAATGAGTAATATTACTCCATGGCGTGGACCAGAGTCACCCGATTTGGTCAATTCACACAGACAGTCGTGTCTATGCCCTGATATATTCTTAGTGTACAAATGGTCATACTGTAAGTTATCGCTAACAATGGTTTTCACTGCAAGATTAATATTATGTTATGTGTGTATTGTTGTTTGTCGTTTTTGTTATTTTGAGTTTACTATAGATTAGCAGTCATTTGAATTGTTTGAGAATTATTTTATATTAATTCAAAATTATTTACCTTCCTTTGGTAAATATCTTTTTAGGTTAAACAGTAAAACATAACTTTATAATAAATATGACAAAATCAAAAATTTTGCTTTCATTACTTATATTTTCTACAATATTCGCGCATGGTGAGTACTACATTACAGGGAGTGGCCCTGTGATATTTTCCGTTGTACTACCTTATATAAGACTTTTTAATGGCCTATATCTTATTTTATGGCAGTATAGTAATCCTTGAGAGAAAAAACTCAATTTATTTATTATTATTTTTAGCTCAATCGTTTTTATTATGCTACCAATGTGTTTCAACACATCCAGGTTGTGGCACACCATTTAAGTGGTTATGGCATAAAACAATTTCTTGTCCTGAAGAAGATGATATATGTGTGAAAGTCATTGAGAGAGTCGGAGGTAGTTATTTGTACTAAAAATAACCTAAGTTTATTAATATAAGATTATAATTGTCGACTTATACATTATTTATTTCAATAGAAAATATTAAGTAAGCATCAAATTATTTTTGGTATGACAATTTTATGAATATTAAATTTTTAGAATGTTATTTTTAAATGTATTATATTAAATAAGTTATTTTGGTGAAGGTAGTCTATGTTAAGAAGATTTCAATATTTCTGAGGGTTCAACATATCATTTAAGTATGTTTTTGATTATTTGTCCTTACATTCCACTTAGAAAATAAAATAATGGTACTGAACAAAGCTTGATATACAGATTTCATTATATACAATTATATTAAAATTGTTACATTATGTATGTTTAAGTGAAGGGGTTTTAGTATTAATATAAGTTTAATCACACAACAGTTGAGAATTTTATTTTAGTTAAATCACAACCAGTGTGTAGATTAAATGTTTATTTCTTTGTTTTTTAAGTTAAATATTAAGTCAAATAATAATTAAATGTAAAACTGATATGTCAAAGCTTCAAAAATATTATCCTTTATAAAAGGTGATTTGTAACTAAAATTACTCAAAAGTCATATAAATAATTTTACATGAAAGTGTCTTATCTATGTTGTACATGGGTCTAAGAGAAAACCAATATTGTGCTGGCATCTTAAGATTTCATTGTTAAATATTTATTAAACAATATTTTTATAACATTTAATATTACTAACATATAAGTTATTATATCATAACTATTATAATTATATTAACTTTATTTTAATTTTTTTAGCTGAAGAACGTATTACTCGTGATTGTTTGAGTTCATTAAAAGGTTTTCGAACAGATATTCCAGCTGACAAGTATGAGGGTTGCAGAAAAAGTTCTCAGGATGTTAAGTTAGGCCACTATGTGAATAATTCAATACCTGAATTGGATATTAAACGGTATATTTAAAAAAAATATATGAGTTATTAAATTTTAATTATTGTATATATTTACAGAAACTATTATGATTCAACTACTTGGTGCTTTTGTTATTTTGATCATTGGTGTAACTCAGCTAACTTGTCTACATCTTCCAATTTACTTATTGTATTGATAAGTATATTTTTTTTTGTTCATAATATTGACCAGTGATTTATAATTACACAAATTGAATGTAAAAGATTCATGTTCATTATTTGTACTGAAAAATTAAGTATTTAAGTGTTTGGTTTTATTATTTACGAATAATTTAAAATATTGTTAATAATGAAATATTTTTTTTTATATATATTTTTGTATTCAATCATATTGTAAAGTTGGCATACATTTACTATAATGTATATAATTTATATTTAATTATGATAACTAAAAGAACAATACTGTGATTACAGATTGTTGTTTAATGATTTATAATAAATATAGCACTTTTATCAAATAGTTTTATAATAATAAAATATCCATTAAGTTATTATATTTATGTTCAAAGGTATAATTTAAAATACCAAACACTTAATTTTCATATCCGTCCACATGTGTTTGGTTTTTTTATTATATAACTTTGATTTAATATTTTAATGATATATTATTTTTAAGTGTGACTGTACAAAATTATAATTTAGTTTAGGTTATTCCTTAAAGTAACTAAATCCGTCCATTTTATACTATTTTTTTTTTTTTAAACACAATTATCATCTACTTTTTTTGTTCTTATTGTTCTGAAATAAAACATTTCATACTGTTAAATAAGTATTAAACTGTTTTGTTATTTATAGATCCAATCTATCCATCTTAATAGGAAATAAATGATTTTATAGTAAAATTAAAATACACAATTTGAATTTTTGAACGATTGATAAATATTAACATTAAATGTATAAAATAAAATATTTATTTAATTAAAATTATCAAATATTAATATTTTGAATTTTATCTAGAAATACTAATATCATTGATTAAATATAATAAATAATATTTTTATGTTTAATCAATACTAATATATTGATTATTGGTACATAATATTTCATATATTTATTCTATTACGCCTTTTAAAATTATATTACAAATTTATATAATTTTTAAGCGTAAAACCATGATCAAGGCATTCTAGATTTTTAATATATTATTAAGTTACCTATATTGCAGACACAATAACTATAAGCTAACAAATTGCATTTCAAATTTTTTGAAACTTAAAGTTTTTTTCTAGTTATCTGTTAATTTAGTTTTGAATAAAATATTGTTCAGACTTCAGTTACTATCTATTTAATGTTTTAATTATTTCACTATTTATTTTACAAATAAACATTTTAATGGCATTGTTATTAAATGTATCATATTATTAATTAAATAAGCAGATAAACTATATTAATTTAATAATTATTATAAACTATTTATAATTATTAATTAGGTATTATTATCAAAAAGAAGCCAATAATAATTTGTGAATTATGAATACTTGCACCAGTGGTCAGAGCTACATAGTTATAAAGTAATATATGTATACTCAATTCGAAATGAATACTCATCTGTCATCCCCCAACAAGTTGGTATAATGATTAGTAAAGTCTCTGCACACAATTAGGCTGCCTTGTTGTGCTTAATACACTCTTATTTTGAACAGAGCATAGTAATATTATATCTAATTACAGATATTAATTAATTAACATATTATATACTTATTATCTACCTAATAAATTAAATCTTAATACATTTGAAAATATATCTAATATTTATTTTTAAATAAAATAACATAAATTAGGTAACCTAATCATAAGTCATAACACATCAAAAATAGGTATTGCATAAAAGATTTTAAAACTTAAAGTTCATAATCTGCTTATGCCAACCAACTTGTATAATTAAAATATATATATATATTCATTATAATATTATAATTTATCATTAATTTATGGTAGTATAATGTTACCATACCATATTTTGAATTCAAAAAATTAATATTAAACAATTTTCATTAAATATATTTTCTTAAGACTTATTATAATGTGTTGTATTTACCAATTGTCTAACCTATTTCTTGAAAAAGATATAATTTAATATTATTAATATTAATATTATTTTGATTGTTGGGATGAAAGCGATAAGCAGGGCCTCTGAAATATCTTTTTAACCTTCGAAGTGTATACATTAAAAACTGGTATAATTGTGCGATTATTTATGTCCTTTCATCGCACATTTGTTTGCACAAATGTTCGCACGAATACCTTATCCACCGCACATACCATACATTTAAATTCAGTATGTCTGTTTGCGTGTGAACTATGTTTCCGTGTTAACAACAATAGGAGTACTTTTATATATTACTAATTGTGTTCATGATATAAGAAATTTAGTAATTGACAATGTGTCTGTATAATAGTGTATACTTGCAATGGATACGGCGGCCAATTGTAAGTATTATGTGACAAAATTACTTGGTATTAGTCCACCAAAACCGAATTGTGTATACGATGTACGTTCAGGCAATGTCCGTAATCGTGAGCAAAAATCGTTGTTCCGCGTTTTCTACCGATCGAATGACCGACGTCAAAAACAACGCCGTAAAGCTAATGTACAAGAATCGTACGTTCCTTCCATGCATGCAGACGAGGCCGGTGCCAAAATAGGCGATGGTAGTGTATTGGAAGAGGACACAGTTGAGGATATTGAAAAGAAGTTCCAAGGATTTCGGAACGTGTTTGAAAAGTGTAAGATAAAGAAAAAGAAACCACGTCTGTACAATGTCAGTTCAGGATTGCGATTCACACTTGTTGCTAATTCCATGTTAATGGACAATCAAAAAAAAGCAAACGAAACTGCTATTGCAGCTATTAATACTGAAGAAGATACTATTGAAGAGGACTTTGCTGAAGCGGAGGAGGAGGAGGAGGAGGAGGAGGAGGAAGAGGAGGATAATGACGTAGAAGATGAAAACGATAATGGTGAAAAGGAATATACAACTGGCAAAGATATAGCAATTGCGCAAAAGAATGCAGTTGTTAATAATTTAAATGAAGATGTTTTTTCTGAGTCCAAATGTCCAAAAGATGTAGCAGATAAAGTGAATTCGTGGATAGACAGTTCCGTTAAGCAGACGGATGGATATTCTGAAGAGGAAAACCCATTCATCAACGAAGAGGTAAACTCTTATCATAAAAATAAATATTTATAATTAAAAAAAAAATTCTGCAGTAGAATAAATTATTAGTTTAATTACAATGACAGGCAACAATGTGTTATCTTATGTCTGCCATCGCCTTTTGGAACAGTGAAAATACTTCAATTTTCAACTTTAATACTCGACAATATATTTTCATGGTAGGAAAGAGAATCTAGTTGGTACGTTGAGAGGGTCAAAAGCAAAAAATTCCCAAAACTTTTCTTAACTATTGGAATGAGGGGGGGGAATTAGAATAAAATTGATTTTTTTATTTTATTGTAATTCAAAAATGAATTACCAGTTTTGTAAAGTATTTGAGTAAATATATTTAAATACTTTTATAGTAGGTATTTTAAATATTGTCTTGAATGAATTTGTATTTGAAAACCAATTAACTTTGTTTAAATACTTATTATCGTTTTTGTTTTAATAAGTTATTAATTATAATTTTTCCTAGTCAGAAGTAAAATCATTGATGTTTTGTAATTTTATACACAACATGGCCTTCTAAAATAAACGTATTTAAAAAAGAAACACTATTGTCGATTATTTTCGTCAAAGCATATATTAGTTTATTGTGACGGGAATAAATTGAAAACTACAAATCACCGGCTACGGGATACGGGTTTTGTGTGCATATGTCATATATATATATATATATATATATATATATATATATATTATAGGAAACAATATAAAAAATAATTAATGCAAATAAAATGGCACATCACAGACGGCATTTTATGAATTTATACAAGTAGGTATATTCATTGGTTTAGACATTTTTCGGAAAATATGTATAGTTTGTAACAGACTGTCTCCTAAACTGTTATCGTAAAGACATTGTAAGAAATAAATATTTAATAATTATTTATAGTTGAACGAGGAAAATTTATTTAGATCAGTATTTGTATTTAAATATTTTCTAAGTATTTGTATTTGTTCTTAAATACTTATTGAGAAAAGTACTTGAAATACTATTTAAATACTTTTCAAGTTGATGTATTTGTAAAATAATTTAAAAGTATCTTTTTTCTAGACTACAATTAACCGTATATATATGACATTTTTACCAAATGTTTATGTTAGCATTTTCTATTGATATGATTTAATTTTCAAAACATTTTAAATCTTTTTTAAACTATTTATAGTCATTTGAAATTTTTGATTTTTTTTTTTTATAAATGTCAATATAATAGGTATATAATCAATATACCTAGTTGTGTAGTGTGATTATAGAAATTGAAAAAAAAAACTATTGAGCGCAAATATTATTTATGAGCATTTGAAGTTCAATTTTTGAAGAATTGAATATTCTCATACGTAAAATCACAATTTCTCATTAATGATTTAAGTTTTGTTGTAATTTTAATAAAAATTTTAATCGTAGAAACTTGAAAAATTCCAGTAATTCCATTATTACTTAAACTATTATTTTCCATACTCAAATATTCAAAATACTTAGATTAATTATTAAAGTATATATATTAAAGCTATTTATATGTATTTGAATTTTTAAATATTTTGTGTTGATAAAAATATATAAGCTTAGTCATAAAGCTTGAAAATGTAATACTTACAACCTTACAAGAACTCACATAAGTTGTACTTTTACTTTTTTACTTATATACACTTAAAATACACAGGTTTTTATTATAAGCATATGAAGATTAAATTTTGAAAATATCCGTCAAAATAACGAAAATTTGAAAATTATTGTGTAGCTAAAAATGTAATACAATGTTCTTGTAATTTATACTAAATCCCAAAAATTAAAAAAAAAAAAAAATAATTGTTATCGACGGATTTTGTTAAAATTTTAACTTTAATTTATAAAACAGATTATTGTGACAATGTATATTTAATATTTTTTTAGTTGCTGTAAGAATAACTTATGAGTGACATTGTATTACATTTCAAGTATTTTATTCACAAACAAAAATGTCATCAATGAAAACTCATCATATATAAATTAACAATATCTAAAAAAAAAATTGAATATTTTATAAGTATATAAACAGCTCAAAAGGAGCTAAGTACCACCTAGATCTAGTTTGGTAGCAAAAACTACCCTCTAAGTTGAAGATTGGCGCATTTTTTCTGCTCCCAAAGGTGATAACAGGTATGAAGAAAAAATACATCATTATATTCATCGCTCAGCAGTAGAGTTAGAATGTTGATGACTTTTGCATTTTTTTCCTTTGATTCTATACAATGCTATCTTAGCTAAAAATTTGTTTCGTGCTTTTTGATTCAGAATATTCTAATTTTATTTTGCAGTTTTTTGCATTTTTTAGGCATTTTTAGCTATAAATGCATTTTTTTGTTTTTTAATATTTTTAAATCATTTTTTCATATTTTAGGTAATTTTTTGTAGTTTTTGTATAATATTCAAAAAAATAATTTATTATTATTATCATGGGGTTTTTGTTATGCTTAAATTTATAGCGTACGGATAAGATTTACTGTTTGAGTGTTATACATTTATAAAACAAGTGCTTTTTTTCAGACATACGCCGATCGTACACGTTTATCGAGTATTATACTTATAAATTGTATGGAATATGAATATCAATGAGAATATTTTATATATAATTTTTTTTTATTTCTATTTTACTTTTTAATTTGTTTTTAATAATTTTATATAATACTTAAAATTTAAATGTATACTATTGTCTGTTAATACTACAATTCATATTTTAAATTACTCTGACACCCATTATCATACACATATTTCTAATAAAAATTATTATTTTCAAATAAAATTTTTTCACTTATTTAAGTAGATTTTTTTAGTCAATTTTTGGAGTTTTTAGGGCAATTTAGCATTTTTTTTTAGAGAATTTTTGTATGTTTTTTAGGTCATCAACATCTTAACTCTACTCGTCAGTCATTACTCATTCGCTCTGTTCAGAATTTGAAATTAATTTAAAATTGTAAGAAACTGGTTATCAAGTAAACTTTATGACGAAATTCGGTTTCAGTAGTTTTATCGAATATTTAAGTCAAAATTGGTAAAAACTGATAGTTTTAGACAAAAAAAAAAAAAAAAAATAATAATAAAATAAATATTATTTGTGTAGTATGCGACAACACGTTGTTGACATATGTGTGCACGTGCGGGAGTGTCCTGTTATTTCTTTACACTACAGTCACGCACACTATAATGATCACTTACTAGTTACTATGAACACAATCACACGACACGCACGTACGCATTTAGTAAAAATCCTATATTGAATTCCTTAAAAAAGGTCGACGTCGAATAACCTTAATATATTTGAATAATACAAATTAAACGTTAGTTTTGAAAAAAAAAAACTGTACTAATGTGGAAAATGGTTGTAATGATTGTATTGATGTACTGCAATTGTTTGTCGGGCTTGGTATAATAATTATGTGTTATATTTTGTAACAATCTAAACTACAACATATCTCTTTCATTATACTGAGAACAGCAAGCCATGGAAATCCATCTGGCTACAAAATAGTGTGACACAATAAATATTAATATAGGCAAAAGATATTTATAATTTAAATGTAGACTGGAGTACGTTTTTGTGAGTCTATATTTCCTACTACGGGGCTGAGTCATCCAAGCTGTAAACATCAGTATGAAATCATACTTCAGTAAATAGTGTTGCGAGTTAGCGTAAGAAAATTAAAAATAATAATTGTTATAGAACGCGAATTGACTATAGCATACATAGTATTGCGGGTGATCATTGCGTTGTGGTGTGCGCGCAATTGCCACGGGCGGAATATTATCGACCCGCGTGGACCCACTCTTTCCGCAGTAGAATATTGCTGTGCGGGGCGCTTGCGTCCTCTCTGAATGACGCGTCGAGACCAACTGCAGACTGCTAACGCCGCAATAGTGTGGTTTTTATTTATTTATTTATTTATTTTTTTTTTTATTTTAATTAAAAGTGTTAGACACGATTTGAGATATCTTAAATATGCATCTTAAATCGTGGTGCTAGCCGGCGGGACTGCGATACGAGATCGTGACCATGTCGACAACTCAACAGTGAACAAGTTGAGGCGTTGATGGCGAGAATACAATTTTCTTCTTGACATTTTAGGCCCATATTTCTTGATCCTTATTATGTAATTTTTATGACGAAAAATTTGAAACCAAACTCTTGAAAGTTATTGTGTTATTACTATTTACTGTACAATGTATAATACCTATGATATTAACACCATTATAAATTACCTGTTGTTTCTCTGCTTTGTTTTTGCAGATATTATCATAGTTTATTAATACAGAATATAATGTTGTCTACAAGGCGAGTGACGAGTAATTAATGATTTTGCTCCGAGGATTTGAGCTAATCCCTTATCAAGTCTTCTCTATTTCAATTTTATATTTTATACATTTACATATATCAATTACAAAAAATAATTTGCAAATTGTATTAAAATTTAAACTTCAAACACTTATGTAAAAATTGTGCCTATGTATTTCAGTGTTTTTAAATTACTGTAAGAACAACTTATGCGGTATCTTGTATTATATTTGCAAACTTATATAGGTAATATATATATATATATATATATATATATATATATATTACTATATTAGTATAATAGGTACACTAATAATTAATATACATATTGTGTAGTGTAGATACAGAAATATATTTTAGCAATTAAATTACGGCTGACAATTAAAATATGTTGGACCAACGAAACAAAATGCAACTAAAGCAACATTATATTTTTTCTATGGCCGCACGCCAAATGCAATTTAAGCCGTTACAAAACAACATTTTTCACCATTTATTATCATTATAATTTTCAAAAGTTTTATTTTTTTAGTGACAACATGCTTTTTCAATTTCTTATTCTAAAGTAGAATATTTTTTGGAGTAGGTATCTACTTCGATTTATAAAAAATTGAATTTTGGATGAATAGTTATTAAGTCATAAATATTTAAGGTTTATAATATGAGCAAAGCTGAGTGTATCAACTCGTATAAAAGGTATTCAAAATATTGCTATTTAAATATAAAACAAGCGTTGTTAAGTTTATTAAGTGGATATAAAAACCATTTATTCAAAAATGAAAACACCAAGTATTCAGTATTGATAAACTTTTTTATAATATTCGTATAACCTTATTATGTTAAAGTTTAAACTGCTGATATACGTTATCAGCGTACAACACATATATGTTGGAACAAAATTTAAGGCCTCAGACAGTCAGCCCTCAGACATTTATAGGCACTAAAGTTTTGAACTCTACAGAGTGAAACGATGAATGTATTGGATTTACAATGACTTATTTTTTGCAAACTTCGCCTTTATTGAAGCAGAACATATCTGATTCAAGAATTTAAACGTTACATTCTTAAAGTTTGAGGGGGGGTTTTTGATAGAAAATTTGATGATATTAGGTTAGGTAAGGTACTTTAGGTTGTCGAATACATTTCAATGTATGAACTTTATAAAATAATCGGGTAAAACAAAATAAAAATTACAGAAATATAATATAATATACAATACAGTTTTCAATAAAATTATATATATTTTTTTTTTTGTTATTTAATAACGAATAAACGCAGAGACTTACCATTTTCTAATAATTTTTACTAACCATTTTGAATCTTTTTAAGCTACCATTTAAAAACTTGATTTTTTTTTAGTTTTTTTTTAATTTATATATGATATTATAATACAATTTTGTTTGTGTGTAAAAAAATTCTTAAAAATTGAATACTAAGTTTCCCATAAATTGTTTCAGAGATTAAAAATAAAATTGTAATATATAGTTATATATTACATACATTTCATTGCATTTTAATAGTTTAAATGTTGTCAATTCAATATAACTTTAAAAATAACAAAGCAAAATGGATTATCGTGAACGTAAAATGTAATATGTTGTATACGTTTGTAAAATGGAAACAACACACATGGGTATAATGTTCTTTTAAGAAAATTAAAAATTATCTTTGGAAATGTAAATGTTGACAGTCCGTGCTTCGAAACCAATTTCCAATGATTTATCGTTGAATTCAAATTACTCAGCTAGCTTTTTTTAATGACGTGACCATTGACGACTGAAACATACAATACAGCAAAGTGACTTTCTTGGTTTTTAATTTAATATTAATACATTGAATTGTGTTGAAAATTGTATTTAATAATTTAAGCTTTATGCTATAGGTATTAGATATTATTTAAACAACTTTTTATGTTTCAAAAAATGTTTATGCAGTGCTACATATTTTACATATTTGTGTTTAAAAAGGGTCGACAAGTGGATACCGCTCTGCCGTATATTAGATGTCTAGTGGGGTCATGTAATGGATGTGTTAAATTTGAATTCAATGATATAAAACCATAGTATACGATAAACCGATTTTGAGCGAAGACTGTCTAACAGCCTAAATAACTAAGTACTTATATTTTATAATATTATTGTTATTAAAGTAATTCATTTTACTATCGATAATACAGTAAATTGAATTAATTTTTGACAAAAACATTGCATTTGAAAATATCATTATGTGTTTAAAATATAATAATATACTTTAAAAGTTTCAAGTACCCATGAATAATATTTTTAAATTACAATGAAATAACTAACATCGTTGTTCTTTGTTTAAAATTTAAATATCTAAATTCGTCCAAATTTGAACTTAAATGTATTAAAAACAATCATGTAATTATATTTCTTAAATATTTTGGTTACAATATATAAATAACTAGATAATTTGCACATTTTCGAAATTTTGATGAATTTTGGTTATTATTTGAACTTTAAATGCTAAAAATAAAAATCGTGCATATGTATTTTTTAAAATTTTTTAAACTACTATTAGAATACTTTATGAAGAACTCTATATTAAAATTTTAAGCTTTTTAACAAACATTTCTTAATAATGCTTACAATTAGCTCAAAAAGAGTCAAAATATTTTTAAAATGTTATGGTGTATAGAAAGTTATAATCTCAACATTCGGTGAAAATTTTAAGTGTCTACGATTATTTGTTTATGAATTACAATAAAATAAGAAAAGCGTTCTCTGAGAAATGGTAAGTTTACGGGTGAATATCAAATGTCTAATTTCAAACAATCATAAAAAAATAGTTTGACTTTCCGGTAAATTTTTTTTTGGTGAAAATTAGAAAAAATTATTGATGAATCTGAGTTAAATTTTCTAGGTTTAAATAGAAAAAGTTTTAAGAATTTTTAAATCAAAAGAATTTGCAAATTTATATGATTTTGACGTATTTTATCGAAATTTTAACTTTAGACGCTTTTAAAGAACAGTTGTAGATTTACGCTCAATTTTTTTATTTTTACTAACAAAAAGTTATGAGGAACCTTGTAGATACTAAATTTTCAAGTTTTTTAATAGAGCAAAAAAATTTTAATTGATAATAATAAAAATAAAACTGAAATTTTTTTATGCCTATAATTAGATCAAAAAGAGTCAAAAGATATTGAAACTTTTGTGACGTACAGAAAATGATAATATAAATATTTGATGAACATCTCATATATCTACGGTTATTATTTTTTGTAAAAAAATAAAATCGTTTTTTTCAAAATTTGGTTTTGCAAAAAAAATTCTCTTTTTTCTTAATTTTTTTTTTTTGTTTTGCTCGACGCTTTTGAAAACTAATGGGGATTTGTGAAAATTATCTCTTGAATGCATCAACTAGATTTATTTTTGCACCAAAAAAGTTACTGACGTTGAAAATCGATGCATTATTTCTATAATTTATCGTGTACACAGATACAATAAAAATAACACATTATTGTAAAATCAATACAATTCTTCGCAGAATCTAAAATCGACGGTAATACGTTTATATTTATAATATAATTTATATTATATATATTTATTATATAATTTATAATTACTTTATTCGTGCAATAAAGTACAAAATTGTATACTAAAATATATTATTTTATTAGATTTTATCAAATTATATTAATATTTTTAAGGGAATATAATTCAATTTTAAAAGACAACTTGGTAAATTTGGCCCGATAAATTATATCAAGTTTCTGTTGTAGGTAGGTACTCATATGAAAAAAAAACACTCGACCTTTAATTTTTATTGTTCCTTAATTTGATTATTACAGCGAATCTAATTTTAATTTTATCTGATCTACCCACATATTTAGTATCCCATGGTACAACCTACGTTAAAAGTATTTTACTTGTACAATTTTATCTAAATATCTAAAGGAAGTTTTTAAAATTATTTTCACTTTTTTTCATTATTATAATATTATTTAGTATTATGCCATTAATCAAAAACGCTAATTAATGAATGAAAAAATTAATGAATTTTATTTTATTAAATATGTTTTAAATATCCAATAGTGAATACACAAATAATATGATCAATAAAATCACGTGTTTTCAAAAATGTACATATACAATATAATATATTTTATGAATAGACAGATAATTTAGTAGAAACAAGCTTTTAAGGACTTGGTATTTTTTATTCTAATAAACTAAGTTATTTATTAAATATTTGAAGGTTGATTTTTATTACCGATAAAGTGATAATAAACAGGATATTATGTACTGATGTATAATTTTTCAGCTGTTCTTATATCCATCAGTTACTAATTTATATCACGTCACTCTGATTTAAATCATTTTATAGGAGCATTGATTGCTCCGAATATTGTTTATAAAATATTTCTTTCTAATTAATACGCCTACGTCTTAATTGTTGGAAAGTGAAATCTATAGCTAATAACTAATAAGTAATAGTAAGTGCACAAGAAATATATTGTGAGAGCAAATATTGTAATTGTATTAAAAATAATAAACAAATACAATTTTATTTTATTTTTAAAACTAATTATTAGAAACTTAGAGTTTTCAATATGTAACTGAAGGAAGCTTACGGATTAGAATTTAAAAATATTTTGGCTTTTTCGTTTTATTTACATTTGATATGTTTGCATTAAAAAAAAAAAATTACATAAAATATTGGTTATAGAATTGTCGTTTGTTGGTAAAAAAAGCTTGAAAATGCAGTACAAGGCTAAACTTATAAGTCGATCTTACAGCAATTTAAATTGTATATTAATGTTTGTTGAACATTTTTTATTGTTTTCTATTATGTTTTTTAACCACGTTTTCGATGGCCATTCGACAGTCCATATGTGTTGGCACTGTGGCAGCGCTATCTATGCGTATCGCCTCTGACGACTTGGTATTAAAGTGGCGACGTCAGTGACGACGGTAGCGGGAACGGTGGCAGCGGTGGAACATTGCTGGAAAATCGATTTCGCCCCCGCCCATGCACAGGAATGGTGCGCGCTGCGAAAAACCATCTACACGATTTTCACAGCGCGCGCCACCACATTATCATACGTATATGCGGCCTTACCGCGCGCAACCGAACTATACGGACCAATGGCAGCGGGGTGTTTCCCCGAAAAGTCTCTCCATGCCCAGTGTCGTAAAGCTCACCGAGTAGCAACAAGCCCAGTTCAGTAGTTGTAATTACTATTTTTTAAATTTATTTTTACTACTAGTATATTATATTTTCAAAGTCAGTTTCCTAACGTAATTTTTTTTTTTTTTTTTGTAATTAAAATCGAAGTTTTTCTATTAAACGTGCAGTGCAATTGTTCAACAAACTACTGTCGTCGTCGTCGTCGTCGTCGTCGTCGTCACCGCCGCCGCCGCCACCCAACAACCGGGTGATAGCACTGCCCTGTAGTCATTGTACGTTGACAGTACTCGTTGCCCTAAATAATCAGTATGTTATTAATAATAATAATAAAAATAATAATGGTAATATGATTCTCCTACTGTTTTAATTTGCTCTGTGATTTCTGTCATATGCACCGATACGCGTTGATTATATTATACGTATTGTTTTCACGCGGGCTCGTTGTAGGCCATCGCGTATACAGTTTAAGCAAAAACTCGTAGGTCCGCGTGTACGGCGCGATAGTGTGCCATAGGCACACTATTGATTGCTGCCGCTAGCTCCCCATTACTACACCATGACACTATGCCGTCTGGTAGACAACTTTGTGTGTGTGTGTGTGTGCGTGTGTCACTATAAGCTATAGCTGTAGCGTTTATTACACGGTAAAACCCGGTGATTCTTCCCCCCCCCCATCAATTTTTTTTTAATTGTGTCTCCCTTCCACTTACTGTTTCAACGATACGTAAACCGTATATCTATATGTTGTAGGATTCGTGGTTCATGTGCAAAGAGATCAGATAAAGGTGATGAAAATAAATTATTTTTGTACGCGAAAAATCTGAGTGATCGACATTTTAGTTTATGTAATGTTGTTTGCATTTTGTAAAGTACAAAATATTATTTTACCTGTATTGGCTAACCAGGCCTAAAATGCCAAAGAAGCTATTTCAAATAAATATTTTTTAAAAATAAATCATACAAATTATTTATATAAAATATAATCATAGCAAACTTTGCTTTCAAAATTTTCAGCCAAATATATAACAACATGGTGAAAGGTATATGGTTTATTAAGTACCTATCTTGTCTTATAGGTACCTTTATATAATTTATAACAATTGTACGAGAATATATTTTATAACAAATCATTAATATTTTTTTTTCTATATAATATTATTTTAACAATATACAATGGTTTTATTTCAAAAAGAATGACCTAATCTAACCTATACATGCAATTATATTTTTTAACATTGTAAATGAAGTTTCTATTTTATTCAACTTTATGTTTATTGCTAAACTATCTATCAGATTTTGATTTGTAAATATACTTTTGTAAGAATACTTTTGATGTTTAAATATTGGATATTGATATAACTAGTTTTTTATTTGTATTGTGCATATAGAGTTTAGAGATCATGCATTTCTAAGGTTAACCCTTGCCTCTGTGCATTTAAAGTTAAAATGCTTATAAATCAAATTCAAAATTTTTAAACTGAATTTAATTTTTGATAAATACATTAACATTTTTAGGAAAGTATTCTGCTTTAGATTATAAAAGTAAAAATATAGATTGGCATTTACAAATCTAATAGAGTCATAGAGGGGTTTATAAAGGGCGAAGAAAATAAGGTCAATACAAAATATAATACCAGAATAACATTATCTTGGATTTATTAAAAAAATTAAATCGTAAATTAGTCTGAATTAAATTTCTTATTTTATTCTTCAGTATTAAAAGAATTATTTAGTGTGTTAAAATATATATTATATATATTTAATAAAGAAGTATGTAACTTACAAATTCTGAAATGCATCTAGTACCTACCTATATAATATACGGACTATAATAAAATATATTACATTAAAATATGAATAACTATTTATATTTAAAATTTCGTTTACAATAATAAATAAACGTAGTATGCTAATTTAATTATGCTTGAAAATGTGTGCTAAAGAACTTGATTAGTTGACTAATACTGGATTATCTTACACATAGAATTATTCCGGTTTTGACTAAAAATATTTGTATTTCAGTGTATTTTAAATAGTTAATTTATTTTTCTATAACATTGTGTAATAATTTTTAGAATATTGAAATATTAAAAATTAATTTTATAGCAGTAATATTTTTAGTGTAACGTATACGTTCTTTTTTATGTGCTGGTCCTTAAAATATTTAGTTTCATATGGTCTTACATTTTTATACTAATAATATAAACAAATATGGTATTCTTAAAAAAGCATTATTTTTTAATTATATCAACTATTATTTTGGAAAACTATTGATTTAATTTTTTTATATATATTTTTTTTTTTTTTTTGATATTTAATGTAAGTACTTTCATGTATTTTTGAATCAGAATAAGAAGTTTTTATTTTGCATTTTTTTACGATTTTTAATTCTGAGGTCACTTTTTCATTTTTTAAAGCAATTTAGGACTTTAAGTGCATCTAACATGAAAATATGGTTTTATTTAACGATTTTTCTTGAAAAAGTTATTTTGTAACATGTTAACAAAGATTTTACCTTTTTTTTTCGTGTTAGGCAACACATATATTTATAATTAAACATTTAATAACGTACAACAAAACTAGAATAGTAAATAGATAAGTAAAATAAATTAAAATAACATAAATAGTAAATAATAAATATCACATAAATACATAATATTGTAACGTATATTGGTTATATATTTTCTTTTTCCCAGAATTGAGCCACGTTTATTGCCTTCTGGTTGATTGTCATCAGATCATCTTGCGTACATGGGCTTGGTCATGTTGAGCATACAAGTGTACATGTGACATTACCTGCTCTTCACTACATTTGCAGGTTACATTTTGATTTCCATATCCCCATTTTTGCATATTTTCTTTTGATCTACCTATTCCAAGACGCAATCTATTCAGAGTTCTCTATATTGGCCAGTCTAAGTTATATCCAGGATGTAATTTTTCTGACAGTTCTATCCACCTTTTATTGGCCATGTTCATTATTTAGGCTTTCCACTCGGATATCCTACTTTATGTAGGTGTCTCTGATAGCTCCTCAGATATCTTCAAGAAAGACTTCCTTGACTTCAGTTGAGAAGTAGGAGCATATTGACCATACATAGGATGTCTTATGTTTTTTATTTGTGCACCACGTTCTATTTTAGTACATATCAAACGTCGGACCGGTGGTGGTGGGATGTCTGTTAGTATATAGACTTTGTCTATTGGAGTGTTCTTAAGGCATTCTGATAGGCATGTGATATTTAAGACAATAATCACCTTTTTTTGTATGGGGGGAATTTCCCTAGACCGAGCATACATACTCCCCTACTAAGTAACATAAAGCCATTGCTGATACCCGCAGTGCATGTGGTTGTGTACCACAAGCTGATCCTGTTAGTTATCGTATCAGACAGTTTATTTTTACCTTCGTTTTTAATAATATATAGAGCACAACTCATATCCCCAGAAAATTGTGTTAGGAAATAGGAATACACAAGTGAGACTTTTTGTCAGGTTTTTACAGAGACTTTTATCAAAAAATTATAAGAAACCAACACTAATCGTGTTAAAAATCTGTGTTTTTTTACATGCTGAGGTAGGTACCTACATCATAACTGATTTGAACATGAAGTTGTTACACTTAAACTGAAATATACCAATCGTTGTGCCTTGTATCCAATCCAATAATAAAAATTTTAAAAGTTTATACACACTGCATATTTTTGCATATTTAGTGATTTTGTAATTTGAAGAGTATATTTTTTAGTTTTACCTTTTTTTAGAGCATATATTGATGATTAATGATAAGTTTATAACACAATTTGAAAATTTGGCAAAAAAAAAGTAATACATTTGAATGTTTATTTATTTTGAGAGTTTTCACTAGGTATTACTGTATTGTGTTTTTCAAATCCCTATTTGACATAAAATTTCCTGTTTTTAATAATAAATATTTAGTAAAAATTATAAAACATAAAAAAAATTATTAGTAAAATGTCGATGTTTATGAAAATGTAAATAAAAATAAAATAAGTGCATATTTTTAAAGTATATTAATTGCACTTTTTTATGCGTATAGATACATGTATATTTAGTACTTTTTAAGTGCATTAAGTTCTGAGCCCTAGTTATAAGTTACGAGTGCTATATTGCCGTATGTTCTCTACCACCAACAATGTGATTGCAGTATGCGCTCTATCTAGAATCAGCCCAAACTCATTAACATCTACATACACATCATTGAAATACCTACAACACGATACGTATACACCGGAATAAAAATTACATTAACAATAAAAAAAAATAATATTAAGAATAGTAGTTGTACACACCTAGTAGGTACCTATAGCTTCCTAACTAAGTATAATTGTCATTAGTAAAAAAAAAAAAATTGTCGAAGAATTAAAATTTTTCCAAAGAGTTTTCATCAGTAAAGATGTTTAAGGTAAAAAATACTTACATTATATCTAATAAAAATGCATTAGATGTGTTAATATTTTTTGTTAAGTTTTAAATCCTCTCCATCATTTAGAAACCAATAAGATACTAAATTCATATATTATGATCAAAGTAATAAAACGAGTTCAATTTTTACAGATTCTGATAGACAAAGTACAGCATAGAGACAGAATTATTGCCATGGTGTGGTGGTTGGCCGCAGTCACTAATGTTTGCTGCGGTCAAGTATCGTCTGGCATCGCTGGATCCAGGATGGGTGACCACCTGGGGTCCTGGCGACAAATCCTTATTCCACAGAAAAACACGTGATCCAACCGTACCAATCATAATCCCATGTTGCCGTGGATAAAAAAAATAAAATACTGTTTAAATATATTTGTATTATATTATAGCCATGACAAAAAATCTGCATAATAGTATTGGCTTTAACTTAACTCAGGTAACTTCAGGAGTACTCCAAGGCGGTAACATAAGTCTTCTTTTATTCAATTTATTTGTCAACTCTCTTGGAATTCATATGACCGGCGTTGAAATTTTATTATATGCTGATGATATTAAAATATTCCTCAAAATTAAATTTCCTAGTGATTGTCAGATTTTACAACATTAATTAAATATTTTTTGTAAATGGGCCAACAACCTAGGTTTATCTCTTAATTTCGATAAATGTCATGTAATTTCCTTTCACAGAGGTAGGTCTCCGTTTCCATTCTCTTATACTCTTGATGGAATTACTCTATAACGTGTCTCCACTATTAAGGACTTAGGTATCTTCTATTCTTCCAATCTCTTTTTTGGTCATCATATTGACATCATAGTCAATAAATCACTAAAAGTTTTAGGTTTCATCAAGCGCAACACGCAGTTCTTCAACTCAACCAGGTGTCTCATTACACTTTATAACTCCTTGGTGCGTTCTATTTTAGAATATGGAGTTGTTATTTGGCACCCCTATCTTTCTAACGATATATTACGTATTGAACGTGTTCAAAATAAATTTTTAGCATTTGCAGCCTTTAAACTAAATATCCCTATTTCCTCTCACGACTATGCTCCTATCCGTGATCTTTTAAATATTGAAACTCTTACCGCGCATCGTTTAAAGGCCGATTATAAACTTTTATCGTCTTTCCTATCAAATTCTATAGATGCACCTGAGTTTCTTTCTAGTATAAATTTTAGAGTACTTTTATATGCTACGCGTAATCCTTCTTCTTTTTCTATTCCAACTCGTTCCACTTCTTACGGACAAAATCATCCATTGTACCGGATGTTCCATTCCTCTAATTTTATTTTATTATAATAATGATAATCTATAATCCTATTTATATGACTTATGTATAAATGTATAATTTAATAATTTTGTTTACTAAGTATTTTCGAATCTGTCTATGCAATGTATTCATTTTTTTTCTCATTACCTCAATCTCTTTTTGATAGTCACTTATTATCTCAATTTATTTTTAATTATGTTCATATTTTGTATATTGCCGTGATGGCGTTAACTATTTTTTAAATAAAATAAATAAATAATGCAGGGGTTGAAGTGTTTCCAAAATAATTATAAATTGTTTATAAAGTATTTTATAGAGATTTAAAATTTTTTAAAAATTAAATGACATACAAACATTTTTATGTTAATAACTAAATAATAATTAAAATAGTATGATTATATAATAATTAATTTATAAACCTTAAATAAAGGTAAGGTGGCCCTTAGCCCTAACCTTTATTTAACCATTATTTTATCTTACCTATCTATCTAACATTCTGATTATGAATAATATTGGATGTGCTGATTGTTATCGAAGAAAAATTATTTTAAATTCTAATTAAATTTTAAAGGTTATCCTTTTTTTCTATTGTCAATTTTTTAAAGTACTTACTTTTTGTTATATACAACGATATAAATAGTTCACGATATATTAGATTTATAGTAATCTTATAGAAAGTTATTAATAAACTCATAAGATACACTTGGTTAAATAAGCTGACAGACCGTTTTCGCTTAAAATCGTTTTTCGTATACAATGATTTTATATCATTGAATTTAAACTTAACATATTCATTATAGTGACCTATCTGACACCTACCATACAGCAGAGCAATACCTACTTGCCTACACTTATTTTTTTATTGTTTTAAATTTCGAGAGGAGCAATGAATAATTTGATTTTCATAATGATGCGTGTTTTTGTGTATCTATACATGACTTATATTAGAGAAAATTCTTCTATTTTCAACTTTGAAGATGGTAGCAAATTAGATTTAGTTTGTACTCTTAACAGTTTAAAATTAAAAATTTCCAGTACTTTTCAAAATTAAGTGAAAAATTAAAAACAAAGGGTGTGGAAGAAGGTACCTAGCCTTTGTTGTACAGTAGGTATCGAGTGGGTTACTGAAATAAAAAAATTAAAATTGTTGTCTTGTGTTTCAATATCCAAGTTTGTCAAAATTGAAAAATCAATTGACTATAAAAAAAAAATTGTGCATATGTATTTTGTACATTTTTATGTTGCTCAAATAAAAAAATTCAAAGAATCCTCTATTAAATTTTCAAGCATTCCTACACAAAAACTAAAACTGTATCATACATAAATCGAAAAAAAATGTAATTTAAAATACCTATAAATACCACAAGAAATACATTATGTTTTGAAAATTATTTTATGTTTAGTAAACTTTAATATAAATATTCCGTGATATTATTTAGTCTCTAAATTATTAATTTTTGAGTTACAAATAAAAGCCGAAATCATTTCCCGTTGTTTTCTTATTTTTTTTTTTGTTTTGTCCGGGTATTTAGAAAAGTACGATGTATTTTTATTTTTGACCCCTTAAAGTATCAGTTATAGACCCAATTCGCTACCCAAAAATTACCCTCGACATTTAAAATTAAAATATTTCTACTGATTTAAAAGGTGATAACATACATAAAAATAAAAAAAAAACATAAAAACAATACATTTGTTCCTCCGTCCAGAATTTAAAACTAAAAAAACGGAAATTTTTACTCAAAATTAGATATTGAAAAAAACAGTTTTATTATTTTGTTGTAATTTAAAAACGAATAACCATAGAAACTTCAAATTTTCAGCAAATATTACTACCTCTTGGAAAAATATTTTTCATACATGGTTTAATTTTTAAATATTTTGACTATATATTTGAGCTATAAATAGCTTATAGCTATTTTATATTTTATAAACACGAAATTTAAAAATTTTTTTTTTATAAATAATGATAAAACTTTTTCGCTTAAAAATTGAATACAAGTTTTCTTACACATTTTATAAAACAAATCAAAAAGTAATAAAAATACATAATTATCATGATATTTTTTTTATACGCGTTCAAAGTTAGAATTTTGTTAATTTTGTGAAAATTTGCGAGTTATTATATTATTTTTAATATACTTATTTAAGATTTTAAAGTTTAATACAATGTTTCTCTAAGTAGTTCATACTTAAATCAAAAAAATTTAAGCTCAGTTTTTTTATATGCATTTGAAATTATATATTTAAATGAAGATTAATGATTTTAGTAATTCAAAAATATTATTTGTGTTGTCGAAACTTTTATATATATTAATATATTTTACTATAGGCAATGATATTTTCAAAATATTTAGATTAATTTTAAGCCTATTTATACTATATTATTACCTACCACGTATTACTAATAGTAAAATAAATTACTAAAGTATCAGTATAAGTATAAATTAAAATATAGATAGTTGGTAAAATAGACTGATAAACTGTCTTCGCTCAGAATCGTTAAAGTCATCATTGAATTTAAATTTAACATATATATTACAGTGACTTACTCAATGGCAATAGATACACTCAATGCATACTCTATAGCAGAGCGGTTACCTACTTACTTCCTTTTTTTCTTTAAACTATTTTATTCGAAAATTATTCTAAAAGTTGAACTCTACTTTCACTAAAAATGCAAAAGTATTATTTTATTAATTTAAAGCATTGTCATTGTTTTATAATATAATATATTATATATTATTTTGTAGACAAGCATAATATGCTTGTCTAGAAAACTGAAATATCAATGTTAAATTCTTAAGTTATTGTCAGTTTTATCATTTTATCAGTACTCAGTAACAGTTAAATAAAAATGAAATGTACTTTATTTTTTCATATTTTAACTACTAAGGACTTCATTTGTTTTTTGTTTTTCATCATCTGGCAAACAGAGGAACGCAGCGTGCATTCCCAAAAATATAAATGGGTCGGACGACATACGGATTAAATGTGCACATTAAATTGTATGCGTGTGCAACGAATATATACATATTGCAGCTCTGTAAATCAATAATATATTATCTTGAAAATACAGTTATCGTTTGGGACTATAGCTACCTTTTTCTAGATGTACTTTACTACATCATTTCCATAGAACCGAAAACTATGTATAAACTACTGTTTTGTTTGATTATTTATTTGAATAAAAAGGTCAACGAAATAATATTTCTGAATGCGCTTTGTACAATAGTGCTTAAAAAGAATATTTTTCAGTTTGACCTACATACACAATAGACATTTTTTTCTCGGATTTTCTTAACTCTTCCACAATGTAATTTTATTGTATACAGTGTCCGCAAAAAATGTTAAACAATACTCAGTGCACTAGGGAGCAATTAATAACGATAAAGCTTAAATGTATTATTATTTTATTTTTTTTAGGATGCCGATTATTATCAGTGCGTACAAAGTTGTGAACATAGTACTTCCCATTTAAACAGTGACTTGTCTGACAACGACGGCTCAACGGCATTCGCACTGGTAAGTTTTATTATGATTAGGTACCTAATTATTAAGATTTATTGGGATATTAGAAGCACAATATATTTGTTGCCATTTTGCTATTATACAACTACATGATTGATAAGTGATAACACTTGAAGAATTTTGAATATTTTATGGTAACTCAATTAGGTTAGTTTCATACGTGACTTTAAGTTATTAAAGTGATTATTCTCAACTTAAGACTGTTATTGATCAGACATTTAAAATTGATAACGTGTGTCTTATAGAATATTTTTTTGTATGGATTATTTAAAGTTTAAAAAAAATGTTGAGAAAAATTGAAGAGCCATACATTTACATTTAAAGAGCAAACTCTTGTAACGTTTTAATACAAAGTGAACCTTTCTTCGGTCATGCGAATGCAAAGTAAAATATATTCTACCAACAATTGTTAGTATTGCCACTTCAATGTTGTATAAGAAACAAAAATTGCGTTTTAAATAATAATCTTTCTACATATTAAGTAGATACCTAACTATTTTCTGTAATATTTAAATAATAATAATATCAAATAAATATATAACTCATAAAATGTGATAATTTGAGTTGTAAATTTATTCTTAAGTATTTAAAAACAATTTGTTTGAAATAATATAGGTTCTAATATTTTATAGTACACCGATTTAAAATTTAAAGAAAGTAATACTTCTTTATTGTTTATTAATAATTGTGTAGGTATACATTTTTGGTAGACGGTACGATGCTGATTTGTGTTCATGGTTTTAATATGTACCGTATCAGTGTGATTTGCATCATTTAAAACAGTATGATATTTTGTTCAACATTATTTGATCATTACTGTGAACTTTTCGGTACCATATCATCTATCGCAGTATTTATAGACCTTAACATTTATTTTTACATTTTAAGTTTGTTTCGAACGTTTAAATTACTTGCTTATTTTAAAATAAAATAAAAAAAAGGTGTACAAGTAGATATTGCTTTCAGTACAGTAGTTGTCGAGTGTGTTATTGTAATGGATGTGTTAAATTTGAATTCAATGATAAATCATTGTATACGAAAAATGATTCTGAACAAATACGGTGTGTTAGCCTAAAAAATATAATATTATCATTTTAGTAATACTAGGGTAGCATGAATTTATTTTGGCCAAAAACACTGCATTTACATATTATCTTTAAAATGATTATCTTAGAAGGTCAGTACACACTTTTTTTAAAGATGTCGATCTAAAACCCATAGTTAAATTTTATAAGTAAAATTCTTGACTTCTATGAGATTTACAATGATAATGTTCAATTTTTTTTTTATTTATTTAACCAATTGCAACTATTTATAAACAAAAAAAAAAAATCCAAAATTTTCATAGTGATTCTCATTTTTCTTTAATTTTTTTTTTGTTTTTCTGAACGCATTTGAAAACTACTAGGAATTTCTTACTTTTGACCACCCAAACTCAAGTACAAATTAGATTTAATTTAATTTAATTTCATCAGAAATGATACTAGTTATTAGAAAAATTGACCATTTTTACGACCCCACAAACAGTGATGACAGACAGAAAAAATCATGCATCATTGTAAAATTAATACATTCTTTCGCTCCGTTCAGAATCTAAAAACACTAATATTTTAGGTGAATTGGTTAATTTAAAATAATTTTTGTAAGAGACATAGTTTAGAAAAAATGTTACCTCAAACTCCTACCGTTATTAATAGGCATGTTTTGTCAATAGCGCAATTGCTCTTGTAATTGGTATGTATTTAGTACATAGATGATTGTTTATACTTATAAGACTAGCAAGCTACACGCGTTTCTTTGTTTTTTGTATTCAATTCTATAGCATCACATTTAGTGCTGGCCTTTGTATTAAGTATGCGCAAGCGTACCTATACTTATACCACACAATAAACATATTATTCTATCATTTGAAATTTTAAAACAATCATAATTTTTTTTTTTTATTATAATATTTGATATTTTTTATTACAATAAAATAATATTTTTGTGATTGACATCAAGTCTTGGAGCAATCTTAACCATCAATGGTAGTTTATATAGTATAAAATTTGAATCAAAAGGTCCAAAATAGGAAATTGTTGGTACATTTCTTGATTGGTAAAAATAAAAAAAAAACATCGGGAAAACGGTAATATTTATGCACTATACACAAATAAATTATCATTGAATTCAAATTTATCACATCCATTGCAATAATAAACTTAATGAAAAAGTATACAAACTTAAAATTTACTATGCAGCAAAAACGAATTTTTTGATTTTTTTAACATAAATTTACTTTTTAAATTGTCAACAAAATATTAATGATCTTACACACGTTTAATTTTTGATCTTATGAAGGACGTGTATTAATTTTAGTTTAGTCATTAAATATAAAACGTATTTTAAAAAATGCCATATTATTTTTTTTCTAGTTATTTTATTGTATATATACTAAGGGGCTCTGTCTTTTGTTTTTTTTCGCTTACCCTCTTTTAATCTTTTTATTATATAGCGCATTCTATGTGTGATATCTGAAGCCTGTTTTTATCCATCTTAAAATTTACAAATAAATCCCTGATATTGGTTATTATGTTGATTATTTGACGAAACTATTTTTTAAATTTTTTTTATATAATTATATAATAGAGATATTATAAAAATTGAGTGTGAAAATTGTTAAGCAATAAAGTATATATTGTGTAATTTGTTATAATTTGTTATTGATTTATATTCAATGTGTTTAGCTGTTTCATTGTCTGAAACCATATCTTGACTCGCTCATATATCGTTCGATTCGTATGATGTAGAAGAGAAAAGAATGAAACAAAAGAGGTTCTTACTAGTGTCTAATTAAATATGAAAAAATTTAAAACGTACATAATAATAATGAGAACAGGGTTGGTTTAAGAGTCCTTTGTGTGAGTGTATACGCATCATCTATTCTAATTCCTAAAAGGTAGGTATAGGTCTATCTTGTCTTCTTATTCATCTGACTTATCATGTGTGGCGCATCTCCTTATGAATAATTCATTACTTGGTTACTTTACCAGAGTATTATATATGTCTAACGCGTAAAAAGATTTTTTTTTTATAATGCACCTATTGACATTTTTTTAAGCACCCAGTAAATTAGTTTTAAAATCCACTATCACTTCAAAAATCAAAATATCACTAAATACATTAGAATTCGCATGTTTTTCCAAATTTAAAAATACTTTAAGAATAATTTATTATGTAGGTTTAAATGTATGCATATTTTAAAGTTTTTGATATGATAGTTTATTATTTATTATTATACTTCTACAGTAATATATATTCAATAGAAATAATTTTTAATTAAGAAGTCAGTAGTATTTTTTTCATTTACCCTACCTAAATTTTATTTTACTGAAATAAAAAGTATGTTTTTGATTTTAAATAATTTGTTGACTAAATGAGTTCTGGGATTTTAACCATACATAAGCGTTTTGACTGACAGTGGATTGTAAATATAGTCCATTAAATTAAATAGTAAATAAAAAAATATAGAAAAAAAATGTTCATCGTTTCAAGTCAAGTAACATAGTTATCATTTTATATGATTATATAACCAAATAATTATTAAGTAAGTAATTATCTTACCAGCACACTTATTCAGCTTTCTCTCAATCCTAAATACTTTTAGAAATATATAAAAAAAATGTTAAAATCGTATGATAATTAATATTCATTCTAATGTTATTTTATAAAGCCCTTCTTGATTTGTTTGAAAATAAATGTCACTATTCCTTAATTTACTTTATACTTAGACTATTTTCATTATCTCTTAAAACTGGAGTTATTCCAAATTTATGAAAAAATAGGTATGTTGTACCAATTTGAAAATCCAGTAAACAATCCAAAATCTAAGTAATTATAGACTTAGTATCAAATATTAAGTGTTTTGCCTAAACTTTTCGAAAAACTTGTCAAACCTAAATTGTTAATTGTATTAAAACACACTCAAACAATGGACAACATCGTTTTTGTCAAAACAAATCAATTGTTATAAACCTCTTAACGGTTTTTTTAATCTATTTATCAAACACAGTTGGCTCTGGTTTAGAAAAAATGCATTTGATACAGTTCACCACTTAATCCTTATATATAAGCTAATCAATTTAGGTTTTAATGAACCTATTTTATCATGGCATTTATTTTATTTAACTAATCGCTCACAAATAGTGCAAATAAATAATAAATTATTCAAAAAATTTAACTGGTTGTCAATTGTACCCCAAGATGGTGATTTATTACCCATGTTGCTTTAATTTTTATAAACGGTATTTTTCCAATATTTAAATATTGTAAATTCTTATTATTTGCAGACGACCTGAAATTATATACTAGTATTAATTTAATAGACAATATAAATCGTCTTCAAGTTGATTTAGACAGTTTATCTTATCGGTGCTCAACAAATGGTTCAAATATGAATAATTCTAAATGTACATTTATTTATTTCTGTTGGCGTAAGAATAAAATATTTACCGACTACCAATTATAAAATTGAGGATAATATCATTCAAAAAATGAATTATGTCCATGATTTAGGAGTAGTATTATCAGATGATTCAAATTTTACTGAACACATTAACTTAATTTGTAGTAATGCCATTCTGACTCAAGGATTTTCAAAAAAAAAATTGGTCAACATTTTACAACCCTAACTGTTTAATTATCTTATGCATATCTATAGTAAGATATTTATTTAAATATGGCTCGATTATTTGGAACCCAACTCAAATTGGTATTAAAATAAACTTAAAAAAATTCGACAACAATTCCTTTGCTTATAAAACTGGTATGGTAGGTAAACTAGTCAAAGGGGTCGCTATAAATTACCAAAATCCAATTCAAAGGTTTAGACAATTATATACAAATGTATTATAAATGCATAAATTACTAAACGACAAAATTTGCTTTCCCGATTTATTATTAATATATTATGTCCGCTGTCTAAAACTATTTTTTATTAATTAAGATGAAAATAATTTTGTTAAGTACAGCCCATTAAATCGTATGTGAATATCTTGTAATAACATCTCTAACTTTAATTATTTCTATAATAATGCTAACAAATTAAAAATATATATACGCAACTAATTCAAAACTTTACAATATATCTGTAATCCAAAAATCGATAACTAACTTATTTATTTATAATTTATTTCATATGGTCTAATATTCAGTTTTTTATATTCTTGTAATATTGTTAATCTTAAGTAGTATACATGCTGATATACCTATTTATTATACTATATTATAACTTTCTGAACCACATTTTTTTTTTATCTACAATAATTGACTAATAAAAATAGAAAATTTTTATAAATAGCCTAAAAGATTAATTTTATTTTGTCAAAAATTGGATTTATGGAAAAATTTTCATTTTTTCTTAATTTATTTCTTGTTTTTCCGACGTTTTTGAAAACTATTGGAAATTTCGAATTTTGACCTCCCAAATGTACCAACAAGATTCACTTTCTTGCCAGAAAAGACACTAAAATTGAAAATCAAAGGATTATTTTGATTATTTTTCGTGTATACAGGCACAAAAAGAAAATATATATCTTTGCTCAGAATTTTATATTGAGGTTTTTTTTAATATTTGTATTTTGTTGTGTTACAGGAGGATCAACTAGTTAGAGTGTTAGAAAAAAATACCGAGCTAACCATCCAAAATACAGATCTACACAAACAAGTATTGCAACTCCAACATGTGAGCAAGTTTAAATTATATTCTTTTACACAATTTTATATTTAGTTAATTTTTATGCATAAAAATTATTTTCTCTTTTAATATAAATTTATAAATTTTAATTTATATGGTATTTATATTTTTTGTTTAGGTGAAAAAAGGCTCCGGGCTGAACTCAGTATCAGCCCGGGCAGATGCCGATCATGAAATAGATGAAATTCTTAAGGTAAGTATTTACTGCGTTCAGTATTTTAATATGAACTAAATAAAAATATTATTCTTTAATTTTGGTACTATATTTTACAATACTTTAGCTTATGCAAGATGCGTCTGATAAGAAGAGAGCGTTGGAAAAAGATTATAAAGAATGCGTTGTCCAGCTTCAAGATAAGCAGCGTGAATTACAGTCCAGGCCATCTAATATCAACTATGCAGAGAAAACTAGACTGTGCGAACATATTGAATCATTACAAGTAAAATATAATAATTTTAATAAATAATGTATAATTTATGTCGTTTAATTTCGTTTAATTTTAGTCTAAGATTCGAGAGTTGGAAAAGAAAATGGAATTAGAGAATGTAAAACAGGAGGAATTACAATTAGAATTAGAACATCACAAAAAGTCTACACTAAGAACTTCGTACAAGTCAATAGATTTGGCTTTGAACTCACCTTCTGAATCTACTACATCTAGTGTAGAACTAAGTAAATTGGGTTTATACTTAATCAAATAATAAAAAATGTCTTTTAATAAAATTATGATGTATGTAGATATAATAAACATTAGACACGTAATATTAAAAATTTAAATAGAACAACTCCTTATACTATAAACTAGCCCATTAAATGTTTATGTATATCTTTTGTATTACTATTTTACAGGATCGAATTCTATTAATCATTCTTCTTTACCTGCATCATTAGAGCACATGTATTCCACTGACCATTTGAGACAACACAGATTACAATCTGCAGGTACAAATTATTAATATTTATTCATATTTAATAGATACATAAATAAAGTTATGCTATTATTTACAATAGCCAATAACAATTAATATAACTCCCATTGCAGGAGATGTATTGGAGACAATCAATATCAACAGACCAAGTGTTGCGGGTAGAGTATCTACTTTGCCGTCAGAAATCGATCGCATAATGGCAAAAATAGACCAAGACAATAGAGTATTAGCTGAACTAGACAAGACAAGATCTACTATAGGTAAGAATAACACCAAGTTTCACGAACTGCATAAAATGTAAATATAAAATACAGGATGTTTGATATATATGTGAACTTTTTAAAACTAAAATTACATAAAAATATGTTTGTGCATTAATCAAAATATGAATTCTTCAATTTTATATGTAACTATATATATTGAACACCTTGAATGCGTATATATATATATATATATAAATAAAATAAAAAAAAACAGTTGCCGGGGGTCCTGGGCAAACAGCACCGCTGCATAAAGTCAAAATAAAAAGTGATAAAACGGATTCAAACACAGCACCGCTTCGGTCGTGCTTGAAAAAACGCAGTAAGTCATGGACAGAAAATAAAAAAAAAAGCCTTACTTATAGTTCAAAGAGTAGTTCATTAGATTATTAAAATTAATTTGAAAGTTAATTATTTATCAATAAGGAAATAGTCAAATAAGTATAACTTATAGGTAATTTGACAAAATATATTCAATAGGATGTTTAGATTTATGACTAGCACTGACGCTTTTTTAAGTGTATATATATAAATATACATTTTATATATTATTAAATATACTTAATTTTTTTATAATTATCTAGACTAAAATTATAAATCATATTATAGCATTATAGCACAATATTAATAGTTAGAACCTAAGTATTTACGGTGTATTAGTATCACATGCATTATGATTATATTATGTAGGCAATTAGGTGTATGCATTCTATAAAACACATTATTAAGAAAATTAATGTGGTCCATGTGCTTATACATTCCTGCTAAAATTATTGCTAGAATTATTTTTCCATATTTTGCAATCTGATTTTGGTCAAATTAGCCGATAATGCAATACATTTATCAACTAAATAGCATATATAATATAATATGCATGAGTTTGGTCAGTGCCAAATTTAAAATTAAAAATTATTCCATTAAAATTATTTATATTTATATCTCGGCCAATTGAATTGCTAGTCCAATATTTTTTTTTTTAGTAATTTTAATCTTTAATTCTTGTAAATACGCTAAGGTACAAATAATAGGTACCTATAACATATTTGTGTTTAATTCTAATTTTTGGCATATTTTAGGTTTGCCAACTGCTGGTGTACTTACACCTCCTTCGAGTTCAGTACAAGATCCGAATTATGCCTTGGCTTCTGTACCACCGCATATGAATTATCCATACACAGAGGTATGTTTTATATTTTGTAATCAAATAGTTTGTGATTTCATATTTTACTTTGTGAAGCTTTATCGCGTGGCCCCTGGTCATCTTACACAGACATATCAACCCTTATCCATTGGCACATCAGTGTTGCCAACCGTAGGACCGCTTACTACTACAACTCCAGCATTGGATACTGTCTTATTGGCTACTGGACAGCAGTCAAGAATTCAACCCAAAGGACGGATTATGCCGGCAATTCCCAGCATGATCAATGCTCAACAAGATATTGATTGTGAGTGATTGTGATTAATTTATTACTGTGACATAACTTACCAGTAAGAGATCAATTCATTTTGTAGATCAAAATAACATAATTAACGACGCATTAGGATTAAGTATGGATTCAACGAAACGTATTGGGGAGAGGCGAATGCCAGACATGTTGGATATACCAGGAAAGGGACAATGTTATGTTTATTGTGCGAGGTAAATAAAATAAATGGGATAAATATATTTATTTCATATTATTATGTAATATTTAATCGCAGGTATACATATGACCCTTTCTACTGTTCACCTAATGAAAATTTCGAAGAAGAACTTCCTATTACTGCAGGAGATTATATTTTAGTGTGGGGTAATAAAGACGAGGTACGTTCCAATATTATTATCATAATATTTTTAATTATTATAAATGCTGTGTGGAGTGATAAATGTATTGGTTTTACTATCATGTGTATTATGATATTCCTAACGCTTTTGGAAATACAATTTTTATATAACTTTTAGTCATTATAAAACAATATTTTTTTAAATTTTTGAATGAGCAAACATTTAAATTTCATATTCCAAAGCAGAATAATTTTCTGATAATTTTTATAAATAAAAACCAGGTAATTCGAATTGCTGTTTAATACTAAAATTTTAAGTGGGTGTCTAGTATACCTCGTCATTGATTAAGTCACTATAAATTTACCTGCCTATGTGTTAAATTTTAAAATTAAAAGTTTATTTTACTAAGATTTAAAAAAAAAATTCAGTTTATAGCAACATAATTTTTTTTATGAATGATTGAATTTCAAATTTTGATGACATTGGATATTCATATGTAAAAGAACGATTTTTGATATTTTGTTGTAATTTAAAATACATACATTATAGAAACTCAAAACATTCCATTTTTACTTATATTAAAATTTACCATACTACATGTATCTACCTACATGAATGTTCAAAACAATTTAAAAAATTTAAGTATTTATTATTAATAATAATAAAATTTTTATTGCATCAATATCAAAATATTCAAAATAAAATGTACAATTTTTTTTTATAGACAATTCAAATACAAATGTTGATAAAATTAGATATTTAAATGAAAAATAACCATTTTAGTTATTAAAAAAATATTATTTGTTAGGAATTGAAACTTTTTGCTTTAAAGTATTATTGGCTGTACACAATGAACGCATTTCAAAGTATAAGATTAATTTTAAGCTATTGAAACGAATCTATCCACTAGCTTTTTCAATATTCTTCGGAATGTCGGTATTGTCTATTAAAAGTTAATAACAGCTGTAGTATAAGTATAATATAATAATATTATTACTATAAAATATTCACGATTTATTTTTGGTGAAAGTTAATTAAACTTAAACTGTATTAGTTACTAATAGCAATATATATTTATTTTAAAATATCCTTTTGTATTATTAATGCTGTAGGTTACACTTATTTTTGTCAAAAAAAAAAAAAAAATACACATTCTAAAGTCAGGATTGACGTACCGTATGGTATGTATAATGGTCATTGTTGTTTGTCTTTCATTATCAGGAATATTGAAAAAATAAAATATTGATATATAAAATCATATCACGTTTTATAAGATATTATTTTAACATTATTACGATAAAACTTAAGTACTATCGATGTATAAAATACCACATACAGTTGATTGGCGTAACTTATTTATATAAGTTCACGGTACCGCTTAAAATTAATCGAAATATTTTGAACAAATCAATGTGTATAGAAGTTAATAATAATAATAAACGTAAGCAATGACAAAAATTTCAAGTCCAAAAAATAATATTTATAAATTACAAAAAATGTATTATGTCGTTTTAGAATATGAGCGGAGTGATACATTTATTGATTTTACAAAGATATATGTTTTTTTTTGTTATTCATTTATTTTTGTATTTATTATCAACTTTTTACGTGCCTAGTAAAAATGCTTTGATTTTCAATTTTGAGGGTAGTTTTTTCAGGAATCAAATTGGATTCTGTCGGGATTAAAAATAAAAAGAAATAAACAAAAATGTGGGCAAGTGGGTACCGGTCTGCTGTATAAGAAGTCAATGTGGTGGATGTATTAAATTTGAATTCAATAATAAAATCATTGTATATAAAAAATGATTCTGAGCAAAAAAGATCTATCAGTTCAAACGCTAATTATATTTTATAATATTATTACTATTAAAATAATTTATTTCCGAAAACAATACATTTGAAAATGTCATTGTGTGTATAATATAATAATATATTTTAAAATTTGCAGTTCCACAGAAATAATATTTTTAAAATACAAACACATAACTAACATCGTTATTTTTTATATAAAAGTTTCAAAAACCCAAATAATATTTTTGAATTACTAAAATCGTTATTTTTTGTTTAAATATCTAATATCGTCCAAATTTGAATTTTAAATACTTATAAAAATAATCGTGTCTATGTATTTTAAATATTTTTAAACTTCTATTATATCAACTTATGAGAAACTTTTTTCAAGCTATTTATACAAACAATTTTTTTTATTGATATTTATAAAATAACTATAACTTATTTAAAATATCATATGCTTATTAATAGTACAAAAAAAGTCCAAATATTTTGAAAATATTATGATGTTTAGAAAATAATATAATATATAATTATAATAACATTGAGTGACAATTTTAAGTTCTACAGTTATTCGTTTATGAATTACAACTATATAAGAAAATCGTTCCATGAGAAATCGTTAGTTTACGGGTGAATATCTAATCTCTAACTTCAAACGCTCATAAAACATTTAATTGACTCTTTATTAAACTTGTTTTTATTTTAAGAAAGGTAAATGTATGAAAAATTTTGTGTTACATTTTCTAATCTTTATTATAAAAAAAGAAAAATTCTTTTAAATTTTGAATTTCTCAACTTTTTTTTAATTTTTACCAAAGAAAACTTATAAGGGACCTAGTATTATTGTTTCAAATATTTCGCCAGAATAAAACATTTTTATTGACAATATTTAAAATAAAAACTAAAAACTAATGTTGATCAAAATTTTCTTACTCCTATAAATAACTAAAAAAGGTAAAAATATTTTGATAATATTATTACAAATTTTGGGTGATAATGTCATGAATCTACAATTATTTTTCAAATAAAAAAAATTAAGAATAAATGGAAATTTTTAGCTCAAAACCAACTTTTGAAAAATCGATTTTTTTTTATCAAAATGTAAAATGAATAACTATTGTGCTATTAATAATATTATAAATATTTTAAATTTTTGAATTTTTTTTTTACACTTATTTCAGTACATGTTTGATATATTTTTTGTTTTTGGGTAAAAAACCTTGACAATTTAATACGATGCTCCTAAAGTGTCGTTCTTATACCAATAAAATATCGAAAATACACAGTCACAATATTTTTTTATTAACATTTAAAGTTAAAATTTTTACGAAATTCGCAAAAACCTCTAAAATTTGGTAACTATTTATTACTTAAAAATGCATCAAATTTTTAATATTCAAATGTTCTGTACAAGCTTTTTTTATAAGTATTATAAAAGAGTTAATCGCAAATCTTCAAATATTTTATATGAGCGTCTGAAATTTAAGTTTTGACGAAATTGCGTAAATTAACGATTTCTCATCAAACGATTTTTATTTATATATTGCATTATCTTAATACAATAAAATAATCGTAGAAACTTGAGACATTCCATAGTTACTGTGATTATATTTTTATTTTTATTTTTCAAGAAGTTTTTAAAATATTTAGGTTAATTTTAAGTTATTTGAAGGAATTTAAAATTTTAAAACTATTTTAGTTTTTTTTTAAGTGATGATAAAAATCTAAAAGTTTGATTAAACAGCTTGAAAATTTAGTATAAATACCCACATAAGTTGTTCTTTGAGCAATCTAAAAATATTTAAAATACATAGGTACATCATTTTGTTGTAATTCAAGCACAAATAGCTGCAGATACCTATTTTAAATTTTCACCAAATTTATATTATATTAGTATTTTCTATACAAGGGATAATTGAAAAAAAAATGTTGAGCTATTTATAGACGTTTACAATTTTTATTTTTTTTATATAAGTATGTTTGGTTTTAAAAAGTTATTGTTATAGTTATTTAAAAATATTAAAATTACATTTTTTTACAAACATTAATGAAGTTCAAATTTTTCAAATTTTCAAATTAAAAAAAAATGTAAATATTATTTTGTAATTAAAAATAAATAAAATGTTTAATTTTTATAACTAAGACTTGAATATTTAATACTAAGGTTCAAATAAGTATTTTATCTAAATTCAAAAATTTAAAAAAATTGATGAGCACAGTTTTTTTTTCCATAGACATTTGAAGTTAAAATTTGGAAAAAATTAGATACTTAAACAAAGAATAATAATTTCAGTTATTTTTTTGTAATTCAAAAATATTGATCTCGAGCACTTGAAACTTCAATTTTAAATTTTGTGTACACAATTACGTTTTTAAAATATTAAGATTAATTTTAAGCTATTGATTATTTATACCTCGAACCTATTAACCCAGTTCTATGGTAAGTACCATCATTGACTCAGAAGTTAATAATAATAATTTAGTATGATATAAATATATACTATTACAATAATTAAATACCTATCAATAATATAATAAATGCAATGTTTTTTTTTTAACAATTAATTCATTCTACCATATTAATAATAGTAAAATAAATTAATTTATTAGCTATCTAAATAAAAAATATAAAAAAATCATAAAAAAAGTGAAAAAAAATGTAAAATGTTTATAAATAGGTAGCTAAAAAAAATTTAGGGTTTTACTAATTGCTAATATAAAATTTGTTGGAAATTTGAAGTAGCTATGACTATTCGTATTTGAATTAAAATTTATGTTGTCAAATATTGGTGTTGCGTAAATATTTCCGTAGTTTTTTGTTAGTTATTCTTGATTATTAAAAAAGTACTTACTATCAATGTTGAGTTTCCAATACATTCATTGGATATATTTCATATGTATCTGTTATAGTGTTATAGTTGTGTTGCTATTGTTATGAGAGTTGTGTTAGGTTATATATTAGAACGTTTCATAATGTTGTACAAAATGTTTATATATTGTGAGTAACAATAATTGGATATTTCTTTGATATAGGACGGGTTTTTTGATGGAGAACTTTTAGATGGAAGACGTGGATTAGTGCCTTCAAATTATGTACAACAGCTATATGGTAGAGATCTTGAAGATTTCTACCAATCTATGGTGGTCAGACTAAGAGAATGTGACGATAGTGCAACAACTACGGTTCCTCAAAATATTGAATACATGCTCCCAGGTGAACATAAATATTATTTATAATGAAAATTGCTCAAAAATTATATGGCACGTTATCTTTTGAAAATCTAAACAGACGAGCAAATGAAAAGACTGGCTCAACAAGAATATAATAATATGTTAGAAGAATTACAAGAAGATGATAATGTCGATGACGATGGTGAGATTTTAATAATAATTCACCTACTTATAATAATTGAATTCTGTTGTTCAGCTTCTTATTTATTCTTATATTATATTAAACAACTATTAACATAAAAATTCAGATAGACTTTTGTCCAAATATAGCAATAGGCATAGGAGTAAATTGCTTGCTAATAGGAAAGTATGAAATATAAATTATAAAGTATATTTTTAAGTTTGTAGAAATGTTGTAATTTCAATTTTTCTTAAGTTTTTGACGAGGAATACTAGAGGATATATTAGTTACAATTAGAGCTTTATAGATCTTTAGATTACGTGTGAACGGTGGGTGATATTCTTATTAAATAATTTTAATGTTTTAATATATTCTTGCCTAACCTAACCTAAACTAACCTGGAGCTGGAAAAATGTCATTAGAAAATTCCGTAAATAGATTGTTCCAAGAACAACGATTTAATTGAAACACGTTGGAAATTAAAATTTATTTTATTTTATTTTTATAAAATAGTTTCAAGTGATAAGTTTTGTTATAATAATTATAAAATGCCAATAGTGGTCTTACAATTTAATATTATTACATGGTGGTGGCTAAATATTCTAGACTAGTGCATGTAGAGCTAGCGTAGAGTAATAGTGTCTTGTTTTGGGGGGGGAATTGTTTTTCCGGGACATCGTCACTGTTAGACATGTTCTTCTCGCTGCTAGTACCGGCACCGAAGCAGCTGACATTGGAAAGGCAGTTGAATAAGAGCGTGCTGATTGGTTGGAATGCACCTTCTCCCGAAGAAGGTTGTTTGCCAGAGTCATATCACGTATACGTAGATGGAAATTTGAAAACAACTATTAAAGCTACAGAAAGAACCAGAGCTTTAGTTGAAGGAGTTGATTCAAACAAGGTAATAATATAGTCATATGTATAAATAAAATTTAGTTCGATTTTTTAAAAATTAATGCACATATTTTATGTATACATAATAATACCATATTATATATATATTATATTTATTCTATCATTAAACTATGCAATTGTTTAAATCGACAACAAAGTCATTTTCTTTAAAGTTTATACTGTTATATACTAATACAATATTTTATTATGTATACAATGATTATAAAAAATTAAAACAAATTAAATCACATACATATATTATATCATGTTAAATGTATATTGTTTATGCATAACAGTACTATAAATTGCTGATTCGAGATGCAATACGATTGATGTTTTGTATTGGAATTATTATTTATGTAAATAAATGTTTGATGATTGTATTTAATGACTTTGAAGTGACTGTGACTTTTTAGTAATTTTATTTAATAATATGGTCAAAATATTAAATTCTTTATTATATTGTCTAAAAATTAAAAAATTGCACTGTTTTAGTGTGATATTTAATTGTTTACCAAATATATTTCTAAATATTATACTTATTTTTGTTTATTTTTGAATATAATATTAGGTTTTTTTAAGCATTATTACGTTTTATGGTTTGCAGCCACATAGAATCAGTGTAAGATCTGTAACAGCAAATAGAAGAACTTCTAGAGATGCTGCTTGTACTATGGTTATTGGTAAGGAAAAAGAGTTGCCATTACGACCATCACACGTAAAGGCTAGTCAAGTAACATCCACGTCCGCTGTTATATCGTGGCTGCCAAGCAATAGTAATTTTCAACATGTGGTTTGCGTTAATAATGTTGAACTCAGAACTGTCAAACCCGGCGTTTACAAACACACAATAACAGGTAAATTGAATTGATTTTAATAGGTAGATATATGTAGATATATATCATCATCATTAAATATGCATATAGCTTCTATAGTTGACCGAATACCATAAAACAAATTGTACAATATGTGTTGTATTTTAATCAAATTTATTTCAAAAGGTCATGTTGAATATTGTAGTTATTGGTAAATATATAACGGCATGTGTTCATTAATTGTTTTTTATAAAGAAAGTTAGAAATCATTTTTCTTGAAAAAAACCATCATGTTGTATACAATGTAAATCACATTAAAAATAATCCAAGTACAACAATAATCGTAATTTCATATGAGTTAACCTAGTTTGTAGTTTCATATCCATGTTCAATTAATTTGAGTTTCTGAGAATTTCATTTATAAATAATCGCGTCATATATTTTGTTTTACAATGTCCTATTGTTATTTACGACTCATTTTATTTATGAATTTATTTCTGTGTAATAAGCCTATGCAATTATTATTATAATATTTATTAAACTGTTACATTTTATGACTTAGTTACAACTATTATAACACATATCTTTATAAAAAATCAAATTTTACAATTTTAATAATGCACTTAAGAGATTATAGTGTAATATAGGTTTAAGATAAATTTGGTTAAATTAGTATACATTAAAATGCATACAAATATATAAAAAATATTATAAGACATCACAATTATCATGATGTTTTTATTATTATTTTTTTTTATTTATTCAGGGTGTAACAGACAAATAAAAATAGAAAATGTATAAAAGTAAACGTACAAAAAAAATTATCAGAATTATATGGCTATTAAATAATTTAAAATTTATTCATGTTTAAAAATTTTAAAAAATAATATTTTGAAAAAAGTTATCATGGTTAAAAATAATTTGTACAAAAAAAAATTAATATTTTAAAAATTGTATAAAATACATAACATAGACATTTTTTTACCATGAGCATTTTTCTTATCAGATTTATAAATTAGTTTTTTTGAATTTTTCTAAAAAAATTTGAATCAAACTAAATTTATTTTATTTTTAGTTTTGAAAAATAAAAATAAAAAATTGTATATTTTAAATATAACAAAGTATCTATATATTTTATAAAATGAATGTTAAAATATTGATTAGAGCAAAAGTTATTTCATTAGTAAGTTCTTTCTGTTACACACTGTATACTAAACAGCAATTTTTAAGAATACAATTATAGACTAATACAGTACAAGATAACAGTTGTAAATAGTTATTTTACATGGTGATACAATTAAATTAAGGGAACACAATTAATATTTAAAACAAAGAAAATCATGATGCGATTTTAAATTCCAAAATTGACAATTTACGAATATAATTCATAAATTTTGTTTTATATTTTTTGGATTGCGTGATTATTTAAAAATGTAGCATACGTAATGGGGAATGATTTTATCATATAGGATGGTGAATTGAAAGATCTTTGAAAATGGATATCATTTATAGATTAAAAGGAGGGGACACGGAAACTAATGTTTTAAAGATTGCAAGGATCATCTAAGGAGCCATTAAGAAAATATGAGACAAAGTAGTGATCAGTACCATGGCGACGAGAGGAGAGAGTTAGTATAATTAAACACTCTGTAAAAGCGAGTAGTCGTGTCGTGGATGATTACATTAAAAATATTGGGTAAATGTGAAAGAAATTTATTTTAGACGCGCTCAATTCTTAGTTCATTTTTAGGCAAACAAGGATTCTAGACTATTTCCCCGAACTCAAGTATCAAACTAATTATGGCAAAATAGAGTGCAAACATCGAAAACATTGCTGTTCTACGTTTAACAAAACCTATAACTTTGAAAGCCTTTCCTATTGTAATGGTCAAAATTCAGGGTAGAAGAAAAATTAAAAAAAATAAGACTCGTTTAAAAAGAGTGTCATTGAGAAAGTATTTATGTAATATGAAAAAGGTCATAGCATGGCATTTACTTAAATTTAAGCTAAGGTTTAGTCGCTGTATCAAAGAGGTAAACATTAAATTCTGATTAGAATAAGTAATGAATATTGTTATCATTAATTTTCAAATAGACAATAAGGCATATTAGATATTTTGAAATTATGATCCATTTAAGGATTATGTTGACAAATAGAATAAAGAGAAGAGGAACACCAATCAGACAAGGCAAACACAGAGTTAAGGATATGGAAGATTGATAATGAGGACATGGAAGATTTAGTACGGTTTAGATCGAAGAAAAAGTACGTAAAGAGGTTAGTAGATTCATTGGACGAATTTGAGAAAACATTATTAAGATGAAGAGTAGAATGGTGAGAGAGTAGGGAACTATGTTTAAGTTCTATAACTTGTTTCCAGAAACAAGAAGGAGGAGATGACAGTTTTTCTCAGTATATTTAACATTATCATAGAAATCAAAATAAGATATAAATTTACAAGTAGCTCTGAGATTAGAAAAATTCTAATAACCCATGGCTACCCTAAAACGCTTACAAGCTATGTGAGCACGTTTTACTCAATTAGTATTTATTTAAGATCACATGACACCCAACGAGAAAATTGAGAGGGAGAGAATTTTTTTAAAGGGATTTATTTATTGATAATTTGGACTGCTTGGAGAAGTACGTTATAAAATACTACAACAGCATCATAAATACTGTATGGTAAAAACGTATTTTTCCAGTTAAAAGAACTTAAAAAATGTGATATGGAAGGGAAATCACCGGATTTGAGTTTTGAAACCACAGAATGTATAGGTGCTTTGAAATTTGAAGAAAGATTATAGTTATTATATAACTTAACCTAACTTAACCTATCCTATTCTATGAATTAGGGCTGACAAGAGAAGATGAGCAACCGTTGTGGAAAGATAATTTGAGTTAGAAAAAATGAGATCAATAAGATCTTCATAATTGTTAAGTTGTAAAAAGTTAAGGTATTTTAATAAATAAGTAAGATGGGTTATAAGTGCTGAGTTGACACCATATGCATTAAGGCCTAAATTTTCTTTAGACCTGTTGATTTGTGGCAGATTACAATCACCATAGAGAAAGATTGAGGATTGGTTAACTGACAAAGTAAGTTGCACAATGATGGAAGTGTGAGCTTCAAGTACTGGAAGGACAGTTTTTAGTGACAACAAAACTTCTTCAACTAATAAGTTGGAAGATACATTGGACAAGACTCCAAATAACTGTTCACATTGTAAATATTAATATTAATCTCGGAAAAGTTAAATGAAAGCTTAACAGCAATAAGTATACCATCGCTTCGTGTATAAGGACTATTTAAATGGTACCTATTAAGACTAAAAACTTGAAAGCCATAAAAGGAATTTCGGGATAGAGGATATCAGGTGATAGTCAATTTTCAATGAGTATCATAATATAGTATTGTAAAAGTATGAGAATAGTACATTTAAGATTAATCAATTTAGTTTTAAGGCTGAATACAGTCTGATAAAAATATATTTAAATAAGAATTAGAAGTATTATTGCATGGCTTAATCGTATACATACCTAATTTTAGTTATATATCGGCTATTAAGAATACTTAATTTAGTAGGGATATGGCAATGTTTATTGGTAATTTCAAAAAATTGTTAAGATTAGATTTAAAGAGGGTGCAGTAATAGGTACAACCTGAGTCGGAGAAAAACTAATATGTTGGCATTAACTTATGTTAATTATATACTCAACGCTAATAAAATTCGTTTAGTAAAAAAATTATACGTCTTGTAGTAACTAAAAAACATATATTTTATTTATTTAAAAAAATATTTATGTTATGACTAATATTTTCAACCTTTATAAAATTGAATGAAAATTAAAAAAAATATACGTATTGTAGTAACTTAAAATCTAACTTTTATATATTTAAACAAATTTAAAACACAACCAATAATAGAAAACACAAATGCAGTTATTATTTATAATCAGATTAATTGTACTTTGTAAATCAATTTTCTTTAATTAAATATAAGTTAAACAAATATGATTTTTTAACTATATCAAATTATTAATAATTGAATATAATTTTTAAGTTTATTAGTTCATGGGTTTTGTTTATAGGTTTGGTGCCCAATACATTATACAGAGTAACAGTTAGTGCTAAGACGTTACGTGCACCGACATTTGATCAAAAAAGGACTTCTACCTCTATGGAAAAATTTTCTACGCACATAAATTTTAAAACGCTGCCTAAAGGTAATCATTTTTGAATTTATTTTTAATTTAATAATCGGACATGAGAATTATTGCTATATTACCCATTGTTACTTTTTTTAATTGAGAAAATAATGTGTTGGCTTTGCGAAGTTGAAAGCTAACCGAGTGAAGTTAATTTATTCAACTGCAAAATTTTATTTTAAATTATATTACTCTAATAAATATTGTTAATTAATGATATATGCAAATTGTAATTCTTTGCTTGTTTTCTTTATTGTATCGTGCTTGCATGTTTGCATACAGGCTGCAAAGGTAGATAATACATCATTTTATATTTTTGTAGAACATATTTGTTGTACATTACGAAAAAAAAATTAGAACACTTACAGAAAAAAAATGCTATTATTCATTTAATATTTTATCTAATAAATATTTTTTAATATTCATTGTTTTTATTGATAAAAATAGAAATTAATCTCTTTTAAAGTAAAGTTTATTCTTCTTCAAATTTTTGGATTTAAAAATAAATCATTAAATGTTGTATAATTTAAAATTTTGTTTTCGTATATTTTGAAGTACTTATCTACTCAGATATATTCTTATCAGGAGAATTCTGAATAATTTTATACTTAAATATTAATCGAAAAAATGTATGTGGTATAATTTTAATAATACTGGAAAAATTTACAAAATATTTTTCTCGTTCTGTTTCTTTTCCCTAACATTTTTTTTCTTTAAATGTTCTTTGTATTTAACGTTACTTTTAGTGAATGTTTTATTATATATTAATTTACATTGTTAATTTTAGGACTTCCAGATCCACCTTCAGAAGTACAAGTAGAATCAGGACCACAAGATGGGACCTTATTAGTAACGTGGCTCCCCGTTACTACTACACTCAGTGACCCTTCTAACCGTGGTCATATAACAGGATATGCTGTATATGCAGATGGAAAAAAAGTGTCAGATATTGATAGCCCAACTGGTTAGAATTCATATTCATAATATATTGGATCTTATAATACAAAATATTATTATACCTAGGTCAAGAAAAAATAAAATAAATATAACTATAGGAATTAGTATGTTATAGCATAAAACAATTTTATTGATTCACATCATGGTTTTCAGGCGATCATGCTTTAATCGATATCACTCAACTGCTCAGTCTAAATCCCAGACAAGTAACTGTACGCACTAAGTCTAGGGATAACCAGTCTTCTGATAGTAATCCAGTTTTGATACCGGGTGCAAAAAATAAATCTCCTCATCATCACAACCATCATCATAAAGTAATCAATTTAAATTCCAATAAACAAAATAATAATGAAAAATGATTTATTTAGTTTATTCAAAGTAATAATAAAAATAGTTTTTCTTTATCCATCTTACTGTCGTTAGTTATATTTAAAAACTTAAGGTGTACATAGACTTTACCTAACCAGATTAAAATATACTTTAGCAAGATGAAGACAAACGAATTAAGTATGGATCAGCAGTACCAAATCACATAAGACCGCAACGGAATGCTTATGGTCAAGTAATCGTGGACACAGAAACAGAAAATCTTAGTGACAAAGAAATATTTCCAGGGCAAATAAGCATACCATCGATAGGTATGTAGTAAATAGCATTAAATTATTGATAACCTTCAAATCATACATTTGGACAGAAGTTACGAAAGATTTTGCCGGAGAGGGAAACTATAGCGAAGAAGAGTTCATGGAAAACGGTCGAGGAGCAAGGCGTGCTCCTTCAGCTCATCCACATAGGCCGGCAGCACCCACTCCTAGGTCAAAACCTCCTCATCACGGTCGTCATCATTATGATGAAAGGTATTTTTAGAACTAGTGACCGTGATATACTATAGAAACCATTTTATTTGTTATGTTTATAGAGAGCAGTTCTATCAAAACGAGAAACAAATAGAACCTAGAATAAAACACGTTACTAGTAGTGGAGACCAAAGAACTTACAGAGGGAGAAGTTCTGATCCTAGGCAGACTGTTTATCAGAAAACACCTAGAGACAAGCGACCTAGATGGGTAGTGGCTATTTATGACTATGATCCTACTACTATGTCTCCTAATCCAGATGTTTGTGACGAAGAATTACCATTTAAAGAGGGAGAACACATAAAGGTTTGTTATTATATTAGATTATAAAAAAATATTATATAAGTACTTAAATATATTTATCTGTATAACAATTTTTAACATGAGCCCAAAAACATTATGTTTATAAAAATAATTAAAGCTGATTTTAAAATATTTAGGTAATGCTAAATAATAAATTTAATAATAAATGTTATATAATTCACTAGTTGTATTTATTGGATATAGTAGTTGGCGTATTTTAGTTTAAGTGTAATAGTATATTGGGCAAATTGGTTGAGTTGTACTTCTATGAAAATAAACAATACATGTAAACAAGTAAGAACATACATTTTTAACACGGTCAAGTGATAGTGGTTTCCTAGAAAAAATGTATGAACTCATAATCAAACCAGACGGATTAAAAATCAAATTTTTAACAAGTAGTTTATAAGTTATAAGTATCTATTTAAAGTTTAGACAAGCGCAGTAGTGGACACACATTTTGCGGGGTACTTTTGTAACATTCAGCTCTATTCATCTTAACTTTAAATGCATTAATTATAATTATAATTCATAAACTACTCATCCTATGGTTAAAACTTGTTCCGTTATGTGTCCCACAAATTAAAGAATATATATTGTCGATTAGATACGAGGTTTCAGAAAATACCTATTTCAGTCATCCATTTTCTCGGGCGCCGACGCGTCCGTCCTGAATATTTTAGAATTAAGCTGTGTGTTTATATGTCTGTTAGCCAATTTTTTATTTTATGTATACAAATAATAAATTATATAAGGGATATCAAAAATATAGTTATAGGTTATTAACATCATCCAATTTAAGTGAACTACTTTCAACATATAATTATATTTTGATCAATGCAGATATATGGAGATAAAGATCCGGATGGTTTCTATTGGGGTGAAAGTAGAGGACGATTTGGATATGTTCCTCATAATATGGTCATGGAATTATCAGATATGCAAAAGGTAAATATATGCAATTTTATTTATAAAAACTAAATCCACAATTGTTCGAATATACTATCATATTCATAAGAATTGATGACAGAGTATAAAATATAATATAATATCACTATTTATTTTTAGTTTAAGTTTTAGTTCAAAACACTTTTGAATGGTTAAAAAAAATAAGGGGGAAATAAGTAACCGCTCTGCTGTACGGTAGAAGTTAAGTGTATACCTTATCATTTAGTAAGTCAAATGCAATGTATGTGTTAGATTTGAATTCAATGATAATTCATTCATACAAAAAACGATTATTAGCAGAGACAGTCTGTCAGTCTATTATCATATAAGTATATTACTATTATTTATTATAATAATTAATTTTACTATTAGTAATACAGTATAAACTATAAATAGGCAATATCATAAACATCATTGTTAAACCAATACGTCCGCCGCATAGTTGAAAATTTAGTAGCTAACAAAATATATTCATTCTTATATTGTTTTTTTATTTGCAATAATGGAATTATGTCTATATAAGTAGTGTAGAATGATGTATATTGTACTCCTACTCACTGATAGTTTTTTCTATATTTTTTTGGTGAGATGACTCATATAGTCCTATATTGTCACCTTTCTGGTTTGAACAAGGCAAGAAAAGTAAATTGGATTAATACTATCGAATACCGATGTCTTGCTTATAATACTAAACATTGATAATAGGTGGTGTGGCAATAGCTACTAGATTTTGTTTGATAGTTTAACTCTACTAAAATGTTTTTTTATCCCTTTTTTAGAATCAAGATCCGAGAAGTAGGAAAGATGATCGTTGGATTGATCCATATTCGGGTCCTGTGAAAAAAATGGTGGCACTATATGATTATGACCCGACTGAAAATTCACCTAATGTTGATGGAGACGTAAGTCAATTATACCTACTAATTTTAGAATAGTTAATATGTTTAATGTAATATAATTATATTGAAATATCGTAAGTGTAATTATAAGTTAATCGTGATAAATTACCGTGATTATGTATATATATTAATTATAATTGTTTTGTGTTTGTAATAGTTAATTTATATACATTAAGTATTATGTACTAAACTGTCCAAACCTGACTATGTTGAGTAGAACATATAATGCAAACAATTTTATGACTGTTTTAAGTAGAATAAATTTAATATGCACAGAGGTTACTCATAAATCATAATTCATAAGTATTTATCAGATAGACATAGAGACATCAGATACAAAGTGTTATAATTTTTTGTTTCGTTTCAGCAAGTAGAACTACACTTCAAAATGGGTCAGACCATATTTATATATGGGGAAATGGACGACGATGGTTTTTATAGAGGTGAGTGCAATGGAGTCCGAGGCTTAGTACCTTCAAATTTCTTGGTGGAGGTAGGCACAGAGTATGCTGATGGAGAAGGTGTTGGACCACTACAGCCCAAAGGCCAACGACAATCACAGCACCACCAACAGCAGCAACAGCAGCAGCAACAGCAGCAGCAGCAGCAGCAGCAACAACATCAGCAACAGGATATGAGAGGACACGGCCCGGGGGCTCGTGGTCCACCGCCCCCGCCACGAGGCATAGACCAGCCACTTAAGCGCAAAGGTACGCATCTCCGAAAATGTTATCCCCATCCTTTAACCATAGTCTACGCATAATTATTTCACAGATATTTATTATGGTTATATTCTACCCTTGAAGCAGCTGTTTACATTTAATGTCCAATACACACTTTTTACATTTTTCGGGTGTGCGGCAATCGACATAGTTAGACGATGATCAACAATGAAAACTATAATCGTCTTGCCGCACTCAACTCTTACAATGTAACAATGTATTGAATCAAACTGTAAATGAAAGTACCGTGATGGTGGGTTATCTGTTATCGTTGTAAAAGTAAAAAATCGCGTTAAATATAAAAATAAAAAAATACATATAAAATATTTTAACATTATAGTTAATATTTAGACACGCGAGATCTTTAGGAAAAACATGCATATACACCTACACAATGAGTTGAAATAGTGGAAATTTATAAATATGTTTTATTTGTTTTTGCCTGATTACTTCAGCAGCTTGTTTTAGTTTTGTTATGTTGTTATTTTCCGGCCCGGTTTTTGTCACGGAATTTATTTGTTACCCTATTGCAATGGCTTTTGAAATTATTGTTTTGTTTTGTTATTGAAAACTTGACAAAATTATATTGTGTGATTGTTGATATATACTTTTGTTTAATGTGCCTACCCGTTATTTTCTGAACACACATATACATATCACAATAAAGCATACGTCTTATTTTATTCATATTACACAATACAGTGATTTTGTTTTAGATGATCCACTCATTATCTCTTTAAATATCTGTGATTTTAAAATAAATATTTTTTTTATCTAATTTGAAGTAATTAAAAAACAACATTTTTGAAAAAATAATGAAATATTTTTTTTATAGTAGTGGTTTTTAAGTTTATTTTATGGACATAAATAATTTTAGTTTCATATTCAAAAGCAGAATAATTTTCAAAAAATGATAATGTATAATTAAATATTAAGAACAAATGTTTTTTTTTATTAAAAATCATTTCAATTTTAAATATTAGATAAGATATAAATGGCAAGGTGGAGTGTACTGTGTATTATTAAGTATCCATTATTTCATTAATAAAAACTTTAAATTTTTAAAAATAACTTTTAATATATTTCAATATTCAATACTTATACAACAATGTTTTTATTTATTTTTAATTAAATAAAAACATTTTAATTGAGGTTGTTGTTAAAAACAAAATTACCTACTAAAAACAATTTTTTTTTCAAAAATGTAGTCTTTTATTGACTTTCAAGTTGTAACTAAATAAAAATATTTTTTTTTTAAACACAAAAGTTAATTTAGATAATGATTGTTTCTTTTAAAAAAATGTTCCATAAATAATATTAATAATATCATAATATTTTAAGTTAAAATATGTAACTATTTTTTTATTAGCAGTGATTGTTAAATATAAAATATGAAACTTGTAAATTTGAATGTTGTTGAGCGATCGCATTGCATAGTAGGACGAACGTGTTGGTACTGCAATCGAAGGAAAATTAAAAAAGGAAGATCAAATGGTTAAGTTTTAACTGATTCCATTTTATTGGATACCAAATTATATTCCTTCCAATATCAATAATTTTTATTCTGTGAGAATTTTAAAGGGCTAGGTATACGTGCAATCAATAATATTATTGAATTAAAAAAGATTTATTATTTATCATATACCTGTCAACTATTTTTCTATACATCGTATTCAAAATTAATTTCTTACTATTTTTATTTCAAAAATATTTAGGTATTAAGTTAAACTTATTTATCAAGAGCAATGCAATTTTTCGTCATCTGATGTGCAAACATTTTCTGAATTAAGTTATATTATACCAAAAATAAGTTTCAATATAAATTTTAAACCATTTTAAAAATTTGATTTTTAGTCATTTTTCTATATTTGAATAATCAACATTATAGGTATGTCAGTTTACTAGTTTTACTCCATTTAAGATAGCAATTATTATTAACCTTTCATTATTACAAGAGCCGTATGATGAATATTAAGGTTCAACAATTGTTTTTCATCGCATTGGATTTCATAATTTTGTGACGTACTTATTCAGGATTGATTTGATTATTATTGTTGACCAATTGTTGGTTAAAGTGTATAGTTCCTGACAAACGATTATATTTTTAATTATAACGTCAACACAATAGTGCGCTTGGATAAATACAAAACGGGAAATTTCTATGCTATTTAGTTGATTTCGGGTGTATCTCGCATTCTCGCCCCATTGATATTAGGCAACTGTATTGAATGTGTTAAATTTTAAATTTAACGATTAATCATTGCATACGGAAAACGATTCTGAGCGGAGATACACTGTGACCCTATCAGCCTCGGGACATGTTATAATGAATTTTTATTACTATTGACTATTATACTCATTAGTTGTTAGTAATACAGCAGGCTGAAATAATTTTCGCTGAAAACATCACATATTAAAACATATATTAATAATAAATAATTTAATAATGACTATTAAATTATATCATAATATAGTATTATCATAAGTGGCACAACTGGGTGTGGAGTCCCCGGATCCCAGATTTTGGTTCGTATTATTACTAGTACGCATATACAGAATTTTTTTCTTTAGTTCAATTCTTTATGTTTGGAGCTTCTTCCCCTTGAAAAAATTCTATTTGCGCTACTGATTGTCATTAATACTTATATGCCACTATCGTACCTATTTTACTGATCTTAAAAAACATATTAGACGTAATTAAAATAAAACATACACATATCATTGTAAAACTAATAGATTCTTTCTTCGCTCAGAATCTAAAATAAAACATATGAGAAAGTTTTTAAATTTTTTTTTTAATAAAACTAATTGTATTTGTGATTAAAACGACTGAATTAAAAAAAAAAGTAAGTGGAGCTATAAATTACAAATAAGTACAACTACATTTTAGCTCCATATCTTTTACTAACAATATTAATCATTAATTTTATTGTGTGAAATTGTAGAGTAGGATATGCAAAATAAATAAATTGATTGATTGTATACATTTAAAAATTATATTTAAAATCAAATGGTGGATATATTACTTTCTTGATTTTTAATTAAGTAAGTATGGTAATTAAAATAAAAAGTCTGAATTTTGAAAACTTCAAGAATTTTTTAAATAAGAAAATAATAAAAATGTAACTAAGTAATAATGAGTAAGTGAGTAAGTGAGTAAATGAGTAAGTTTTTTTTAAGTTATATAGTGAATTAACTATTAAAGATAAAATTCTAAAGATATTCGCTGAATTTCTCCTAAGCAATGTGAATCTAACAAGTAAATCTAGTAAATCTAGACAATAAAATCCGCTCTCCAGTTTCGGAGATCTATCTCACTAAATGAAAATGAAAATGATATTTTTTTGCAGGGCTGTCCATGCCGACGCTTTTCTAGATTTAAATTCTTATACCGTTTAGGTGTGATATCGGATCTCTCTCATATATTAAAGCTAGCTTAATTACCCGACTACTCATTATTACTGAGTTACATTTTTATTATTTTTCTATTATTAAGTTATCAAATTTAATAAATAAAACAAGTAAAATGACTTTAATATTTCTTAAATTCAAACCAGTTTTTTTTCAACCTACTATATTCTACTATAATCTAACATCTTCTCAATAAATTAATTTG
>JACXSJ010000288.1:86483-146923 GCA_014851325.1 Pentalonia nigronervosa
CTCATATATTAAAGCTAGCTTAATTACCCGACTACTCATTATTACTGAGTTACATTTTTATTATTTTTCTATTATTAAGTTATCAAATTTAATAAATAAAACAAGTAAAATGACTTTAATATTTCTTAAATTCAAACCAGTTTTTTTTCAACCTACTATATTCTACTATAATCTAACATCTTCTCAATAAATTAATTTGTAATTAATAATTTACTTAAAATACAATTTTGGTTTAATCATATTGTAATAAAATATATACATATTACATATAGTTAATACATTTCTAAATATTAAAAATCAAGAAAGTTTACATGCCGATTTCTGACTTGCAGGCGTTTTTTTTAAGAATGTTAATTAAATCAATACATTTTTCTTTTGAAGAAAATTTACAGTTGGTTAACAAATCTTTAATATTTAAAAAATAAATTGATTTAACTAATTATATAATTTAATAGTTTAATATTTTCAAAAAAACCAATACCTATAAATATAAATTTAATACGTTTCTCAACACTTTTTATGTAATCAATAATTTAACAAAAATTATGTTCTTAGAAGCTATTTAAATTTATTATACAAAATTAAAAATATTATTTTCTGGTTGTGAGAATGTAAAAAATCAATTAAAAGGAATAATTACTATATTGTTATTTTTTACTTTCATCAATGGAAAATATATTGTTTTAATTAGAAAATAAGTATATGTAACTGATTTATAATATTAGTTTTAAATTTAAATATATGTACATATGAAATAATACTTATAGCTCCACCTACATATTTGTTTAATTGTCTTAAAAAAATACAAAATGCATGTTATTACATTGATCTCTATGTGTGCTTTAAATGTTTTATTATTTTTTTCTTTATTTTTTTATGATTCTTAATTAATTCAGATTTATTCATCAGCTATAAATTGTTGTTTTAATAAAACACGCTGAATTGGTTTGATTAAACTGAATAAGTTTGTAAATTTTTGTCAACGATATGACCCACCTTCAATGTGTTCCAAGCATGTAAATGGTTTTCCACCGCACACAATCACATCTCAAATAAAAACGAAATTAAAAAAAAAGAATCTACAGTTACGTTTTTATTTTTGATGATTTTGTTTTTGTGAATTCATCCATTAATCATCATTATGAAACTCAGATATTGCATGTTCTGTGTCTTAGTTTTTTTGTCATGGTCAAAAAAACCAAACCATACAAAATTATAAGTTTTCTGTATGTTTTTCTATCTTTTTGTTTTTCTATCTTTGTTCTGTTCGCTATAGATGCCTGCCTTCCGCAGTATGATTATCACCAGGTGAGTGTGTGTGAGCTATTAATGATCTGTGTCTTCTTCCTTACATATATTTATACAACAAATACACTCACACTCTTTATCGACCAGACAACATCAACCTCTACAATATTAACACACACAAAACATAACATATTCTGTGTGCTACGTCTAGCTGCCAGTGCACCCGTCGCATTGTAAACATAATGGAATAATGTACACAATATTTAAGTTTAAATCTTTAAAGTTCGATAATTACAGGTATATTAATAATATAGTAATATTCACATAGAATTTTATAAGATAATAAATTTATTGTTAGTGTATGTTTATTCTGTATTTTAGACTTATCCAGTTTTTATTATCTTTTTCTTTAATAAGAAACTAAATATCTAAATACATTTTTTCCCTGTCCTTTTGTAAAATATGCCTACACTAGACCAAGCATGTCAAACTCAAAGTATTAACTGGGCCAAATATATTGGAGAGTTTACTTTGCGGACCGCACTTAAAAATTTATCGAAAATAAAATTGCATACAAATTTTTAATTTTATAATCTATATTCTATATAAATATAAAACTATCAATAATACTTATTCGATTATAGTTTATCAGAAGATAAGACAGAAAAACAGCAAACTATGTACCTCTCTAACATAGTTGGGACACAAAATAAAAATTGTATAATTTTTTTAGTAATTTAATTTTTACTGTTAAAATTGCCCAATAATTTAGTAGCCACGGGCTATAACAAAATGAAACGTGGGCCGCGTGTTTGACATGCCTGCACTAGACAGTGTATACTTTTATACTTTACAATACTTACTCTCTATACTATTACAACGATATTTTAGTAAAGGATTCATCCTGACAGCAGCAAAGTAAATTTATTTATTTAACTTTAGTCAATATGTTATAAATGTACATTAAAATTCCTAAAAAATTATTTTGTTTAATTTTTTTATCTAGTAAAATTCAAAATTAAATTAAAATTTATTAATCTCGATACTAAATTTTAATCGGTAAACACATTAGATAAAGTTAGATATTGATTTTTATTTTCAATGTTCTCTCGAAATGTATTCTTAACAGGCAGCCGAATTTATTTACTATTTCACTCTAATGGTATATCCAATGGACTTTGAGAATCCTATGTGTGTTGGTCGCGGGTAATTTTGTTAGATTATTTGGGACTTAACAAACCGTGTCGGAATTTTAGATGTCAGCGGTGGATGCGAGGGAGAGAGGAGATCCGTACGAGAGGAGAGATGGTAGAAACGGAAGCGGTGGTCAGTCAGCGGGTAGTGGTGGTCTTCAGAGCACGTCTGGTAAACTATTCAAAGGCCTGGCACATGTCGTTCCAGACTTCGGACTTGGTAGCAGACCACAAGACGGTCAACAAATCCATAGCCAAGGGCATACTGGAGGTGGAACATCGAGTTTCATGCAAAAGCTGAATGATCTGACCCATCACAATCCTGTCAACAACACCACTATGAATCAACAAAATCAGCATCAGCAGCCACAGCAACAGCAGCAGCAGCAACAGCCATCCGATCATGGTGTGGATAACATTCTGTCAAAAGGCAAAGAATTGATTTTCATGAAGTTTGGGCTGGGAAAATGATGTTTACCGACGACTATTAACGTAGTGTTCACTGCCGACGTCACTGTGATCCGTTTATATTTCTAACTTATTATTTAATGTCTTTTTTTACGTTTCTTGATATCGGTAAATATTTCTATATATTAAAAAGATATAGCGAACCGATATGTTCACTGCAATTAATTAAACAAAAAAATAAAGAAATAACAAAAATGCTAAATAATGCTCCTTCTACTAATAACTGTAATCGGCGATGAATAAATCATATGCAACTTGTTTATGTATTTTTAAAGCTCTTTTTGGATTCTTGTTAATAGTCAACGGGAAATATTTTTTTTATAGAATATGATGGCGTCATGTATTATCCACTTTTTGACTTCCATATACGATAAAGATATTATTATTATTATTATTATTTTTATTTTCTAATCCGACTTATAACACGTACATTTAGTTAAATTTTTTTTCTAATATAATCTAATAATATAAAACACTAATGTAATCATTTTGTCATTTTAAATGATATACATCGTATACACATCATTATTATATTTTAAATATATTATTATTATTTGTTAATCTATATTATATATAAATCTATATTGTACCTATAACTTGTATATGCATACATAATAGTATTATAAAATATTTTATGGTTACGAATATTAAACGATAGGTTTGTTATAAGCTGTACGTGAGAAAAGTCAAAGGCTGTGATATTATTAGTTGTTTACTTACAACCACCTGCACTATATTTGAAGTAAGACGTAATTTTTAATAGTTTTACACTAACTTAACTGTTTAATAGTAAATATATATAGCGGCGCGGCAGTGGCGTCTGCTTTCAAGTTTCCTGTGAAAGCAGTATTCGTGATTCGTTTTATCTCAAGGGGCTGCTTTGTACATTTTACGCTGTAAGATTTGCACGTGACCGCATACGAAATGATCGCATAAATCCTATTCGTGTGCGTACTAGTCTTTTTAATTAAAAACATTTCTTCAACATTTCTAACCCAAAACGAATCATATTTATTTTACCTATATTAAATCATGTAAATATATATTTTTTGGTAATTTTCACATGTTACAAACTAGAATCTTATTGCTTCATGCGTGCTTAAAATTATAATAATAATAATAATAATAATAATAATAATATTTTAGAGTTTACGGTGCCTCGATTATTATATTATATAACAACACTGATTCCATTTTGCAACTGCCAACTATTTATATACCATATACGTACCTCTTTTCTATTTTATGTGTCTGTTGCTATTCGTGTTTTTGTCAAATAATATAATATAATAATGGATAATGTTAGTTTTATACTGAAGGATGCATTAGTTTTGTCTTATCAAGTCCTAAATTATAGCATTATTGATGTACATTGGATGACATAAAAAAGTTATAGATAGGATTATAGGAAAAATTTAAAAACAGATGGAAACTTCTTTTTTCAAACGTTTCTTGTTATTCCCATGTATGTAATTTGTATGCACATACACATATGGTAATATTTATATATATATATATATATACAAAATGTAATAATACAATTATAATCATTAGGTACGTTATTTATAAAATTTGTATTGGTGTAAATAATGATTCTCACCTTTAGATTTTTACTAGAAAAAAATCTTTTACGAACATTATTTGCGTTATTGTTTATTATCATTTTAATATAACATTAAAATTGTCTATAATTATATTCTACAATGATTATTGTTAAGCTATATAATGGATTATATCTAAAATATACTCATTTTATCATAATATTTAATGTAATTTTAAGGTACCTACTTCAAATAAATTATTGAATGCTGTTCATAAATTAAAATATAATATCTTTCAAATATGTACAGTCTTGTTAATTTTAATCATTTTCGAGAAAAATATATGACAAAAGTTTACAAATGTTTCCTATTCTGAGATGTAAAATTGCATGTTTTCATCCAACCATTAAAATTTGTTAAAAAAAATTGAAATTTTTTTACATTATACTTAAAGGTTTTGTGTAAAGTAACAATTGTTTATAGGTAAATGTTATATGCCTAACTGTCTAAATCATATTATCAAGTTATTTAATTATATGATTAAATAAAAATAGTACCTATGGTTGTTTAAAAACCAGGCATGTTCTAAGTCATAAGCCATAACCTAAAAAACCATAATTGATCACAGATTTAGAGGCATTATCCATGATTTTTTTTTAAATAAAATTTCTTTCAATTCAAAACATAAGTTATTTAAAATTGATTTTGATAAAGTATCTAAAAGAGTTTATGGTATTGATAGATTGTAGTAGTAGTTTTATTATTATTTGATTGAAATTACATCAGTAGGACTATAATACGGCAGGAATATGATTTTAAATGTATTATTTACGTAGGTATTTAAAATAAAAAGTCATGTTTTATTTGTTGAACAATTTAATTTTACTTTGAAGTTGAAGTTGAGATTTGCTTCTACGATTTTAGTTATTTTATTGTTATTAAAAAATATTATTTGTAAGGGTTTGAAAGTTTTTGTAACCTATTATATTACAACATATATTACATTATTATCTATCATATTATATTTTATACAATTTTTTGAAAATATTTCGATTAATTTTAAACTATTTATATATCATAGTCTTATTCATGTCATTCTATGGTATATACCGGCATTGACTTATAGGTTAATAGTAGCTAGTAATAGACATTTCGTGATTTTGACAATTTGTGTTGAAATAACTTAAGACGTTCATAAAAAATTATTGTGAATTTACACTCAACTTTTTATATTCTTAGCGAAGCGAGGAATGTATTGGTTTTATTATGTTGTGTGTTTTTTTTTTGTGTCTGTTATTACGTTTTCGTGCAGTAAAAGTGCTCCAATATTCTTCATTAACATCTTATCTGATAGGAAAGTGAATCTAGTTGTTACTTGAAGAGGGGGTCAAAAGTAAACAATTTTCAATAGTTTTTAAACGCGTCGGGAAAAACGGGAATTTTTTCTCAAAGCAAATTTTTGACAAAATCGATTTTGATTTTTGATGTAACAAAAGAAATATCGACCTTAGATACATGACACTTTTACCGAATGTTTATACAAGCATTTTCTATACATCATAACATTTAAAATTCACAGTTTTTTTGATTAGAAAATTCATAAAAACTTTTTTATTTAAGTCTAAGATTTAAAAATGCAATGTAAGATTCTCTATAAGTTTTTTTACCTTTCTAAAAAAAAAAAATTACTGGAAAGTCAAACTAATTTTTTATGAGTGTTTGAAATTAGACATTGGATATTCCCTGATTTCTCAGGATATGATTTTCTTATTTTGATATAATAAAAAAAAACCCGTAAATATTTGAAATTTTCACCAAATTTTCATATGAGACGTATTATCATTTTCTATACACCAAATTTTTTTTTAAATATTTTGACAAATTTTGATCAAATTCATCAAAATCTCGAATGTTTGCAAATTATTTAGTAGTTAAAAATGTATAAAATGATTAGTTTTTATAGCCAAGGATTGAAAATTTAAAACATGGGTTTTTGTAAGTATTTAATAGTGTAACCAAAAAATTAAAAAAAATAATTTTTTATACATTTTTTATGTTTAAATTTGGACGAAATTAAATATTTAAATAATGAATAACGATGTTATTTATTTCATTGTAATTTAAAAATATTTTTCATAGGTGCTTGAAACTTTTAAACTTACTTTTATTATATTTTATACACTCAATTAAATTTTCAAATTCATTGTTTTCGGCAAAAATTAATTCAACCTGTTGTATTATTATTAATAGTAAAATTAATTATTTTAACAGCAATAATATCTTAAAATACATTTAGTTATGTTGGCTGACAGACTGTCTACGTTCAGCATCGTTTTTCGTATAGAATGATTATGATGAAGAAAATTGAAGCATTTTTACTGCCCCAAAAGGTGATGATAGACAAAAAAAAAGCAGGCATTGTAAAAACGGTAATCTCGCCGCTAAGAATATAAAAAAAAATTATAAATTAATTAATTTAAAATATCAAATAGTTGTTAAGTCAGTGCTCAATAAATTGAGAGAATCGTTTGTTTGTTGGACAGACGTATTACGCATATTTCATATAATATTCTGTGTTTATACCAAGGAGTACGTAATACGTTCGTGGTTTGTTGGAAAAGAATTTTGTTTTTGATAACAATTTTATCGGAAGAATTGTAATTGGAATAAAAAAAAGTTGGAAGAAATGGTAGCGATCCACTTGATTACGTTTATCAGCTACAACTCTTATCAAGGGAAGATCTTACCCCCTCCTGGATTTGTGTGGAATTTGTTGTTTACTTTTCAGTGTAATCATGCAATAATGTTTTGAGTCGAATTCAAAATTCAACGTTTATTTTGTTCATTTTAGTGTTAGGGTCTTAAATTCAATGACTAGCTTCATAAATGACCTCAAATCATGAATTGTTATTGTTTTATCATTGACGAAAATTCCTAATAAATTACGAAAAATAAAAGTACTTGATTTTTAAAACAATTATTTGCTGCATTTAAATTTACGCGTTTATACCGTGTACACAACATTAATTAATACTATAATATAAACCTGTGTTTTTTTATTTCTATTTACAACAGTTATGCAACACATAAACGCAAATTTATTTTTCCGCCGGCAGTTGATTCAATCCGCTTTAGTTGGGATTACGATTTAAATGTTTTAATCATGTCCGATGCCTGGCAAGAGATTCAAGCTGTGAAAAGCAAACGGAATTCATTGCGGGAAAAACTTCAGAAGAGGAAAATAGAAAGGCAGGTTATTCTAAATGAGACATCTGATAGAATTATTCATAGTAAGTGGTAACTACATACATTAGTAGTTTAGTGTTGGTAATTTAAATTATCACATTTACAGGAGAATCTTTATTACCAAGTACAAGTAATGCAGAACACGAATCAGATTTTGATTGGAGCAAAGTAGGCGGTGAACGTGTATTACTTGAAATACTTGTTGATGTGTCAGTTAATCTTCCAATCACATCTCATCAATTAGTGACTGATCTCTTAAAAAAAGAGTCTACCTATATATCACATTCATCTGTTGTTAATTTGCTGTACAAATTTGCCGCACAAAATCTTATAAGGTATTTGTGTTATAAAATTTAATTTTATAATTTCTCATAATGTTATTTATTTAGTTTAAAAAATATTACAATTGATGGCCAGCAAGGTTTGATAATATTAACAGCTGAACATGCGAAATTACTTGCAATGACTAATAATTTATCATCAGAAGTTGATTCAAACTTGCATTTTGAAAAGTCTCGCTTGCTGATAGAAGATAAAATAAAACAACTTGAATGTAATTAACATTATTGTAACACACATTCTATAGTGGATAACAGTTAATTTAAAAAAATTTTCAGATGAAAATATTAATGAATGTTTAAAAAATCCAAAAGTACAAAAATTGTCAATTGATTTTAAAAAGTCTGATGAGTCTGATGATGACATAATGGTAAATAAAATTTGAGACAAGTCTTTTTTACTATTGACTACAAGAATTAAAAAAAAAATTGTTATAACTTATGTATTTTACCGACTTTAGAAGGGTAGGGAAATCAGAAATTATTAATCAGACTTGATGTTTTAGTTATTTGAAATGTATCACCATCTATCATCCATGGACATGTGTTGCTTGACTGTGCAAACTGCCGATAAGTAATATCAATGTTCATTGATATTGTGTTGATGTTGAATCATAATGTAACTTCAAAGTTTTAACTTTACTTCATTTGGTTTAAATCTTATTGTTGTAATTTATTTAATAAATAATAATATTCCTTTTTTTTGTGTGTGTTGCACTCAAATTAATTAAATTAAAAAATATATTTAATTTATTCATTTTATGGTGATTATAAGTTAGGATTATGATGCTATTAAAATCTTCGACACCAAATCGTAGTCATTATTCTTACATGCCACCATTATCATTTATACTATTATACATTAATCATAGTTAAAACAAAGTCTGAGTGACAATTTATAATTTTACCATCATTTTTAAATTGAGGAGATGAAATATGTAGGTTTATAAAATTTTATTTTAATTTTTCGAGTGACAAAGTAAATTATACTTGTTCAAAATATGATTTGTAAAATAATAATTACAATTTATATATTTAATCAAAATGTTGTTTATAATATGCTGGTTTAGTCCCTTATTTCAATGCCTTCTATTAGAGAAAAAGAAATAAAAAAAGTTAGTGAAGAAATAATGGAACTGCTTACCAAACAAACAGTTAAAGAAAAAACTTTATGTGAAAAATTTCGGTCTAAAGGAGGTAAAGCATTATTATAAGCATTATAATAATACACACAATTAAAAATAATGTGTAATTTTATAATAGGAACACATGTTATGGAATTTTGTCCACACGGTACTCGATCAGATTGCATGGAGGGACATGTTTGTAAAAAGCTTCATTTCAAAAAAATTATCCAACTGCATACTGATGAAAATTTAGGTGATTGTTCTTTTCTAAACACTTGTTTTCACATGGATACTTGCAAGTAAGTATCAATACATTTTATTATGATATATTTATAATAATTCATATAATTACTAATTAAAAGGTAACTATAATATTGACATTTCGGATTATAAATGCTCTTGTTGATAAATATTTTAAGTATTATAGTGGATGGATTATAGTCATGTAGTGTAGCAATGTATATTTATCAGATAGATCTACTGTTATAAATTACTTTAAAAACATATATAATTAAATTATACAGTTTATTAGAGTATAACACATTTTAAATAACTTGAGCTTTGCCCAAACGTTCAATTAGTTGCACTAATAAGATATATCAGATATTGGTAAAATTGTGTGATCTTGGTTTCATGCTTATATATATGTGGGAAGGGGGTAATCGAGAGACAACCACCTTTGAGTTTCTTAAGGGATGGTGGGTAATGGCCAATAGGTGATAATTTAGTAATAACTACTATATGCAGTTATAAATATGACAGTCAATGCTCCTTTATCGGGTTATTGATGCTGTAAGGTGAGTGAAATATTAGACTAGTCTCTGAAAAATTTCAAGTTTACCATGCCATTGTGTGAGAAAATATTATGATAATTTATCACGAGTGGCCTATTACTTGAATCACATGTAAGGCTTTTCCCAAATTGTTAGAAAGTTTTTATAATTTGAATAACTTATTTCCTGAGTTAAATGGGTTAATAATTTGAGAATTATCCTTGTTCCATTTTAATATTAACTAATATTAAGCTTATTTTCTATAAAATGGATATAAAAAAGTGTTCTTCAGTTTATCTGTCATACTCCTAATATTCTTATCTTGTATTCTTAATTTTGTTTATTACCACCACTGATTAAAAATACTATATTTATCATTTATTAGTATTTTCTTTGATATTTAGTGATCTGATTTAACATACAAATTAATAAATAAATTATATAAAAATAATAAATATTAAATAATATATAAAAAAGATTATTTTGTTATATAAAATTATTTTATTTAATTGTTATAGATATGTTCACTATGCAGTTGATGGTGTAACTAGTAAAGTAAATTTAGTAAATGCCCTTAATAGTTTTCCATCAAAAAAAGGGTTAATTAATGATAAGTCTGAATTATTTCCATGTCAATGGATACAGTGTGATTTGAGGTATATGGATTTCACTTTTTTAGGTAAGTCAGTATTAAATTATTAAGGACATAAATTATAGTATATAGTATTAAGGATCTAATTAATTATTTAATATTTTTAGTCATCATACATTGTTGTGTAATCTAGGAAAATTTGCTGTTATTATGGCTGATCCACCATGGGATATTCATATGGAACTTCCTTATGGTACATTATCTGATGACGAAATGCGACGATTGGGTATTCCACAATTGCAGGATGAAGGACTTATATTTTTATGGGTTACTGGACGGTAAGCTTCGAGCATAATAATTACATTCACTGTATCCAATTGTTATCATTGTAATAGCATCTATTGTTTAAAGAGCTATGGAGCTCGGTAGAGAATGTCTAAAATTATGGGGTTATGAACGAGTAGACGAAATAATTTGGGTGAAAACTAACCAACTACAAAGAATAATAAGGACTGGCCGTACAGGCCATTGGTTGAATCATGGCAAAGAACATTGCTTGGTAAGTTATTTAATATTTAAAAAACCTTAATGTTTGTCCTACATCTAGTGATAAAAATTAAGTAAGACACCTGCTGTGTAATTATTTTTAAGGTGGGCAAGAAAGGCAACCCTCCCAGCTTGAACTGTGGTTTGGACTGTGATGTAATAGTTGCTGAAGTACGAGACACTAGTCATAAGCCTGATGAAATATATGGTATTATAGAACGATTGTCACCCTTTACTAGAAAAATTGAGTTATTTGGACGGTCTCATAATATTCAACCCAACTGGTAAGATTATATTTTGCTATGAATTGTATTATTTGAAAGTAATGGTATCTTTTTTACAGGATAACACTTGGAAATCAGGTAGAAGGTATCAGGCTAACTGATCAAGATCTCATAACTAAATTTAGAAAAGCATACCCATCTGGAAATTGTTTGACAACATTAAAGAGGAATACATGAGTTAGTTTATATTGTTATTGTTGTTGTTGTTGTTGTATGAATCCATTAATTGTTGTAATAATATGTAAGAACAAACAAATATCAGTTTTCAATTATTTTATTATATTATGTTATTTATTTGTTGTAAATTAACAGTAGATATGCAATTAATTGGTTATGACAAATAAAAGTATCCATAATCGATTTACCAATATATTTAGATAAAATTTCATTAATTAAATATATTTCATTTTTATACAGTATATATTGGCACTTGTTTTGTTAATATTTTTAGGTCGGGTAAGACAAGTAATGTAATCATCTTCACAAGCTAATGTTTAAGTAAATAATTTGTTTCACAGTACAATATATTATTAATTAATGAATAATCTTAAAATTAAAATTCAATACCTTAAAACCTAAGTATTAGGTAATATGTTTGAATTTGATTGATTTTCATGCCACGTCGCTCAATTATATAATATAATAATGTAGTTCATTAAATCTATATAAAAAAAAATAATCGTTTAGTGTTAAAAGAATTTCATAAGTAGAAAAAACTGCGTTACAATGATTTACAAAATTACCTGAGGCATTGACATTAATTTCTTTCATTTTTAAACACATTTGAGATGGTTAATGTTTAAAATATTATACAATTTCATTTTATGCTTACATAAAATATATTAACGAATCTCGGATGTAAATAAACGCATCTAGTGTTTAAAAAATCATATTAAATTAAAATAAAAACATAGTATGCACCTAATGTGTATATAAAAAAAAAAAAAAAAACGCGACATAATATTAAAATCGTTACAAATAATAATAATATATGTATACGTCATCGTGAATAATAGTTTAATATTATAATAAATAATAATACTATGTAGGATCAGTACAAATAGTTTTTGGGCTCTTCGGTGGGCTGCCCACAAACTCCGTGATACTGTTTGCTGACCAGCGACCGGGACCGGCAGTTCTCCATTTCCAAGAAACAGTCGTTGCTGTAAGTCTTCATGTCAGTGCCACAAATCGGGTCGTACAAGGTCGGACACACCCGCTGGCATCCTTTGAACTGGAATCCCGTCAGACACCTCTTCATGGGCACCACGTACACGTGTTTTCTGTGAAAAGATAAATACCGTCAAGAATCTTGCTTCTGGATACTAGTATCGTTGGACGTTGAGATTTATATTTTTAATGCCTGGTGTTGAAGTCCAACAAACTCCAAGTTACCCAGCGAAATTCCGAAACAGATTTTTTTGGTGTGCATTTTCACTTTTCAGTTTTAGTCTTCCTAATCTAGTAATCTCCAGACATTTGGATTAAGTTCCCCCTAGCGGCCTAGCCCAAAGTGTACACTCACCCACAGTTTTCACGTTTCATTTCGCACTCGTTCTTGTACAGCTTGTTATCAGATCCGCATACAAACTCTTTTGTCTTGTCACATTGTTGGTGGCACAGGGCCGTTGTGGGACAGTGGTGTGGCGGAACGGCCACGACTTTTTGACCGCACGTGTTCATCTTCAAATCGCACTCCGACCTGTAGACAGATTGTCGTCATATTACCAAGTTAGTATTATGTATAAATAATTTACTTATAAAAGTAGATTGTTATTTTATAAGCTAAATATAAATTAAATTTTTAATTTAGTACCTATATCATAATAATTACAATAGATTAAAAGCAATAATAATTCATCGCGTTCAAAAAACGGTTCAGAACAAAACTCTATCAAAACTGCACTAGTTATTTCTCGTTTACACTTCTAAACGTGTTCAACGTTTTTCATACCATTTATGTATTTTTTTTTTACACTCAGGTAAAAAATAACAGAGAAGACTATTAAATAACAACTTATTCAATTGTTTGGTGTGTTGAATAGCTAATATTTAATCGAAATAACGAATAAATCATCGATTTACTCAATGAATCATCAGCTGTCCTGCACAACAGTCTGACAAGAGTAAGCTGCAATCAATAATTAAAATTAAGTTTCTTTTTATGTTTGAGTTTTTCGTCTTGACATGTGGGGAGGGAGTAAAAGTAAATAGAATTGTCGCAAAAATATTTATCAAAATAGTTGTTCAAATATATTTTAGGAGCTGAAAGTCGTAGGTGAATTGATATAATCCACTCAACCCGAAAAACGATCAGTTTTATTTATTTAATTTCCTACCGTTTGTCTGTATGGCCATGTAAATTATTGATGTTCAGCGTATATCATAATATGTACCTAAAGGCATTAGGTACCAACTAACAGTGAATACTGACCTGTAAACGTTGCCGTCGGACGCACACACCGGTTCTTCACGTTCGTTTTCGCAGCTCTGCGGGCACTTTTCAGTGGACAGCAACGACGAGCACTTGCCCAAGTGTGCCATTTGTATTCCTCTCCTAAAACGACACAGCGCGACGAATTTTAGTGACAATAATAACGTTTACAGAGAGTGTCACACATATTTTTTTCCTAAATTGTTTATACTGCAATCCTGTTTGAAGCCTTGTAGCGTAAGTATTGTATAATATGATAAATAGAAAATGCTTTTTAAACTGTTCATACGTTCTAGTGACATTGTATATATTTTAGCAACTGAAATGACTTACTTAAAAAAATTCGGTATCTATACACCAATAAAATTGAATCGATAGGCATACTTACCTAATATTATTTTAAATAACATATAATGCTTTTTTTTAAAAGTTTTAACCGTCTAAACCCTTAAAATAATATACTTATGCATACCACCCATATCGTCCGCGACAGGTTCGTACGCATTGTATTTATTATTCGGTAGCGTGCAATATTTCATGCTGAATGATGGTTGTCGGATTCTATAAATGTGTATTATAGGTATCGAACTGTTTTGCACAAATCGTGTATTACATATTATTATTGTTTATTATAATATTATTATTATGTTTGTTGAACTTTACCGTAAGAGATTTTTTATACTTTTAAAATTCGGACAGTATGAAAACCACATAAGTGACTGTGGCGTGTATCATAAAATATAGGTGCCGATTTTTACCATGGAGAGCTGTGACTTTCATTTTAAGCACATTAATTTCTTTTCATTACAGTCACACCTGCACTTAATCCGCATTGAATTATGTATAATTATACTATAAAGTGTATTATAATTTATAATATAGGTTCGTACAAACAAGTGGCCTGGTCCAATTGGCATTGGTTTTTGTAATTCTGAGCGTCGTTTCCACAAATCGGGTCCACTTCGTCTGGACACTGGCCCTTGTTGCACTTGTTGATCCTGGCCCTACATTTTTCCAAATCTACTTTAGTCACCTTCTTCTTGGTCTGTTGCCTGTTAAACAAAAATAAGTAACAGGAAATTTTAAGTTACCTAATTATATTAAAAAACTTGAAATTATAACCTAACTTAACCCAAGTTAAATTTCAAGTATTTCAGGGAATTTGCCTGGTCAGGTCATTATTCGTTTTATTTTGCTCTCACCCGCAGTTGAGCATTTTCATCTCGCACTCGCTACGGTACACGTTTCCATCAGAGCCGCACGTCAGCCGCTCTTTTTCTTTGTCACAATTCACTGGACACACATTCGCTGAACCGACCCGGTTGCGTTCTTGGCTTAAGCAGAACGCCATGGGTACCTCAAACACGTGCTTGCCACAGTTTTTGGACTTCATCCGGCACGCATTACTGTAGATGTTGCCGTCTGATCCACATGTGGGTTTCGATACCCGCCAACACGATTCCCGGCAGTGTCTGGTCGTCTGACAATGTTTCTTGGACGTCCTCACCACCCCTTGTCTGCGACAAAAATAATTATTTATTCTCTTGTTCACTATAATTTCATTATATATATATATATCCCAGTCACAGTTTTTGGGAAATTAAATGTTTAATGATATATATATATATAGGTATTCCACACATCACATCGTTACAGCAGATGTACCTAACTGCACTCTGCAACGATCTATTTTGTTTTATACAATTTTTTATTAATATCTGTCTAGTCAAATTGTGAAAATGTAAATTGGACAGTGTTACTTTGTGGGATCAATAATTGTCTAGTAAAAATAGTAGGTATATTATACAATATAAACTATATAGACATGTGTTACACATAACAATTATTTAAATGTTTATAGAGTGATTTAAACCAATAATATAATTGGAAAAAAATCTTAAAAAAAAATCTTTTATCTAGAAAATCAAAATAAATATCTGCCAGACACTACTGCAGACCCTGATGCGTATATACAACTGCAAGGTGATTTTCTAAACATTAACTCAACCGCATCCTTTTATTCTTTAATAATGTATTTTTTCTTCAATTGTTTTTTTTTTGTTTTTGTTATTGTAGGTTTCAGTTTTTTTTTCAGTAACCTTACTAGTTATAATTTGTTTTTAAACGCTTTTAAATACTGATTGTTTTTTTTTCCATTATGTATTTCTATTGTTTCTTTTATCTTTTATCACGTTCATTGGATTATTATTTGTTAATGTATCTTTATTTGTAACTGTTAAGCTGTAATAATTTTATTGGTAGCTTTAATAATAATAATAATAAAAAAAAGTATTTTTTCAAGTTATAGTTTATGGAATTTTTAGGTATATTTATCTATAATAACCATATATTACCATATTTAAATATTTAGATTTCTACATTTCTTATAGTACCTATACCACCAGATCTATTTGCTATTATTTACAACGTACCTTATGTACAGTATACCCTTACCCGCAAGTGAATAGTTTCATCTGACAAGTGTTCCTGTAAACGTTTCCATCGGATCCACAAATCGGCCCATCCATAGGTGCCTGATCACAGTTTACCGGACAGTTTTCCCTGTGGGCTGATATGTTGTTGCATGGCCCCAAGTGTGACATCGACGTGCCGACCCTGCGCAAAATGGATGTGAATGTGATACAGAATGCACACGATTATAATTTATAATATTTAAATCATAAAATAAATTGTAGATTGAGAGTGTAAGATGCAATATTATAAAGCTATAATTTATTTGTATTATCTCGATTGCACTTAAATCCAATACTACAATAGTATAAAAAGAACCTATAGTATATAGGTACAGTCTTATAAAGTATTTGAATATAAGTATTTTAATACTTTTTTTGTATTTAAATACTATTCTAAATACTTTTAAAAAATATATATTCGAATATGTTTTTTGGTATTTTTATATTATTTTTGAATATTTGAAATTAGAAAAAAATTATATTAATATTTATAAATTATAATCCTAAATAGTAGTCAAAAAAAACATAAAATATATTAACTCATTATGACCATGAAAAATCCGAAGTATGGTAATAATTTGTTGTTGTTGTCGATGTAGACACTAGATAATATTGCATTTTCATTATCAGTAGGTATTTGGGAAAAATTTTATTTTTAAAACATTCGTAATAACTGTATCTCGATTCAATTTATCATCTCAATTATTATGATGTAATAACTAATAAAATCTAATTGTATATTATAAAAGATAAAAAAAATGTTTTAAAATCATAATCTTAAAGTATTCAAATAATTTTACAAGCATTCGAAAATGTATTCTAAATATATTTTTTGAAAAGTATTCGAATAATACAGATTCTAATTACTTTTTAATCGTTTATTCGAATACGTATTTTGAATAAAAAATAAAAGTATTCGTTACAAGGCTGAGCATATTGTATTATAAAATATATAATAGGTATTAAATATGTTTAGGTACATAATCATTATCATAAGTGTGCATAGATATTGCCGGTGTGGCTGTAGTTTAGAAAAAATTAATGGGATTAAATACTTTTTAGAAATATTTTTTTGTCTAGATATATAAATAAGTATAGTTATTTACTAAAAAAAATTATATTATTTGGGGAAGGGATGTAAATATCTCTGGAGTTAATTGTCCTGGTTACCTACACCTGCAGAGTATTATATTGCATAAATAACGATACATATTCACTCAAATATTTTCTCCTATATATTATGAACGATTAGCCCGATTCAGTATGTTCTGTAGTTTGTAACCTAACCAGTTGACTACTCTGTATGTGGATGCTTATAATATGATTAAATACATATTTTGTGTAATAATACTTATATTATGTCAATCGGGTTAGCTTATGTAACTATGCCATTTTTTCTTTCACTTCAAAACAAATCATTGTTATTGTTTTTAATAGTTTAATTATTTTTCATCCCCTACGTAAGTTCGGGTATACCACTGCTCGGTGTTACACATGCTGCCAGTTTCTATATTTATATATACGGAGTACTGACCTACATATTTCCACTTGCATCATACATCTGTTCAGGTACGTCCGTCCGTCAGTACCACACACCGCGTCCTGTTCTTTGCCACAACGGTGTTCACAATTCGATCCGTATGCCCGCAGACACTGCGTTGAGCTCTCTGCCACGGATATGCCTGTAGTGCACGCGCGGTAAAGAAGAAAAAAGAGGACGATCGGTATGAGTATAATATTATAATTAGAGCTAGAGAGTTGCTGAATTTGCATGTTTTTTTGAGGGTATTAGATTTATTACTAAATTTGAAATTAATTTCATGACACCACGAAAAAGATATTTTAAGTTATAGTGCATATTTTTGCATATTCAATGATTTTTGTTGTTTTAAAAACATATTTCTTAATTTTACCATTTTTTAAAGCATGTATTTTAATGATTAATGATAAGTTTATTATACAATTTAAAAATTTAGCAATAAAATAAAATAAATACTTATTTATAATGTAGTAGCGTGTTTATTTTGAAAGTTTTCACTAGGTATTATTTTATTGTGTTTTTCAAATCCTTAGTTAGTCGACACAAAAGTGCCTGTTTTATTAATAAATATTTAGTAAAATTAATAAAATATAAAAATATTTGCATTTATGAAAATTGTAAGTAAAAAAAATAAGTGCGTATTTTTAAAGCAATTTGACGTGCTTTTTATGCACGTATAAGTACATGCATAATTAGTATTTTTTAAGCGCATTAAGTTCCGAACCTTAATTATTATCAACGAATCAGAAACTTTATAATAATTGATAACGACAATGATATATGATCATCGAGCATAATAGCAGGAATAATTATATAAGCAATAATAATATAGGTAACAATAAGAAATCGTTGTTTTTCACCTTTGCCGCAAGTCTTCTTTTTCATTTCACACTCGTTCGGATAAATTATGCCGTCCGAACCGCACACCGGCTCTTCTGAACTTCCTTGTGGACATATCCTGGGACACGCGGAATCCCTGGCTCCGGATGCGCCTGCGGTAATAACAATAATCGATTTTATTAATGACCTACCATAATAGTAATAATATTATATAAATTTCTACACTATACTAGGAGTTTTGAATAAAATAAATACAAAATAATTAAAGCTTGTCCGTTATGTTTTGAGTTGGAAAATCTGTTCATGAATATAAAAATTTCAAACTTTTTAGATTTTAGATAATATACCGTAATATCAAAGATGTACATATTATTTAGGTATGTATTTGTGTTAACTTCCTAACTGAGAAAATGATGAAACGAGATTAATTTGATAACACGAGTTCTTCGTCTACAAGTCGGTATTAAATCGTACTTAAATTAATTTTTTTTTCACTTACGATGTGCTTGTGCACATATTATCCATGCAGCAGAGTGCAGTCTAGAAAAATTGTAGAACACGTTAAAACGTTTTTTACGTTTTACCTCTGCGTATGACACTATTGGTGCAGCATAGCATTTTCCAGTGTTTCTCGACATATACCTATACAACCTTACTAATATATGTTCAATATTCCATAATGTATAATAATACCTACCTAATATATTGTTCAATGCTATACGCTATACCATAATAAATACTCACCTAAATAGATTAAAACGTACGTTTATATACAGTATTGTTATTTATAAATTGTTCACTCTTAAACTCATTATATTGTCTTAAAAAATAAAAATCATTACAAGACATTCTAAATTAATATTATTTAATAATTATAATAATATAGTTGTACCAAAAAGTCTTATAAAAACACCAGCTAATCCCTAACATTATATATTAATAATTGACAACAATATAGTATCATCTATGAATTCGCACAACGTGCGTATCAGTGCATTTACGTATGTTCGTTTCCGGAGAAATTCAATCGAACTGTTGGTCTTCACCGCGCGATCGTGTGAACACAAAAGTGCTAGTAATAATTTAATATTCTGCGTGTCGTGTCGACATAGGTTTCGTGTACTTAATATACGTTGTCTCGTTTCAGATTAATATTATAATATGGATTAATTTTTCGTTCGTCGGTTTGTCGTCTGTGTCACGCTTCCCGCGCGCCGTGATTCACAGTGTCGTTTTTTATTTCGTGCCGCATTTGTAGTTCGTATACATATATAAACCTATAGGTACCATATTATACAAAATTACAAACGCTCAGTCATGTCAATTAATCTCCCTGTCTACTGCACCATAGCGCTCATAAATATATAAATGTAATATTATTGTTATGTACGAACGACCGTGATTTCCGATCGATCACGATCGTTGATCTCGGCTGTTGTTTTTCGCGGTGCCGTTCGTATGTATATATTATATTATTATAATAATGCTGCTTAATGTACTGTACTAGGTACGTGTATATTATGTGCAGTCACTGGTCCTGTGGTTATATGTTTCTAGTCACTCATGTGTAATATATAGATAGGAACCTATTATAGATCCAGGTAAGTATTTGTCTTACTTAGTGCCGGATCAAGGTTGTTTCCTCTCATGTAGGTACCTAATATTATATTATGTACCTACTGGACTACCTATAATAAATTATTATTTTGCTGTCTAATTATTTCACCACCTAGTTCTGTAGCTTTAATATTATAATATAGTGGTGTACATTGTACAGTTTGTACGAAACTGATCTATATAATCTATAGGTACACCGTACGCGTCATTGCTTTCTTTTAACTTTGATGCTCTTGAGTCTGGATTTCCTACTTGTGTTATTTTTATTTCGATGCACTCAAGATACAAATATGAAAACTATATTTAAAAAAATACTGCTTCCCAAATCAAAAACATAACTACGCTATTACTAGGTGTCGAATAAGGATAAGTAAGTATATTTACACATCATATATAATGTTTTTATTTTATAGTCGATACACGGTGTATTCTGAGATACAACTGAATCGTTGAAAGACTCGTGTTGAAAATCCGAGAAAAAAATAACCTAAAGTAAAACTGTCAACTAATAATGTTTTTAATCCTCTGTTTCGCTGAGGGTACTTATATTTCCTGTGGACGACAACGTGCATTCAAATTATATATTATAAGGACTTCGTTTTGATCTGATACTGTTTCGCGTGAATATAAGCGCATAAGCTGTTCGTCGACGCTTAAGTCAGATTATATGTATATGTTAAATAGATGTACACACCTACACAGTTTTACGGTATGTAAAACGAGTTTCCATTTGGAAACACTTGATACGGTATGTATTGCATTTGAGTATACATTATACCCGTACAAAGCTATAATATATTGGTTAAAATAAACTTACTAGCGCTTTCAGTATTAATGTATAATATACAGTAATACCTATCTATACCCATTTAATATCTGACATTTATCCGCAATATAATATAAAATAGTTAATATTGCAATGCGTGTAAATGAGAAACATCTTGTTCGGATGTCTGTCGATACTATGATTTTAACATTTTTCATTCACACTGATGTTATTTTGGTGTCCCGGATATAAATAAGATAAAAATGCAGTAGGATGCGTGTTTACAAATCATTTTTCTTGGTAGTAACTATTAAGTTCGATATAAATTTACAACCAGAATGATGTATTTTATTTTTTTTATTAAGAAAATATTCACAATCTGTTTAGTAGATAGTTACACTAATTAGTAATCACAACAAATAGCATATTTTATAATAAGGTTTTGTTACTTATGTCGAAAAATGTATAGTTTAGTATGCTGCATAAAGCCACACGATCTAACGATAATAAAATAATTTATAATATCAGCGTACTTGCTATTATTGAATGCAAATTTAGTATCTCGCGAGAAAGTTTCAATCGCATTAACCATTTAGGTACAACATATAGTATTAACGTAATGTTGATATTGACATGCCGCCGTTAAATGTCTATGCACTTGACGTTTCCGCAGCGCCTGTTTTAGAATTGAAAAATATTCGACGCGATTTACTTAACATTTGCTTTAAGTGGCATGATAATTTTGAATTATATCACCTTATTTCCATATTATGATGGATACCGGAATGAGATACGAAGATGTAGGGGGGGGGTGCAGAATCCACTCCTCTCAGAGACTCCATCCCTTAAAAGCCACATGCACCACGTACTCTCGGAAAAATCGCTCGCAGACCGGAACTTGCTGCCGCTACTGATTGCAGGTTCGCCCGCGTCTTCACTTCATTGTATACGTCATATTACTTACTGTGGCGGCAGTGGAATACGCGCGCACACGTTACTTTCTATTGCCGTCTGGCCAGCCGGGTCTGTTGGAGGGTCACTAGCCTCGTTCTTTGTTATGACCGCGATCACAATAGAAATAGAAATGTGACCGTCGCGTGACGGCTCCAGATGTCGTGGATGACCTACTGACCAGAACGTAAAAAATACATAAACACACACACACACATTTCACAACACATTTCAGACACGCACACCGCGAATTTATTTAAATTAATCTTATCGTTTGCCAGTTATTTTTTACGCTCGTCGTTTCCACGGACGCCGTTAATAATAAAAATGTGTATTTTAATTACGTACCTACTTATAATATGATATAATATTCTACGTATATGTATATGTACATCCATGCATCGCGAGGAGTCGCAATATATACACTGCGTGCATTTCGAACCCGGAAATCCGTTCCGTAAAAATAAAATTCGATTTAATCGTGCGTGTCCCAGTATAGACTACACTTAGTTCGAAAAGTTTTACAAATGCTGACTATAACTGCAATAGTAAAACTGGTTTTTAACATTTCACATAAGTATTATAATATTATATAGTGTATATGAGTAGATTATGATAAAACATAAATGTTTGAAAAATACGTATCTCCATAAATTCCGTCTCATGTATATATAATTACAATTTACAATATTCCTTATAATATTTTAAATTTTAACCCTACGGTGTGATATGTTATCAAATATTAAAAGTTGGTTCAAATGATGTTTATTATAATTTATAATCCAATTTATCGAGTATTAAATTGTTAGTTTAACGTTTAATGTTGCTTTTTTAAATTTTAATTAATTTTCTATTTATGATTTTATTATTGTTTATTGGGATATTACATACTGTATTTGTTTACTCATTTATTGAAATTGTGTTATTTTTCTACTTAGTATACAGTTATGATGCGGTATCTCAATCACTCGATAATATAATTTAGATTATAGATTATACCACTAAATACCTTCCAAACGTATAGAAACAACTACATAAGATATGTATGATGTAAAATAAAATACTCATTTTAAAATATATCTACTGATCTGTAGCTGGTTTATTCAAGAACTAATAAAATGAAATAATTTGTGCCAACTCATTAAAAAAAAAAAAAAAATTCTATAACAATTATTATTATTTAAACTGATTGTTTCACCATTGTTCTAAAATGCTATATATATTTTTTTTACTGATTTTGAAAGTATATATAAAAAGACGGTACCTATTTATTATGCACTTTGATATCACCTATTAGGCCACGTGATGTATAATATAATAATTAATAAGTTTTCAAAACCATGCCATATACAAAGTTTAATACAATATTTAACACGATTTTAACGAGGAGATAGTTATACTGATCGCGTTAGTACAATCCCATGTCAAATTTAATGACGTATCGGTATTGTGGTTATTATTTTTTAACCGCTAAAACCATCGTCAACAACTTAAAATATTTTACGGTTGAATTTTAATTATTTAACTATCGAGGACAGCTATAATGGTCAAAGATGTATAATATTAAGTCTGTAATATTTGAAATTAATAATTTTTTGTATCCTACACGCAAGCATATTTAATAAGACAGGTAATAATATTTAATATTATATTGTTTTAGGATGCGTGTTATATGAGTAAGTACCGGTATTCCATTATAATTTATAACGGTATAATATATATATATATATATATGTTTATAATCGCACACATTAACTAATGCTACTGAGTACCAAATATCAGTTGTATGCACGTGTAATGTGTAAAGACTAAAGAGAGTTGTATGAAACGGCAATGTGTATAAAATGATGTATATTACTATTAATTTATAATAATATGTAAAATATATATGCACTTAAAGGACGAGATTGAAAGATATCGTTTCGTAGTAAATACGTATAATATTTGTGCCGGGAGAGGACTCATTACGGAAACCAGTTGAGTGCCTTCTATTTTCGGATTACGATGTTTTTAACACCGTTACATGGGTACTTCAATACTTGTGAAATCAAAATCGATTTTATTAATTAATTGGCAATAGCAAATTCGGACTCGTGTGGAACGATATTTAAGGCTATGAGTTTTTAATTTTTAAAGTAAAAATTTCTTATTTTTACAGTAAAAATTTTTTTAAAATTTTAATCTATATATTTTATTAACGTTTTATTATAATTGTATATTATTAATATATCTCAAGTTGTGAGGTAATATTTAAAAAAAAAAAAATTAATTTCTTATTTTATAAGCATTACTTAATTATGTCATATTACGGCCTTATCAGTCAGTGAACCAATGCCATAATGTAAAAGTGGCCTAACCAACATTTTCTCTCTTTATTATTCAAAAATTTGCATGTTTAAGTGCCCGGATACAAAAAAAAACGAATTATAGTTGTTAATTACGCTTCTAAACGATAACACAATTTTTTGGAAAAAAAATCATTGAAAATAAACGAAATAATAAAACGCATATAACTGAATTACGCAGGTTAGTGGTTAGGCCACTTTTGCTCTTATAGCCTCATTTTTACCTGATTATTAGTTTAAATATATTCTATACTTATTGTTTTATATTTTGCTAATACCTTTATATGAATATTATGTTATTAATTAATCATTATTATACTTGTACACTGTAGTACTGTACAGTGGTATACTGTTTACGATATATCAATGTAGCATATATATTTGCACGTACAACGTACTATGCATTATACAATTTATAGGTAATATATACAATATATGAGTATACGACTATATAGGTAGTTATATGAATATTAGTTTTTTTTTTTAACAATTAATTCGCTTCGGAAGCATTTAGGTCAACTTTCTCTCTCTCTCTTCACATCGGAATTAAAATATAAGTAGGTATTTCAATATATCAATTATTTTTTTTTTTTTTATATTAAACTTAACAAAGTTCTTATAGTTTAGCATAGTCTGATAGCATACAATGTTATGCGTTCGTGTTTTCTGTGTCACAAATTTCGCATCTATATAATAGCCATTTGTCATTTTATGTAAAGTTCTATGTTTAGATTTTTTCCAAACAGTTTCGTTTCTCGAGGTTGACGGACAGGGGTCAGTTATCGACCGTCAATTGTATAGGCAAGTGTATGTGTTATAACAACTTTCAACAAATTCATGTTTTTAAGCATAATTTATTATGCAAGTAAATAAGTATATACGTAAATACCATACGTTAAATTATGTTATCTATTGTTGGGTTTTCATTTTATTTTCCGTGACAATACAGAGTTGGTGTATTTATTATATTATACAGTAGATGAGTGTTGTTATTTAAAAAAAGTCTTATAAGTATAAGCTTGTGCTATTAAACATTTTTTAATTTAATAATATTATAGATAACTACGTTTTTATTACTTACAACTATTGATGACGATGTGATACATTCTTATAAAAGTATTATAGGTTTTATATAATGTAAAGTATCTATAATATACTTATATGTATATTGGCATTATGAATTAAATATTTGTTAGAAATTAATTTGGGTGTAAGCAATTTTCGAAAATTTAGTTTGTCTAAAAAATACACGAATTTCTTGTCATCACAAAACCGTGTAAATTACAATAGTAACTTGCGGTAAGTACTGATATTTCCCCATATTTTAATAGGATACTCGTATACACTGTTTCCTTTTTTTTTTAACAGTACGTGATGAGTGAGGTACTTGCCTATTATAGATATACGCATCGATAATATAAAATATATTTTATTATTCTTTTTGTTTATTGATGATTATAGTAGGTACATAATAATTATAAAAAGATAAATCACGTGAACATTTTTTACTTATAAATCATACAATTTACAACATATAAGGTATACCATTGCAGATTTGGATTTTTTTGTGTTTTATCACATACTATATTAAACTGGTTCCGTAATATAATCTATTTTTTTTTTAGTAATTATTATTCTTCGTGATGAGAAGTTTCATAATGGTAATGCGCATAAGTACGATATAAGTATCGTGTAAAATAATAATATTGTTCCAGGAACCTAAAGATGAAAAAAAATGAAAGATGCAATATTATAAAGTTTATGAAACACCGACATTGCTAACTATTGTGTGTCTGCTACAAAACTACTACTACTGTTACTATTAATAATAATAATGATAATGGTCTCTAATGACTACTGTAATTCAAAGAACAAGTTAAACTGTCGTTCTAGACTCTTCAGAGTTCACATTATATTATATAATATATTAGACATGTATTTTTTTACGTGATATTAGATCCTTTTGTCTGGCAGAATCATCATTGTCTTTGATCTTTACAATTATACCTACCTACCTACATATATTTAATATACCATTATACCTGCATATGTTACATTTTAATGCAGATGGTCATTAGACATTTCATATTTAATAAAATGTACTTCACTTATACCTACACTAATGAAATGATTTATTGCTGTATAGTACCTATACAATTACTATTTTTGACTTGTGCGTAAAACTGTTAATGTATAATAATATATTAATGCAATTAAAAACTCGTACAATTCTTTCTTTTTGAAAATAAAAAATTAATTAAAATACATATTACAAGCACATGCTGTTGTCTGATTTTGAAAAAAAAGTATATTAAAAGGCATCGAGACTATTGAGTACTAATGTTTTCCATAAAATACATGTTTATAGTTTACATACCTATTTGATATTTATAATATGATATTGATAACCATCTGATGTCCATAATACAATTATTAATAGAATATATAGGTAGGTAGTCTATACATAATAATTGTGTTTCAGGCTGTTTCAGACTAACGCAAACGAGAATATCAAATAAATTATATTCCGTTTTTATTAATCTCGTTGTGACTATAAACTATGATGTAATTTCTAGAGATGATTATAAACGGCTTCCTAAACAAGACGATTTAACATCAGTGTACTTATTTAGAAATTTGGTAGAAAATCAGAAATCCAATTAAAAAAGCGAACAGCCTAGTTCATAGACATCATCACCAAAGATGCGCATTAAAAATATATTCTAAAACTTATGGTATCGAGTATAAATAATATTGACAAAAAAATAATAATAATATATCTAACTTAACAGTTTTTTAAGCCAGATTCCCGATTGAAACTGTACGATGTCTAATTTACAGGCAAGCGACGTCGTTTGTGGTTTTATTTAATTATTTTTTAAATCATTTTTATTTCTATCCATAAAACGATTTATTTTACGGTTATATTATTTTATGTAATATCATATTATAGGTATAAACACGTATAATGTTATAAATGTTGTTTGCTCGCTAAAATAATAATTTTTGTTATCTATAGGTACATAAAGTAGGTATAGGTAGACCTACTCAATTATATACGGCACGTTTTTGACCCAAAATCTGATTGGAAATGTGCATACAGTGCTGTGATTTTGTTATTATATTGCTTTTCGTCGTTGCTTTAACGATGGATGACGATTAACATGGTTATTAGTTTAGCTGGTGAAGAACATAATAATATCATAATTCATAATGGCTATAACCATATAATATACGGTTACGGCACCTACGTGTATATACTTATATACATATGATTAGGCTATATAACATCTTCAAAGAGCCGCTCAATCAATCAAAAATATAATAATAAAAAAAAACCATGGACGGTGGCACGCGTATCGTGTGTGCATAAGCTTTTCGTAAAACGAAATACAAAACTATAAAAATAGCAGGATGGACTTTTTTTGTATATCGATAAGTAATAATGTTTAATAGTGGCAGTACCATTAGTTGGAGCGTAGATAATTATTGTATATAAATACAGCCACACAGGCTATAATCTATATTTCATATAAATTCTGTTGGTATTTTAATACATATAACATAAGACTACGTAAGAACTTTTGTCAGCAGTCAGGCATCATTTTCAGCACCCTTCTTGGCGCTGCAATTATGTTAAGTATAGTTTTGAAATCGGTCTCAAGTGGAGAATAATTATATAAGTCTCTCCAGCACAAATTTGACGTTTGACCTAAGGATCATGGGGTTTGGTTGTTGCCGTAAAAATTTTAGAATTGTTTAACAGCAAACGCCTTCCACTATCGAATAATTACATATAGGTTAGACATTAAGATAATTGTTTACAGAAATACGAAATAATTCAATTAAAATTACTAGTAAGTAAGTACCTATTAAGATAGTTGATATCCTTACATTTTCTATTGTATGGCTAAAAAAAAAGACTGCAGTTCGTTTGTGATACTGAGATATATTAATAATTACATGCATAATATTTCACATTAGACATAATCCCCAATAAAAAAAAATCGCGTGTGAGTGTTTTTTTTTTTTTGTCCATGCAGTTCGTTACGCTACAATCTCATATTATTGTATTTGATTATACGCAAAATAATTGTCTCGACATCGCAAACTATTACAATATAACGGTCAACTGCTGCGCCTTAAATTACTATACCCCGGTCGTGAGTACTCGTGACTCAACCGCACCAACCAGAAAATATTTTCTATTCACTGGCCAATGCGCATGGCGTTGTGTATTAACTCGTATTTCCTAAAACCGTCTTGCATATTATGCAGTGACTAAATCCGTTAAGGGATAGTTACTTGTAATAGATGAGGAGTGAGGTCAGCGTACTTGACCGGATTAACAATCAAATTGGGCAGTTTTCATAGAAAAACACAGGCACACGTGTAGCCCAGCGCCCAGCCACAACGACGCAGGGAGCTCACGACTATATAACGGCCGATTGTAAAGTATGTATTCACTATTCACTAGAATATACAAAACCAGAAAGGGGGAATGTAGGTAACTAGAATGGTGGAGAGTAGGTGTCGAGTGTACTTCGTCATTGAGTATGTCACTGTAATGTGCGTGTTAAATTTGAATTCAATGATAAATCATTGCATTCGAAAAGCAACTCTGAGCGAATAGGGATCAACATTTCTGAAAAGAAAGGTTTTAATATTTCAATATAATCTGAGAGTATATAATCTACAAAATTCATCCACTGTAATGTATTATCAATTATTATTATTCATTGAATAATTTCTATAACTTTTTCGAATATTTAAAGTTGTAATAAAAAAAACATTTTTTTTTTGTGGACATTTTTCCAAAAATTTAGTCACATTTAAAATTTTTAAAAAAAATGGTTTTTTAGAAAAAACCTAGAGATTTTTGAAAAAATTGGAAAATTTTTTCAAAAAAAAAAAAAAATGTTTTTTTTTTGTTACAATTTTAAACAATCAAAAAAGTAATGAAAAATTGGAAACTGTCCAACAAATAATGATAATTGATAATACATTAATACTTTCACAACGGATAAATCTTGCGGCTTCTATACTTGTAGGTTATATTGAAATATTATAACCTTTATTTATTAATTATTATAATATTGAAGCTATCAAATACGTACCAGTTACCAATCACTACTACTTACCATAGACTTAGCCACTTTGTTACCATTTCTAAATTTTTCATTTTCAATTTTTCCAATATATTTATATACAATATCTAAATATTCTATATTTAAATATTTCTTTCAATATTCAATATCTATATTTCTTATTATCGACAAGTATTAATTATTAAAATTTTAAATATCAATACGTTTTAGTGATGATTATTTTTAGACGTACCTAACTAAAAAATATTAATTTTCCAAAAAATCTTTTTTTTTTTAATTTTAGGAAAATGTTGGATTTTTTGAAAATGTATTATTTTAATATTCTTCAATTTTTCCATATTTCTGGAAATCTCGTAAAAACGGGTTTTGCCAAAATTGTACCCAATTTTCCTGGAAATTTTTATCCCTATAATCAAAAATGTTCTGTTAGCCTATATTACTAAGTATATTTTTTGATAAATTTATATTGCTACTAAAGTAATTTATTTTAGTATTAGTAATACATTAGGTTGAATTTATTATTTCATATATTACATTATTATTATTTAATTGTGATAATAATATATTATATAAAAATCATATATTATTATTATTAACTTTTGAGTCAATACTGACTTACTGTAGAATTGCGTGAATACTGAATAGGTTCGTGGTATAAATAGGCAATAGCATAAACTTAGTTTATTTATATTAAAAATTCATTGTGTATTATATAATACATAAAAGTTTTAAGTATTCGTGAATAATATTTATAAATTACAAAAAAGTAACTAAAATCGTTCTTCGTCATTTAAATATTTAACTTCGCCAAAATTTGTATTTCAAATGTTTATAAAAAAAATAAAACTGTGTCTATATATCTTTTTGTCATAATAAATATTTATGAGGAATATTGTATTATATTTTCAAGCTTTAAACCAAACAAACTATTTTTTATCGATATTTATAGAAAATAAAAATCGAAAATGTTAAATCTATATAAATAACTTGAAATGAGTTAAAATGTTTTGAAAATTATACCACACACAGAAAATTCTAGTATATATGTACATTTGGTAAAAATTTGGAGTATTTACTGGTTATTCATTTATAAATTACAACAAAATAATAAAATCAATTTTGTCAACAGGTAACTGGTTTTACATCAAAATGTCCGTTTTTCTAATTGTATTTTTATTTTTCTTAATTATTTAAAAAAGTACTGTAAAGTTTTGACCCCTAAATGTTCTGCAGTGTCGCGTGTAATTCGGACTAAGATTTGGTTGGTTTAATTTAATACACACGGAGTAGCTGTTGCGGTATGATATTATTAGCTGAAGAATAAGACGTACCCGGAAGTTTGCAACTGTATTTTAATAATTGTATATGATTTATGAGGGCCGTGTTTGAAATTTTACTCTACAAAACGTACCGAATTCACATAATTGGTAGAATACCACGGTCAGCGACACCGTTATATTATATGAACATAGACTTATTATAGTAGCTGACGTTACTTGCAGACCACACGCGAGTGGGCGTCGCGGGCGAGTAGGTATCCAATATACATGAAGTATATTATAATATACGCCTTTACTTTGAGCCAGACGTTTACGAGGAGACAGCAGTATCGGTATATTATAATAACGTAACGGTACCCCAACCCAGGCGGGTATACCGCGGCGTCCGTTGGAGGTTGAATATAATATATCGCGCTAGTAAAAGTATAATATTATAATCACGCATTTACACGTTTTCGCCGTACCTATGATGTGGCGCGCAGCTATTAAATTCTATATTGTAATGTACGATGGTTTTCGATCGCGAAACAATTTTAACGGAGTCGTCGTAAAACAATCACTCCGTGGTGGCGGAGGCGACGAAGACGACTATAATGCTATATCATACTATTATTGCGGTGGTGAGTTGCGACACAACTCGGCCGAAAGTTCACTGAACCGATCAAGTCCCGATGATATATCATACGACGCGATGCGTATATATTATAATGATGTTGCTGTTGCAGTGAAATGCACGTAACATTATTGTATAATAAGTAATAACAAAAATAATAAAAATAGATAGCGTACACCTTATGCAAGGTCGCCGGTTTTGCTACAATGACCGGTCGACCACGGAAATCGAATAAAACTACAAATAAGGAAAAAAAAATCGAAAAAAAGATTTCGAGCGTGCGGTGGCGAACGTACTTATAGTCGGTGGTCGTCCGCGGCATATACACTTATACGGTACCTATGTATAATAATATTATAATGACAAGGCCGAGAACCAGTTTTCGTGCGGAGCCATCGGCGATATTCGTTGTGTATGTATAAAATAATATAATCGATGTGGCGTGTTGTGGAAAATTGGATATGGGATCGGGAAAGGATGTGTAAAAAAAAAATTGAAAAATCGAAATCGGCCCGTCGAGGTCTGCTCCAGCGCGGCGCCCGCATTTGCTCGTCTGACCGCACTAATAATGATATGCAATGCGGTTTCACAGTTTCGACGACCGTGCGCGTTTCGAGGTCCTGATTCTCGCGAGTCCGTCGTCAATAATGTCGTGTCGTATTTTTTTTCCAAATTTTTTTTTGCTTGTATTCCTGTGTGTAGCGCACATTATTATTATCAATATTACGTGTCTTACACGTACACATTTAATGTGTGTATAAAGCATACAATAAGACGATTTGAATTACGTATGCGATCAGGTTGAACGACGCGCGACGTGATACGCCTTATATTGCTTTGCATGCCTCTTGTCGACTATCGTTAATCAATAATATATTATAATATACGACTTTTCAGTAGTGAGTGATCAGATTCATGGGCGTCCTTAGACCCGTCCATACAGGGGGTTTGAAAATTAAAGATTTAAACTCTTATCTTTCCATATCATTATAACTTTAAATTGCTTATTATAAATTATACATTTATTTTTATAAATATGTTGAGGACGCCGCCTAACCTAACCTAACCCGCGTGTGTTGTCTCTCTACAAAGTTTGGTTATCTCTTTACAAATGTGTAACACAGGTAGTAAATTTTGCATTCAGAATAATCCATATTAGGTTCTCTATTGCTTTTAATATTAGAATAATTTGACCTTTTATGAAATTGTTAGATAAGAATATTATTTGAGCCGGCGTAGAACATTTGATAAATTAATTTTCAAACGAGTTATAAATATCTTACAATTTAAAGATGTTCATAACTTATTTTAAAATTAAAATATCAAAAAAATCTTACAAGGCGCGCTAAATAATATTATGATTTTAAAATTTGATAAAAGGATAAATTACTCTAATACTAAAAATAACAGAATATAATGTCACCTAAATTTAACATTTTCAACTACCTACAGGTTAATTCGAAAAAACATAATATATATGTGTGTGTGTGTGTGTGGGCGCATAAAAATATTATTTAACTTATAATAAGTAAATAGTATGTGTATGCATTAGTAACCAGAAACTGTTCAGTTATAAAAAAAATTAACAATAAAAAACTCAGACAATATTGAAAAAGGTACTAAGAACGACTGCCCCTTTTACATCCTCTTACTGTCATCGCAATACCACATATTTTCATTATTTTTCTGTAATGCTTAGGAATAGCACTATAAACTATAATATTATATTAAAATTAAAAAATACATCATTTTAAAATCGAAAGTAATATCCTTGTATTAATCTGAGTAAAACAAATTGGATTATTATTATTGATTTCTTTGAAATACATTAATTAATTATTTGTGTCTCTGAATAACTTATAATATTTTAGTTACGTGATATTACGTTAATGACAGTCTCAATCATTATCAGGGTGATTTTTTACAGAAAAGAAGAACAACATTACTGATTTTGTCATTAAAATTTGATTTTTGTTAAAAACAACATTTTTTAACGTGATGATTTTTTTTCATATGAATATCGATCAAAAGTTTTTTCCATACATATTGATAACAAGTGTTCTGCGAAAAAATATTTGTGCATTCAACGAAAAATTAAATTTATTTTAGAATCACTAATATGTATTTATTTTAGAGATATTCATTGATCACCAGTCGCCACGAGCTACATATAGGAATTTATGATCGCATTTTGTCGTCGTAATGACATTCGAGTAATGTTTTGTTAAGTACAAATATTAAAATGTTTTGCAGTTTAATTAATAATTATTTAGATTTACGTCAAAATGTCCAACGGTCAGGTATATACAACCAGTTTCCTATTAGTCTCATACATTATGCGCCGTTGCATTTCATAATTGATGTCTCGTGAACCTTTTTCTCTTCCTCTTTGACTCTTCCCTCGCCAACACCACACATCTCAACCACTAGCGCACCGTAACAATTTCCCTTCGCCGTCCACCAATGGATTATATAATACGAACTTGTTAAGCGTACACTTGCAGGTGTATATAATAATATGTATACTACTACTGCGATAGCCGCGTGTGGCACTGACATCGACCTATCGCCCATTATATGCCTAGGTATGTAATGCATGATACGTCCGTAGACGATACATAAACGTGTGTCCCTCGCGATGCTTTGCCATTTCAATGGGCGCCGCCTACATGATAATAATAATAATAATAATATGTATCTTGTCGGATCTCGTTTGTTAGAGTTACGGGAAATAAAAATAAGATTGCATCTAAGAAATCATTCGGCGTATTTAAAACATAAACTACCTGGGTATTATACATCTTATATATTTATGTACGTATACGTTTTGTACGGCAACGGCACAAATGTGCATTTGTGATAAATCAGACTAAAGACAGCGCAAAATCATTGAATATAAAATATTTTTATGATTATTTTACTGACGTATTTTGTATGTCCGGACGATATTATATTGTGTTAGTAGTTAGTTTCATACAATAGTATTGCATATTTTTGTACATCGTCGCAACTTGAAGACAGTATATGTGTGTATAATATGTACCTATTGTACCTAGGTGTTTTTTTTTAATTTTAAACACTTTAATAATTTAAGTAGTACAGAGTGCTGAAGATTAAGTGTAAAAACTCACAATAACGTAATTTAACTGTGAGTTGTCAATGTGGGTGAAAAAAATATGCATATACGCAAATAAAATAAATAAATAAATATACAATTTATTTATGAGAGTATTATTATAGATGAGTATAATTATAAAATGTTTCTTGTTTTATGTAATATTTAGGTACCTAAACAGTGAGGATTTTTAATATGATATTTTTATTTATAATTTATTCATTTATATTTAGGTATAGATTTACGGCACATGTAGTTTTACAAAATAACTTAAAATTATTAACAAGAAATTATAACAAACTTAAATTTAAGTATTAACAATATATAATAATATACAACTAAATAAAAACCAAAAAACGCAGCTTGGGGAATTTAAGTAAAACTGTTATAGGACGAATTAGAATTATTAATTCTGTATACGTCTAAGTAAAATATCTTCAAACATATAATTTGTTCCGTCGCTAAAGATAAAAAAACATGTTATCGTTATCATTATTGTCGCACTTCAATTAGTTCGAGGTAAATATTTAGTTACATTTTAACGTTTGATTTTCTTGTTACATAAAATTAAATATCTGATTTCCATTTTTAAGCACAAATTGTATGCTTGAAATCAAATACATATAACTGTCTGTAATATGTTTATATATACGCATTTACATACATTCCGGTTCAACCAGTATTTTAACCGTTAGTCCTATTTGGCAAATGTCAAATATTTACTAATAAAAATTATACAATAAAATGTGACAATGTTCATAGAACAGAACACAATTTTTGTTTAAATAATTGTAATAATTTTTCTAATGTGATATACACTGAATTCAATATATATATTATATCACTCCGTGACCTGCCTGGATCAAACAAAGAATTTGTGATAAAGTATAAATCATAGTTGTGACAAATACCGAAGGAGTTTTTTAACATAAAAATTATTTAAATTCTTGAAGCTGCAATGTTGGCAGTTATATATTATTAGATTGGAAAATCTGGTTGAACTGGAAAAACATGTAATTTTTTTTCTTTTAAATACAAAAAAAAAAAAATTAATTATCCGCATCGACATTGAATTTCTTAATCTTGACTCCCTTAAGATACAGGATACTTATTTCATAAGTTACTTTATGAACTGTTTGATTAATTAGTTATCGAAAGAAATCTTGCATGCATTTACAGATAAGGTAGAAATTATCATTGTCATTATTAAACGAGGTTTATGACCTTTTGAGTAAATATTAAATTAGTTAACAAGATTTCAAAAATTATTAAAGCTTTCGAAGTTTTATTAAAAAATTGTACGTAATATGATATCTCAAATATCTACATAATATATTAAGTTGATTCTATTTTAATATTATATAGAAGCTTAAAAATAAAAATATATAGATAGTAAAACTATTTCCACTTTTACAACTATTTAAATATTATTAAATATTGCTCATTAAAAATCGATTTTATATATTTAATATATTTTATGCTTTGTATGACACAATTTATTTATAATAAGCTTATAAAACATAAAATATACATTAATAAAAAATTATATATTAGATACCCACAGTGGCTAAATTAAATTTATTAAATGAGCTTCATCCGACTTCTATAAAAATATTAAGTAAATTTACATAAAGTGTTGTAGAACTAATCATTAGTTAATATTTCAGTGTTAATTTTATTGTTAAATTAATTAAACGAATTATAAATTATTGTTTGAGCAGCATACTAAAAATATTGTTTTAAATGCCGCAAATGTTTAAACCTATTTAAAACTTACGAATTTATGTAAAATGTAAACTTTTTTATTTATTTGTTGCAATAAGCATAATTTTTTTGAATCTATATAATATTTACATGGTAGCTAAGTATTTGATCTTATAAATTATAGTTTTAATTAGCCAGTTAACTTATCAAATTATTGACCATTTAAGTGGGTAGTGTGTTGTAATAGTGTACACAATTTTATCATATATCAATGTAGGTACTTTAAAAATGTTGAAAAATATAGTATAAATCATAATCATCGCTAATTATTTTGTTTTCCATACATCTGCATTCTGCTGAATTAAGTATGAGCATATAAATGGTGGTATACTACAGCATGAATGATCCACGATGTGTAATGATCCCAACTTTTATCAAAAAATTTAATGAACATTCCGGATAGATGACAACAATTAGGCGAAATATTTTGTAACCTTATCGAATTAATACATATACACAAAACAGACTTTTAACCCTTCATATATTCAATTAAATTTCGTATGGTTTAAAATAACAAAAATAACTTATAAAACAAATAATATTATGCTCACCGTGGTATAGTAGACACAGGCACCAGCAAATGGCAAGGTACTCGGCAAATCCGAGACTTTTCATCGTATCGCGGGCTATAGATTTTAATCTCTCGTCGATTAACGGAATACGATTTGCGAGACCGTATAAGTACTGTTTCAACAATTGCACATTACACTGTCCCGACGTGTGTGATTTTTGTATATAAGTGCCGGCTTTAAGGTTATAGGCGACGAAAACAAAAATGTCGATACGACAATGACAGTGCGATACAACGTTGAGTGCGTTTATTAAAGTGTCTCGGGAGAAGTGAATTACTATACTATATGTACGATTCGCGTGCCGGTCGTCCGTCGCAGAGTGTGAGCACGAGACTGCGCGCGTGTTATATCGCACGGACTGATAGGTACGACTGATACGATGCACCTGGAGCAGGGCCACAACCTACTGACTCCGTTCTAGAAAATACCGGCGGCAATGAACTGGGCACACGAAAAACACACGAAACGAAAAATGCAAGAGAGGAGAAAGGCGGTAAACGCGGTACGGAGAATATAATAATAATAATATATAGTCGCGTATCGGGCCGGCGCGGCGTGTGTTTGTGTGCGCGCGCGGAGGAAAAAGCGATCATTGGCCCGCCGGAAGGGGAACTCGCTCTGCACGCGAAGATGCAGCAGCGGTCTTCATTTCTCTCTCTGTGCAACTGCACCAGTCGTCGTCGTTCATTTCTCCTATTATTATTATTATTATTATTCGTCTTTCTCCGCGATATTATATCTACTATTATCACGGCCAATGGGTTGGTCGCTGGCCGATGACAAATAGACAAATATATGTGAATGATCCGGACGTCTGCGCCTCAATTCCGCCGATTTCAGTTTCGCGAATTTTTTATACGCGCGAATAACATTTTAATATTACACTATCGTCATTAATGTCGTCGTGGCTACTATAGGTCGTTTACGCCCTAAACTTTAAGGTAACACGTGCGCATTTTTCTTTCGCATCAAATGCGCACGTCGTGTTCAAATTTGTAAGGTATTAAAATTTATATATGTATAATTTTATGCTCTGTCCCGATTTCTTTTTTTTATATTTATTAAAATACCCACCGAAAAAATTAAGCCGGGCTTGACCATTCGTAACAGCGTGAGTATATTTAAACACTGCTTCGTATGTGAGTGTATTCTTTTTAAGACGAATATTATGATATATGATATTTATAACATAATACTTTACTGTATTGTCTGCATTAGTAAACAATATATATATATATATCAACGCACAGTGGTGCTGTACTTCTAAAGGTGAACACAGACAAAATAAAAATATAATGAACCCAAGTCTATCATATGGCCAAAAGTCTACATTAATACTTCGTATAGAAGAACAAAAAATTCCAATTTGTGTAACACCCTCCAAAAATATCGATAACCCAATGCATAGTCATTTATTACACTTAATTTGATTAGATTCGTGTACCAAGGTATCCTAATGATGACGCCAGTGGTTAAATATGTAGAACTAACTTTCTCATATTGTTTTTATTTTGTATTTTAATCGTAATTGTTAAACATTAGGATATCTGTCCGTAATAAATAAATTATTAAGTATTAACTACATAATTATTTATTATTATTACTATTTAGGTACTCATTATTAAAAGAATCAATTGAAGTGCCTATAAAAAAAACAAGCAAACTATAAATGTTAAAGTTTTTACCAACTGCATTAATCTATTAAAAGGAGCATTTTGACCAAATTCGAACGCTGGATGGGTACATTTAGCATTGTCATAATCCGGTATAAATTGCAAACCATAGCTGTTCGGGTTCCACAGCTACAAATAAAATAATCAGGCTATGGCCTTACCTAAAAGAAATGTTTGGTGTTACTGCCAATAAAGTAGTATTTTTTTTTAACAGCCGTTTGATTTTTACCTGTGATTTTGTAGTTCAATAATGTTTTTGTGCAATATTTTGAATTTGACAGAAAACATTATTAGTGGGTGCACCTGAACACATTAAATTAATAGATTTACTACCTGAACTTAATTTATACGATTATATCAATGATTTTCTTCACTGTTAAGTGTCTATATGTCTATTAATTGGAACAAAAATGTCGAGGGTATTAAATCAATTACATTTTATGAACAATGTTTAAGTCTGTGTTTGGTTTTATTTAATTCAAAACATAAAACTATAAAAAAATAAATATATAATATATTTTTAAATTTAAATTTCGTAAAGCTATATTAATAATTAGTTACTTTTTAATGCCAAAATTTAGCTGGATCCATAACATCGTGGCCATTAGGTTATATAAGTAAAGATCTTCAAATATATTTATTATTATAAATGTTTAAAATATTAAATGTAATATTTTATAAACTTAAAATTAATTAAAAATGTTTATACATTATATAAGGTAATTTATTAATGTATTAAGATACTCGTTTTCAACGGGCCAGTCTGGCGAGTTAAATTAATAACTTATAAACACTAATAGTTTGAAACTTTGGAATATATTTAACAAATATGCACTTATGCATATTAATGACTGACATGAATATTCTATATTTATATAGGTGCTGATATAGTAATATGAATATACCTATTTCTAATAATAGTTATTACTACATTAATAGTCTAATGTGAAAGCTTAGTCCAGATATTCGGGTCAGAGCGAATTGAATTATTAACAGGATCATTATTAAGAGTTAACACTATCTCTTTTGGATATGAGATATACATACTTTTAATTTAATAATATGCTTTCTCTATCAATAATATCCAAATAGTGATAATAACCCAATGCATTAATTATTGAAATATTTACCATCACTGATGTTAAGTAAATTTAGAATGTACGTAAACAATAATAAATATACTTTTATAGCTAAAGCTATAATAATTTCTTGAAATATATCCAAACTTTACTAAATATAATATTTACGCATATATATATACGAATTCATATTTAAATAATAATTTTCTTTATTTTATCATGAACTATTATCTTTAGTATTAGTAGTTAGTATTTTAATATTTAAAAACTTAGAAACTACTTATTAGAATTTCGATTTGTATAGTATACCTATACATCAACATTATCAAAAAAATCATCTCCTTTATAAATGTATAACCTTACAACTTACAATGAATGAGGTGGTTCCATTTGATAAAGAAATTTTGTGCCACCACTACAGGACATTATATTAAATTATATAAGACCTAAGTATGGAAAAAATGTTCCTTAGATAAACTTAAAAATATTCCAAAATCAGAAATTAAATAGGTAAATTTGTTATAAAAGAAAAAACGGGGCGAGAACTCTTGGTGAGCCAATCTATTTACATAAATCTAAGCATAAAAATATAATAATATTTTAGCTATCAGCTATCACATTTTAAAAATAGGAAACAAAAGGAAAATAACACGATTTTTTCATACAGCTAAATATATATATATATAAGTTCGCGGGAACCCACGATTTTAGATTCAAACACATTCTCACGATTTAAATAGTATGGAAATTATATACTTTCCCTAATGACACATTTCTTAACCATATATTCTATACTATTGTTGATTGAAATAGTATGTCGGCAAGTCATCGTAAACAACCCTATTGGTACTTATTTAATATTTATAAAAAATGTATTTAAATCATAGAAGTATTAATTAATAAAAATATCATCATACATTATAATAAATGCAATGTTTTTTTTTGTTTAGGGAAGAGGTGGTCAATTATTACTATACTGTACCGAATAAAAAAAAAAATTGATAATCTGCAATAAAAAATTAACACTTATCATTTATTTTACAATAATATAATATATTTATTTCTTAACATAAATTTAAATTTTATCTGATCTTGGTGTGCCATTTAATAATATCAAATGTGACACAAAAGGCACGCATAATGCAGGTGGCCACCCCTCGTCTAGGGTGTAGGTGCCTACATCATTGGTAAATTGCTAAATTTTTATAGATAATTACTTAGTACACTAAATTAGAATTCAAAATTGTCTGAATTTGTACAAAATGTTTATTTTACTGTCGCAGTGCTGTTTTTTAACTGCAGTGATTCCATTGAATAATAAGCTTATTCATATGAATGTATAGATAGATTAGAAAATAATTTAAATTGTCAATTTATAAACAATGTGTTTGTGTTGTGCCTATACGATATTTCAAGCTTTAAATTAATCACGCATTATTTGATACTCGTCATCGTAAACACAACAATACATAGTTACACAAATAATTTAAATCAGATCATTGTTAATATTGTTTTCATACATCATACGTACATGTACGTATACATTTACGTTGACAATATGAACTTGGATTAATTTATTCAATTTTTAGCACTGAAATTGATAGTTTAAATTACTTATTATTATGACCTAAATAACCAAAGTTTAAAAAATAATGTTGGAGGGTCGTTCATTTCCTGTTACTAACGGTTCAAATCAATTTAGCTGATAAAATAAATGAACGACATACTTGAATTTTCTATATAATTTTAACATTAATTTGTTTCAGATTAGGTAGTTAGATAAATTAATTTAATTTAAATAATAATACGTATACTAAGTTCTACGATGTATTATCTTCTTTCTCTTTTAGGATAAGTAACATATTTGTATATAATATAAAAAATTGTCCTACCTCCTATACTATTTAAGGAAAAAAAATATAACGCTTTATTTGAAATTGATTATAAGCTATGATCAATAGCCGTTAATACAGTTTTATTACAGTTTCGATTATCATTATCGATATGTTATGATCACATAATTGTTGAGTATTTTTAAGTAACATCAATGTTAGTACAGTTTAAAATTTAAAAATTTTAATTTAAACTATCATTCTAGGAATCTTGATCACAGTAGAACTTACACTACAACGAATGTGATATTGTAGTCTAGTTAATTATACATTTAAATTATGTAAAAAAATCAGATAAGATATGCACGGCAACTTCATATAATATTATGTTTTAACTTTTAAGTGCCAATAAGTACCTACTAAGAGAAAAAATATATAGATCCCAGAAATAGGTAGGTGCAATTAATAACCTGATAATAAGACGTACCGGCGTGTGTCTTGTAATTGCTTTATTCCGACAATAGTTATTATATATTATACGGGGACATAGGGTCGATTTAAATCCATTAAATAAACGTATAATCTTGATGTACTTTAATTACCTACTCTTCAGATCTCCTACTTACTGTTAACAACTGTACATGCTTAAATTAACAAGATGATAAATCGAAAATATATTATATTTATCCGATATTCCGACTTGGAACTACCTAGAAGATAAAATATAAATCACAGAAATGCATGATTTTGACAAGTCATTATGCTAAGAGATGAATAATGTGTAGAAATCTAGTTATTTATTGTTTTAAAGAGAGTGTAGCTGTAGCATCTAAGTCATGATAAATACAACGTGATACTTAAAAATAATTTATTTTTCGTGTTTAGCCATAATGTATAAATAGTTATACATGCAATTTTTAAAGGCTTAAAATCATTACATTAAACATTTTGACGTTAACGTTTCAAACTTCTCTATACTGCAGGTGATTCTGTCTTTTGGTCTCTTGTATTTTTTTTAAAGCAATAATTTAGGTATACGTATTATATAAGTACACCAGTTTGCAACGCATACTGATACATAAATTTCATTAATTTTTAAATTTTATAACTGATTGTGAAATAAATATAAATACATACTACTTAGGTAAACATTATTTATGTTTACAATTTTAAAATAAAATGTATATCTATGTAATTACCTATAAATAAATTGTCTTTTTTATGAACCCAAAATACAATATGGTGAATATTGATATAATATAATATGTATATGGCTTAAAATTACATGATAGCTATGTAAAATTATCTCTTTATGCAATTTATTTAACACGTATGAATACATTTCACGTTATAACTGCACTTACTTAGCTGCATATGGGTTTCAAGGTTGATAGTTATATTTTATACGGTTTTTTGCACTTGAATATTGTTTTTAAATGCCATTCACCTTACCCTTCTTCATCATATTATGCGTTAGTGATTATCCATTAATAACTGTATTACCTATATATTTTCATATATTATTATATCCTTATGCTAACTGTCCAATATTTTTGTATACTTTATATATTTGGATGATAACCAATACAAAATCACTATGCTTAAACGGTATTTCTAAATTTAATTAATAATTTTAATCACAATTTCGACAAAACATAAACTATTTATGTGATAGTATTTTTTAAATTGATACTTTTTTTGTTACCAGTCTACCACTATGCCACATAAAGTGTATCACCCTTGCCCGTCATAATGAGAAATTTTGTATATATCATAACAAGACATTCAAATAAAAGTCAATAATAATAAATAATAATATTATATATTTTTGCAATTGTAGCATATAGGTATAGTTGACGATTAATATTTTATAATAAAACGTTAATAAGCATAAAAAAGCCCAGAAAATCACTATGCTGCATAGTTGTAATATCGAGTATACATTGTATTGAGTGGGTCACTGTATTGAATGTGTAAAATTTAAATTAAATGATAAATCATTGTATACGAAAAAAACGATTACGAGCGGAGACATGAAGTTAGTTAAAATTATATTTAGTAATTTATTATTTGTATTGTTATATCTAAGTAAATTATTTTCTATAAGTACTACTGCAGATTAAATTTCGACAACAACAAATCGCATGTATTATATAATAATTATTATAATATTATTTCATATAACATAAATAGCTTAAAATGAATTTAAATATTTTAAAAATGTCACAGTGATAGTAAATAATAATTAATGAAGTAACAAAAAATGTTAAATTCCAATGAAAACTATTTTTTGAATTACAAAAAAATAATAATTAAATTTGTTATTTTTTTGTTTTAATATCCAATTTCATTGAAATTTGGACTTTAATTGCCTATTAAAAAAAAATGATGCATATGTTATTTTAAGATTTTTATAATTCCGTAAGAAAAACTTATGAGGAACCGTATAGTATATTTTCTAGCTTTTTTACTAAAAATCAAATATTAAATTGTAAAAAAAATTTAAAAAAAAAACAAAAATTGAAAATGTCTATAAATAACTTAAAAAGAGCAAAAATATTTTTAATATTATATCTAGTCTGTAAAATGCTCAAACAAATATTTGTTGAAAAATACATATCTCTACGATTATTTATTCTTTTTTTAATTACAAAAAGAAAAAAAACTTATTTTGCATAAAAATCTCTACGTTTCTTCAAAGTTTTGAAAATTAATTACTGGGAACTTTTCACTTTTAAACCCCTTAAATAATAAACTAGATCTAAATTTATACCAGAAACCACTCTCAAAATAGAAGATTGAAGATTTGATTATTATAAAAAGTGTCTTCATACAAACACACATCATTGTAAGACTAATACATTCATACCGTTCCAGTCAGAATCTAAAATAAGACAACAAAATTAACAAGTACCTATAGGTTTATAAGTACATAAGTTTTTTTTGATAAATACATTATATAGAGTGACCTACGATAATTTACCAATTAAAAATTACCACTTTTAAAGTGCGAGATGCTTATAGAATATCGGGAAGGTATCGGTAATAATCATATTACATATATAAATTATATTACATTTTAATTTTACATTTCAAAGCATAGCATTATTCATAGTATTTCGATCTATAAAAATCGAATTTTGAACAAATAGTTTATTAGTTATAACTTATAAGTTTTTAAAGTTTAAATAAGCGCCAAGCGGCTATAAAATTGTAGTATAACAATATTTTGCGGATATCTTTTGTAGCATTTCACTCCGCTCATCATAACTTTAAAAACGTATAACTCATGAACAAATCGTCTAAAATTTGATTTATATTTTGAAAACGAATAAAAAAAAAATTTTTTAACGACTAAGAATTATGTAAAAAATTATTTTCAAAAACTATAATAGTTTTTGAAATAATTAGTGTTTTGCATTAAATATATCAACCGGTATTAAAGTTGTATATTTATAATTTAAAAGTAGCAAGTTATTTATTAGTTTTATAGTTTAAATTATATTTTTATTCGTTGATTTGTATTATATTGTCTGTAAACATTTTACAAGATAAAATAAGGGCTCAAAACAATTCATATATCACTTTCAGTATTAGTGATTGTAAACAAGTCTGGCTAAATTACTATAAAAAAGTCATTTTATTAAGGAGTCTTAAAATTAATTATAATGCTCAAAAGAAAAAATAACAATCTAATACAATTTTAACAATAATGATTTCTGTGTAAAAAGATAAATTATTAATAATAGAGTTTTTAATGAAGATATTAAAAATTTTTATTAGTTGGAATTTATTTTTATAATAATATACTCGTATTATTATAATATTATTATATTCGAAAATATAAATAAAGACATTTTTTTTTAGAAATACGTATGAATCATTAGGTATTATTTGAGGATTCTAGAGGTTATAAAATATGATTCTGTAACAATAATTCATAGTACATATAATTATTCAATGGTATAAGAGTATTAACATAATACAGCTGGATTTTTTTTCTTGTTAAAACTATTTTATAAACCCTTGTTTTTTGCCATCTGAGCTACAGGCTCAGTGTTATTCATATAACATCCTGTTAAAATTTTATGAAAAATATGCAAACATTCTAAACCTGGTAGATTAATGTTTTATTTTATTTTCGGTAAGGCGATTATTGTATGGACATTAAGACGATAAAATCAAGCCAAATTGTTTGAAAAAAGTTTGAGATACTCTTGTACCTAATGTCTGCAGTATATATACATTTCAATATTAACGCCGCACCCATGAGCCGTAATGTTTATTTATTGGGACTTTGACCGAGGACAAATAGGGGCATAGGGCCATGAATACCGGAACTGTAATAAACTTAAGTATAAATAGGCTGTTTTTGAGCAGTGTAACACGATACTTAAAATATTATCTTATTACCTTATGCGGCGAAAGAGGTTAACTGCGAGTAAAACGCATAATATGCGTCTAGTCTCGCCGTAACACATTTTCCACCGGTATTGTTCCATTTCGAAATGCGGGCAAGCAGCGTTTAGGACGAAATTACGACTGAGGGAGGGGAAAAAAGAAGTAATCGCCTAGTATTTGCAGAGAAAGTATGTCGTATCGTGGTGATTCACATAAATCAATTAAATGCTTAAAAAAAAAAAAAAACCACTCACATGTGCTTATAATACGCCATGTGCATTTCCGGGTTAACAGTTATTATATTGCGAGAAATAGTCGGTATCGTGATCAAAGAGGTGTCGACCGTTTCAAGAGCTGAAGTGGTAAAATGGCAAACCAGTTTTCGGTATTTATCGAAACAAAAAAAGTCCAAGTTATCTGAAAAAGGCGATTTAATGGTGTATTTAAAAGTTGTTAGGTTTACTGCAGGGACGTTCAAATGGAATAAACCTGCTGAACCAGAACCGCCTACTAAAAATTCTCCAACTCGTATACATAATACATGTATACGAATATATGAGTATACTGTACGCACATATACTCAAATACAGTTATTAAAATCTTGCATACAACCAAGTACTAGTACTACAACTATTAAGAGATGTGTAATTATTTTATGATGGAAAATATGTATCACGAATATTATGTATTTTGTGTGTATGTGATCGGTATGTAAAAATGAATGGAATTGAATGAAGATGTAAAATATAGTTCTTTATGCGTGTATTGATGATTGATGAATATTTAAAATCGTTTACACGTGTGATTTGCCAAAAAATATTCTGTGTTTACACCCCTGAATTAAATATTCACACGACCTTATTATAGAATGGATAATTATTATATAAATACGTATTAGTACAAATTCATTTCATTGCTACATGATTATATTTAATATATATCAACACTTGCGTTCATTCTTCCTAATTATTTGTCAGTTGTCATTTGTCAATATAGGTATAGGTTTAACGCACCTAATTTTAAATTATGATCAACAGATAACATTTTTACATGATAATTTTTTTATAATAATATGTAATTTGCACAACTTTGCTATACAATTAATACCGATATTTTTCAATAATACTAAAGAAGATAGTAATAATTTGAATTAATCATAAATAGGACGTAAAACCCGTTTATATTATTTTGTCTGAGTCTATATCCAATGAATGAAATAGTATATCAACTGCGTGAACTCAGATTGATCTCAAAGATAATATTCTTTTTATTTATTTTTATTCAACACTAATTTCTGCATGTACTTTTTGTCTATTCAACTTAGGAAACTAAATTGTAAAACAGATCTAACTAGATACTTATGTAAATACAATAACCATGTAAATTATATGTAAGAATGATAGTTAAAAGGATCTATTTTTTTTATTCATAGGAATTAATCGTTTTATTTTTGATCTTATTAAAACTACGGCATAAATACACTTTTATATTTTATACCATGACTAAAACCATAATTTTTGTAATTTTAAATCATGTCTTTATAACTGTGGTTAAAACTAAATAATTCATTATTTTTTTGTTTAATTTCTCTTTGTGCATACAATGATTGTAAATACTAATACATAAATATATATTCCTTAATTTAATAATTTAGTTGACACAAATTCGTATAGTTGCCTAAATTATTACAACTAGTGAAAAATAAGTAGGAACAGCAGGTATAGAATGATTTTTATTAAGATATTTAGTTATTATTAAAAAAAAAAATAAATATTACCCAATCATTATAATATTATGTAAGACTAATGTGATAATTAAAAAAAAAACAATTAGCTTATTTTTAACCGAGTTAAGTTAATATTTATCTCCATATATATATACTTTAAACTATTAGAGTTATATATATATATACTGTTTGTTAACTATTATAGCTTAACATTCTTAACGTTGATCTAACTTTACTAACTCAAGTTAATTTTTTTCATAACTTGCCCACCTTTGAATTCGGTACAAAACTGAGAGTACTGAGCACTGACAGTCGACAGACGACAGCATAATATTATATTACCTATTAGGTAGTTATTGATCAAATAATGGTTGCGGCAACTTCCGACCATATAATATTACCGCGGCCGTATTCTTGTAGTTGGTATGCGATGCGTTTGAACAGGTAAGTCGTTTCACTAATCGCTAAAAACATTGTGAACATTTTCACTTAATATATAAATTAATGTCTTCGATCGCGTGACTGTATGAGAACCATAAATACACTCATACCTATGCGCATAATAAAATAGGTGCAAATAGTGAATCGCGTTAAAATAGATATCACGTGGCCATGCAATCAATTGATTTTGGTGTACGTGAAATCTAATAACATAACAAGAGTATAAGTGTTATAATACAATGTGCGTCATATATTTCCACAGCGTGCGTGCGCGAAACGATATCTAACTTTTGTCTGTGCGCGTGCCATCCGTCATCGCCGCAACACCGCGATGACATAAAATTCGTCAAACATCAAATACGTTGTGCAATAATAATAATCATTTTTAGACGCACAATAACGATAGAAAGGGAGAGCAGCGGCGGCGGTGACCGGGTGCAGTCCAAAACAAAGACGATAAAAAAATATATCACGCGGAGAAGAAATTCAAACGAAAGTAAATCGTCGGCGAAAAACTAAATTACGAAATACGCGGTTTGTTCGGGTGTACGACTGTACGAGCATCACATCGTGTCGTATTGTATTAAACGGCTGTCGTTTTTTATTTAATATAATAATGATATTCACTCAGGCCCCAGCAATTGCACGCGGATACCCGTCGGGCTCTTGTCTCTCGCAATTTATTTTTCTCTCGTCCGTATTTAAACGGAACGGCGTTACAACAATAACAAACAACAATAATAACAACGCGCCTTTCACTATTATTTATGTGCATAATAATGTGTGAAATATTGCGCGACGTACTGTACGCGGCGCAGGCTGCCGACGAACACCGCGCGAGTTTTATTGGGGCTCAATAGGATGGCCCACCCGTGGCCGTCAAACGAGCGTGCGATCGTGTGCGGTAGGTAACGTATATTATTTTTAATTTTTTGATATTTTCTCGGGCGCGTCAGACGGAAGCGTTAATGTAAAAAAAAAAAAAAAATGGTTAGTTAAATGTAGTATGGTAGCAGTGCGGAGAAAGTGGCCCGCCGGGTGCGGGTCGCCCGCCGACGTCGTTTAACCGCGGTGCCGAGTCTATATTTATTGTCATTACACCCATAAGCATTATAGGCATAATAATATTACGATAAAACTTCTGTTATATTTTACTGTTTACATTTAAGTACCTACCCGTCGGGCGTCAATTATCAATCGATTTATCGCAATGTATTATATTGTATACGTGTCTTTGAGTCTGTCATCTTCCGGTAAAATTATACGCATTATTATACTAATGCAGGGTGACATTTCAAGCGTGATTATCACCTCAATCGTGGTGTTTGGAATTTTTGACAAAAAATTCATCTTACTCCAGCATTTTAAACACACACACTAAATCCACGCAAAACGACGGTATTTTATTATATTTGGTAACCACGTTACCAACTTCTATAGATAACAAAAACTGCAGACGTATCTATCATATATTATGTCTACCTAAAAGCCGGTGTTCGATCGTTCTTATTTCAAAATGACTTTTTTTCTTTCAAACATATATATACGTGTCAGGTGTCGCACTACTTATTACCTATATAATTATATTTTAATGTGTGCAACAGTTCTTTACAACGATCGGTACTATGTAGTATAGAAAAGCGTCTAGCTACGCCCCTGATAGAGAAATGTGTTATAGTAACCGCGAAAGCTTTCTTTCTTTATCAAGAAAAAAACCTAGACGTCGTAAATATATATATATATATATATATATACAATTACAATATGCTAATTATACCATCCATCGACGCGTTCTCTTTGTGGATATATTATCTACATATATGTAGGTACTACGCTCTCGTGTGTATAAAATATTATATACTTTTAAATTGCACTTATACCTATATAAGTTATACCGTATATGGCTTTGACGTTTATGTATATATGTTTTGTGTGTGATTTTCAGTCGTCTATATACCCGTCAGTCACACGCATAAGTAATATATATATATAGTTTATTTATTCGTATAATGTGCGGCCTGATTTCCCCCATATCGTGTACAGCATCCCCGCCGGTCATATCTATCCGGTTTTCACGAGAGAAATTTCCAAATTTGACCCCGCGGGCGTGATATGAAAATCGTATACACTAGGTCTTTTTTTTCCTTTCTCGGCAAATCTACAACGGCCGTCGATATCATATACATATATATATATTTGAATATGGTTTTATCTATTAAGAGCGCGTACTTTATTTGACGTGTATCGTACGCTTTGGTTACAATGATCAATCCATTTTCGAAAACGATTTCCGCGCTAGTCTCTTGAAGTGATTGACCAGTTAGTTGATCACGCGCTAAGAATAAAGTAAATTGTTTTTTTCTTGTGATGCCCGTGATGGGGATGGCATTTTTGTGAAAGCAATGTCCTCGTCCCAAAATTAACCTAAACGAAAGGAGAGTTCAAAAAATAAGTTATTTAAAAAAACAATTCATTATCTTTTATCTCATCCAGATAATTGTCTAGATAAAATTCTAGTTATTTATACTTAGCTATCTAGATATTTTATTTTAATGAACTACGAAAAAAAATTAAATAAGAAATATTATTACTTATATATATATATATATATATATATATGTATATATTGTTTTGTGTTTATTTTCTTTTGGAAAACAAATAGCTTTCGATTTTTCATTATACATGTATCGCAATATTGGATGTTCATTATCAAACTGGAGTTTTATATTATAAACGATATACCAAAAGATACAAAAATATAAATTTAATGTTATGAGTAAGGGCGGGTAAGATTGTAAGTAGGTAAGTAGTAAGATTGTAAACTTTAACTAAATTTGTATGTACACTTCAATTTAAAAATCTTTTGGAGCATTGGTAAATATAATTAGAGATAGATGAGTAGATACTAAAGAAAGAAGTAATTTTTTTATATAAATGGTGGCTATTAGTTACTCGAGATGATGAGATAAAAAAAAGGTACCAAATCGTCGCGTTTACATGGCCAATTGTATATTAACAATATCTTAAAATCAAATATATCCTAATATAGCTTATATTATATTCAAAAACTACTCGACTGAAATCACGGAGATTATTTTTAAATATATCAAAAAAGTTTAGAGAGCAGTTTTAATCACGTTAAAAATATTATTTCTATATAATTTGATGTAATTACAATACAACATTCCGAAAAAAAATGATATCTTATCATATTTTAGGTTTTTTACTTTATTGATTGACAATTTACATTTTTTATTTCATATTCAAAAGCAGAATATTATTTGATTTCAATCTATAAAAATCATTTTTAAGACAAGTTTATAAGTTATAAGTATTTAAGGTTTAGATTAGCGGAGTTGTGGACAACATTTTGCGGGGTACCCTTGTATCATTCTCTACGATGATTTGATCTTTCAAAGATCTGATCTTCTAATTACGTTTAATAGTTCAATTATTTGATATTTGTTGTTTTACCGAAAATTAAAGGTATAAATTAACAATAATAGGTATTAATAACACTTTAAATATTTAAAAAAAAATTTTTAAGTTTAAATTTTTGTAATATATTTATTTTAAAATTATGTTACTATAGTTTTAGTCACCAATCAATGTTCAATATCATTTTACAATTTTAACAGTTGAAACAATTTAACATTTGTTGTTTGAAAATTTGAATGTTTTTATTCTTTATACACACAGTAGTTTGAATAATGATATAAATACTTTAGTACATACTACACTTCAGATTGATTTCAATATACTTTAAAATGTGATTATAAATTGATTTCAGTTTCAGTTGTACCTATCTACTTCCTTGTGTGCAAACTGAATACTATAAGACTATGATATAAGTATTAAGAAGATACAATAAATGTCCAGTTAATATTCAATTATTTTCCAGTAATAATAGCATGAGTTCATTTTTTTAATTTTTTTATGCGTCAATCTAGTTTTAATTTAAATATTTCTGCAATGTTATTAGATTATAATAATCTTTAACTTTGTAATATTTGATGTAGAGTATTAAGTGCATTAAATAAAATTAGAATATTGTAGTTTATATGTATGTTGGAATTGGCGCTGGTCTAATGTGTGATCTACCTCCATTAAAATATACAATCTACCAACATTTAACCTTTTAAGCCTATATAACACATTATACATAATGACATAACTAAAGATGAATGTACCTCTATACACTAATCACTGTTCTTATATCTTCCAAAAATTTAAAAATATTATCGTTTCAAATTGAACGCCATGGTTCTTCCAGGCCCCACGATAACAAAACAGACGTAACTTTTCTCCAAACGCCATTATGCGATTCAAATGTATACACCTCTCATAACAATTTTGATTTGTTGACCATGAGCTTCTTCGGTAATAGGGTCAACAAAGTTATTTTGGTGGTTAACTGATATGTGATTGTATCCATGTTGATTATATATACAATCTTCACATGATACTGACATTATTGCCCTAATTTTACTTTTATTTCCATTTATAACGCGTAAATTATGTTTGAGTGTTTTGTTTTGGGGCGAGAAAACTTTTCCTGTGACCCATGTAGCATATAGTGGATTTTACTATAACCAGTGCTGTCGAATCTCATGATCAACAATATATTTGCATATTGGTGAGGACTATTATTAGTGGTTTAAATGTAAAGTGTAAAATTTTGGTTAAGAAAGAGACACAAATTAAATAATGGAACATTATTAAAATAAATTCATAAATATAGTAGGTAAGTAATAACACCTACTTGAATAATTTGTTTAACTATTAACTGAACATAATGTTTTGTTTGTTATTAGAGCTATAGAAAGAATATTATTTAATACTTAATAATATCTAATAAAGTTGTGAACAACTTGTCTATTAAAAATGGAAAATGGAAAACATTTTACCGACAAGTAGGAAAAAATTCTTTGCCAACTTTTTTGCCAATGGTTATTTTTTCTAACTATTACATACTAATTAATTTTTAAAATTTACTCCTTAATATAGGTGAACGGTAAATACAAATATTTTATGATTTTATTTTATAATCTTATACATTATTGCTTTTAATTATTATATTACTTTATTATACCTAATAATATCATCAATAAAATTTATCTTATTAGAAATTATTTTGTATTTACCTACATTGTATTTTAATAATTTTACTACAAACATTAAGTATATTATTCTAATTAGATAAAAAAGTTGTTTGACACGTATTATCATCATTTCTAAAATGTTCATTCACAATCATGAACTCATTTGTATCAATCATACTGATAATGTAATTATTTAATGTAACAATTCTTACATTATCAATATGACCTATAGTATTTTAATATTATATATTATTGTTCTATACATAGAGTTCTATGTATTTATTTCATTTTTGTATTAATTTTAAAACATTAGAAATAAATTTATTGGGTATATGTTTCACCATTATTAGAAGGCAAGTTTTCTGTCAATACATTACATTAAAAATAATCTCAAGTTTATTGAATAGGAATAAATTTAATTAAATATATTTTTTATACCAAATTTAAAATATAGAAAAAAATATTAATATCACTTTATTTCTATGTTTACAAATTATGACAAATCTTTTAAAACTTTGTGAAAAAATCTACTTGATAAAATACATATAAATTATAACTATAAAAATTTAAAAAGTACCTAATATCTAATATCTAATATCTGAACTTATTATTTTAATCTAACACATATTGATACTTTGTATAACAAATATAATATTTGATATTTAAAAGCCTTAATGAAGAATTAATGGTGATCATATAATATTCATATATTTTTTACGTTATACTGCTGATTAATGATCATAATACGCATATTAATTAAAGGGCATTTTATATTTCAATAAATATTAGTTATATTAATTTTGTTACTGTTTTAGAAAACTTAAAAAAATATTAAAAATTTTACTAATTGAGACTTTCAAATGATTAAATGATACAATATAATACAAGTGTATACCATTACGGTAGCAGTGTTATTTGGCATTGCTTTGTGTGAATATTTTAGTATGAGATGCATTATTTAAGTGAAATAAAAATCAACTATACCAACAAAAAGCAGTTTCTATAATTGTTTTCCTATTTTCGAATTGTTTATTTATTTTTTGAAAAAATGACACATTAAAAATTAAAATACAAACCAATATTATAATTATTTTTGTCAAGTCTTTTAGAACATGAAAAAAAATAGTTATTGCGATTTAAATACAAAAGTTGATATGTCTTACACGTAAAATAAAATAGAGTGGGTTTTTAAAAATATTCTCTAATATATGTTTTAAAGATTAATATGTAAAAATCAGAATTCAGAAATTTTCAATAGGGGAGGAAGATAAACTGTTGTTTTCAAACTTTTTTAACACTTAGTATATAACAAGTAAATTTATATTTTAGTCTGTTGAATTTTTTCTTTTATCTCATCTATTACATGTATTTTTTACTGCATTCACATATTTCAAACACAAACTAGTACAGTTAAATGACTTAGTATTACATAAATTACAGTTATTAATATTATGATATTATTTAATAAAAAACTTCCTATAAAAAGTGTCGATTAAAATATGAATTCTGTTTTAGAAACCTTGTCATATTTTCTAAGTGTAAATGTACTAACAACTATCAAACTAATTTTAACGTAATGAATATCGAATTCATTATTCGATATTGTTTTACTTTTTATTAGTCTAGTTACTATAGAAGTCATAAATGTATTAATTTGTTAGATAATTTTAATTTTATAATATTTGTAATAATTATGCATTTAATATACTTGTTATATGTATTTAAAGTATTTCTGTTTTGATACTAACAGTTCGTTGTTTACTTCAATAAATAAATACTCATAAAATAAATTACAGCGTTAAATTCTCTATAGCCACCATATATATATAATATGTAAATAAACAAACTAGGAAAGTAAGTTGGATATTAAAGTAATGATAATCTGCAAAATGAATACAAATAGCTATGTACCATGTGCGTATTATTAACGACTTCTCGTGGAAAAAAAGAGAGAATCCTGGGAAAGTTTGCAGTTAAATTCGTTCGTATAATAGAATAATTTATTTCACGCTTTGTGTGATAAATAGAACCTCGAAGCTGCTCTATCAGCTTATTTTCAGCAAGCATGTATTTATTGCTAGATCGGATATACGTCTGATTCACGGTACTATAGCGTACTACAAGAATCTAGTCTCGCATTTTATATTACTCTTCCTTATAATATGTCTGTTCAAGTTTAAGTGGATTTTTAATTTTATGACATATACACACACACATAAACGTATAAAAGTGGAGCTGTATATTTAAAATGTATTTAATGATATATATAGTATTATATTTATTCATTTGTATATACAGACTGATTCTTTTGAATAAGTCACTCGTTACTTTAAAAACTAATTACGTATTTGAAAATATTTTTTTTTACACAAGTTAAAATTATCACAGAACAAAATTTGAAAAAAAAATATTTTCAAATACGTAATTGAATCAAAAAAATATTTTTTTACTATATTTTATTATTGACATTTTTCAAGTTTTTTCTTTTTTGAATGAAGTCATACATTTTTAGTTAGATATTCTAAAGTAAAAATGTAAAACCTGGTTAATTGTAATTTTAACTTTTTATGCATTTAATGTTTACATGCTCGGAGTCTTGGATCAACATTCTGTGGTATTAAGTACCCAATGCTACACTTATCAACTTAATTTAAAGTTAAATATATAAGTTATAAGTATAATTAATTAAATTAGACATATTCGAAAGTGTATTTTTTAAAATACAGAATTACTATAAAAATACTCTGCTTTGGGATATAAATAAAAATGTATAATGTCGATCATAAAAATAAAAATTGTAAACATTTTTTTATGCTATTTTATAATGATAAAAAAAAATATTTTCAAAATAGGTACTAGTTTTTGAAATACTGCAAAATTTTACTATAATAGTGTATTGCGTTAAAAAAATATCCCATGTATAGCCGTTATTAAACTTAAACAGTTAACTATGCACTGAAACTGCATATACTGGATATAAACTGCATAATCTTTGTTAGGTAATCCATCATCGTCGTTCTTTCCCGTAGCTACATAGGCTACCTATCTCTGTAAAAACTAAATGCTTTTGAGAAAGTACCTGTTATTGGTATTGGAAAACTGCTACTGCCACTTATAAAAATTATCTGCTAATACAAAAAACTACCTGGTTAAGCTACATGCCGGTATCAAAAATTACATGCTTATTTTTAAAGTACCAGATACTGATAATGTCTACCTACTCTTGCTACATGCTACTTATAAAAAGTACTTGCTTCTAAAAATAAACACTTGTTGTGGCTACTTGCCAATGATGTAATACACATGCTTATAGCAAAAATAACCTACAAGTACTATAGATCATGGCTACCTGGTACTGAAACCTGATACTTATGAGAGGTATCTGTTATTAAAAAAGCCACCTACTTAGGCTAATTGCGTCTATTAGAAAGTTATATGTTTATTTTGAAAGTACTTGCTATTGAGCATGGCGACCTGATACTTATCCTGCTACCAAAAAAGCCACCTGATTAAACTGCCTGCCACTGTTAAATTTACATACTTATTATGAAAGCACCTGCTATTGATAATGGTAACCTCCTTCCACTACCCGCTATGTATGAATAGACGCAGATAGCCCAACCAAGTGGCATTTATAATAGCAGGTACCTTTCTTAGTATCAAGTAGCTCTACCAGGTCGTATTCGCCGTATGTATGCGTCTTACATCATTGGTGGGTAGCCATAGCAGGAGGCTATATAGTAGTAGTTGCAGTTTGTCATTATCGACAGCAAGTACTTTCTCAACAAGCATTTAGTTTTTACAGAGGCAGGTAGCCTAAGCAGCTACGGCGATGTCTGTTGGAAAAAACCAAGATGATAGGACCTAACCTAACCTCAGATACCAACGAGTATCTGATCCGTGAATATAGTTGTATGTATTTCATTAATAGTATTAGAGGGATTTATGTATAGTATGAATCAATATTAATTTTAACTGTATCTATAAGAGATAAATACCTGTTTGAGTAAAAAAATATATACCATGCATTTGTTATAGTGCTCACGATAGTGTGTGTTTTCATAACGTTAATACCAGACAATGAGAGTGTGTCCGATAGTTTGTCGATGCAATTATGCACAACAACACACAACATCATAGCAACACAGCAACATTTGCAAAGCAGTGAAAAACGACCTTTTGTCAATAATTGTTCAGCATGCAGTAACCCATTTGCCAACATCACATCTCTTTATAGCCCAATTGTGTCCAAAATTATAGCCCATATGTCCTCGAAATATTTTCTATAAAAACATTTCAAGATCGTGCAACGTTGCCGATTTCTATTCTAGAGCAAAGTGCAATATGATTGATGGCCGATATCAACTATTTTTAGTTCGTTTTTACGTTGCACCCTTATCGATATTATCTAGATTGATACAATTGAAATGAAACTTATTTAAAAAAAAACAACTTGGACCGAATACGTGAGAAAAAATTTAACTAGAGTACAATATTTACCCTTTGATTTATCAATACTCTATAGACGGTCATGTCATTAAAATAGTTTCTTCTATTAAAAGATATCATTTACTGAACACATGGCTAATGTATCTAGTATCTATTCAAAAGTCATGCGTATGCTGGGATTAGACGGCAATGTTGGGACTTGAGCAATATTATTTGTTTAAACCCTGTAGAACTCACTCGTTCGTTCGGGCGTTGAATATGGATCCATACATCATAATATAGAGTCCTTATCAAATTGATCTACTAACTTAATGTTCGAATAATATTCAATTATACTTTTTAAGACACTCGCCTTATAAGTTTGGATAAAACGTTTCAGTTGATAATTTAGTACGAAATATCTAAAAAGATAAATTGGCATGTTTAAGCTTTTAATACTCGTTTTATGACTATCTATTTTTTATGTAGTTTTTCACCCTCAACTATACAGTTTTAATGAGCCTTTTATTAGTATGTTAGGGGAATACAATAGCATGATTTTTGACTTTAAGTTTGCTAACGAATTTAAATTTCGTTATTTGTGTCTAGGTTTTAGATAAATATCTGCAATATAAAACTTAATTTTAACATTATGTAGGTAATAATTATACTTTCTGGTGTTTATTTTGTATTATTTGATATACTCTCTTTGCCTGATTAGATGTATTTATTTTTTTTAGTTTTTTGTATATATATATATATATATTGTGTAACACATTATTGTAAAACCAATCGATACATATTTTCTTGCTAGGCTCAGTATTAAAAAAAAAATATTAATCACAATAGCAACGATACATGCGAAATGGGCGCATATGGGGTATAAAGTAACAAATAGTATCTTATCATTTGCGTACATTTGTCCACATCCTTCAATACGTATTTGGGCTACTTTGGGGCATAAATGGACTGTAGCTGTTCAGCAAACCTCTAATAATGCATTGGACGTTCAGGTTTTTTATCGATATTGTATAACTTGAAGCCGCGATCGAAATCATGTTTGTTTAGCACATGGCAGGTGACAAATTTAATATACAGGGAAGGAAGGTGCGTCAAAAAAATTTTTTTTTTATGAAAATGACTTTAATATCATCTATTATTATTTATACGTATAATATCTATTATTATTCTTTGGTTAACTGTTTATTTTTTGTTTCAGTTCACAGAGCACCATGTAACGCACGAATAACGTTATATATATAGGTGTGTGTGTGTGTTGTGCCCAGAGTATTTCAGTTTTGAATGTCGTCGGTTTTGGATCGGATGGCAACAATATATAACACACACACACTTATACACACACCAGTATTTTGTAACTCATGGTTTTACAATGCATCATTGTTGTCTACATAGTACATGCATTGTATTAGGAAAAGTAACGAAATAATATAAAATATATAACTGTGCGCCGTTCACGAACGCACAATGCACCCAGGTGGATCGTTTATTTGCTTTTGACGTTTATTTGATAACCGAGTACAATATAATAATATATAATATAATAGTATAATACTATTATTTATTATTATCATTTAAGCTGTTTTTCCACCCGTGTAAACCGTATTATTGTTATTATTATTATTATTATTATTATTATTATTACCAGTTAGGCATTAGTGCAATATAATAATGTACCTAATTATGATTATGTACGATATAATATACCCCATGGCTAATTGTGATTTATATTATTTAGTGTTTAAATTATTATTATATATATATATGATATCATGTGGGACTTTTAGTAAAAAACGGCTTTGGGAAATAGTTTTCAAGATTTAACGAGCATGAGTATGAGCATTACTGTTCCTATATTTCAGAATTCTAAGAGTTGACGTTGATGAAATACAAAACTTGAACTAAAAAAAAAACAAGTATGAGAAAAAAGCAACGTGCGCGATTTAAAAAAAAAAGGCGAATAAGACTATCATAATATCTGCATTCTGTTGTGTGTTATAACTTATAATACGTGTATCCCATACGAGTTGATCTTATTTAAAAGTCTGTACGTTTGTCAAAATGTCTATGACTGCTGCGCGCATAAAATAATATTATATATTGTAGGGCTGGTCATTTTTACTCGTTAAAACTCGTTCCGCTGGATCCTGGCAGTGCGTGAATTTCACCGCAAATCGTTATTGTAAACCCACAAGTCCGCAACTGCATGATATATTTTTATCGTCGAAAAGACATATTATATTCGCGATAACGAAGCGATACGTCTTGTGCTTGTTATGCATATACGGCTTTATATCTTAGCCACGGCGATCGCTGAGATTTATATAGGTACGTGCGTGCGTATACATAATATATAATATGTATTTTACCGTATTTATATCACTACCGCGTCACGTGTAGATACGTTTACATAAATTAAAGATTATATGACTCGAAGTATTTTATTTTATTTTATTTTTTTTTTTATATATTATATATTACTAGCTGTCCCGTCCAGCGTTGCCTGAGCCAAATATTCTTCAATGTGTAACAAAATCGTAAAATAGAAATTTGATTAGGCTATAATATGTAAGTGATAGGAGTGGACAAAGGTTGGTTTTTTCTGCAGTGATCACTTGATGCGGTCACTGTAAAACAAAAAAGTAATAAAGTGTTCTATTTTAATTATGTATCCATGTGTGTGTTTATTATAGTGTACCGTTTGTAGTAATTGGCGTATACGACAGAAGCGAAGTCTGTAAGTTGCGTCCCCCAAAAAAGGTCATATTTGCTATGTACCTGGCGATACATAACTTTTCTGACTATCAACAATGACCTCGAGGGTAAGGGGGAACGATAATGTAATATCTAATACTGGGCATATTATTACAATGATAAATGAACTAACAGCATCCTTTGAGTTGTCGCCGCTCGACGACAAAGCGTGGGCAGTCGGCATTTCCGACATAGAATAATATAATATCAA
>JACXSJ010000289.1:0-56042 GCA_014851325.1 Pentalonia nigronervosa
AATAACCGAATATTAGTTAAATGTTCGATTATAATCGATTAATCGAATAATCATACTTGTACTTAGGAGGACTGCGCGATTATTTTTTTCCCTACAATAACCGAATATTAGTTAAATGTTCGATTATATTCGATTATTAATCGAATAATCGGTTAATCGGTTATTCGATTATTTATCCTTCGTTAAAAATAATCGATTAGTCGAATAATCGATTAAAATAATCGATTAATAAAAAAAATCGCACAGGCCTACTCCTGGATAACGGGACTCGACTCGAACAACCTAACAAATATTGTACAGATTCAATCCCGATAACGCAAAAGTATTGGCGAGACTCAATTCAATGTCACCGAGTACGTCATACTGGTGAAATAACTGGGCAGAGACTAGTTGCGTCAAAAAATTTGTATTTTAACACTAATCTAATCTTTGTACATGAAAATATGTTTTTATCTAACCTAATGCCATCAACATTCAATTATCATACAATAATATACATACCTATACATACTATATTATAATATAATACAGTAAAATAATTAAAAATCAATACATAATTTGTTGATTTTCAGTTAGTATTCTATACAGTGTCTGTGGATTTTTATCATGAAACGTCATTATAAACACGTACGCAAGTTTGAATTTGAATGATAGGCACCTGCTAAAAAAGAAATTAAGTTTTCATTACTGTTTGATATAATAATATAGATAAAACACGATTGAGTATAAGACCATTATTTATGCGGTATTGCCGCATTCAAACAGAAATTTAGTAGTTTATTTTTTTCACGTATTACACCAATTATTATAACACCGAGTTTACACGAACAATGTTATCGATTAATAAATTAGTTTCGCAATAAAAGTAATAAATATGCGTATGCTGTATCCGTGATAAACATATAAAATTAAATATAAAAACTCTCGACCAATACTCATATTTCAAATTGTAAAAATACTGATTCTCTACCATTTTATTTAAGTCAAATTGGAAACACAGATACCCAGTGGTGGGCGGCAATTTTGACGCAGGTGCATCAACGTTTTAAAGAAGTGGTGACAGTAGCACCGAAATATGTATCAAATCCGACCTTTTTCGGCCACATTGTATTTACATCATAACCTTGTTACTAGTATATTATGTTTATTAGAGTATATTGTTGGTCGAGAGTGATGATGAATATTTGAATTGTATTGATTAAAATTTAAGTTCAGTCTGCCACTGTAGATACCTGCAAGGTATATTGATTAATATTATGATTAATAATTATATAAATAAATTTTTATAGGTATATTTCAAAATTGTGTAAATAGAAATGTTGAGGAATTTTTTATGCTAAATCATGAAGATTTTCATTTGTATTGCTATATCTTTTGATACGCCGACAAATTTGCCCAACTGTGTCATAAAAAAGGTGTGCGATAACCAAATAATATGAAGTACCCACTCAATGATGATAGTGTTAGATATATTATGATATACTCATATGATTTTATACACGTATGATACTGTTATATGATGTACAATATTGTCTTTTTTTGTTATTTATTCATTTTTTATTTTTATTTTTATCACATATTTTATAATAAGTGTTTATTATTGTATGTTTTTATTTTATTATTTAACTTAATTTATACGGTTCAAAATAAATATATTTTTAAATATTTTTTTTCAATTTAAATTACCAACAGCTATTAAGTAGTAACGGCCATTATTTAGTGCTTTATATAGCTTATTTTTATTATCTATCAACGCTTAAACCGACCGAGCGTAACTGGTCTATCGACCTTAAATGTTTTGAATGCAATTTTTGTACGAGAATGTCATTTAAAGCGTAAAACGTCTTGCTATTTTATCAATATTTTTCTGTCTCAGAAACTATTGAACAGTTAAAAAATGTCTTCTTTAAAATGTAAAGTTTGTGTAAATATTATTTATCCAATCGCTAAATAACATTAAATTAATACAGAATGTCTCATACATTCTTGTATTCTACGTCTTATATAAATATTAGTCCTCTATCATAAACTTAAAATGTCACATAAATATTTGATTGCACAATGAAGATTGATATTTATCAATTTAAAAATAATTGCATAAATTAGCTTAATAAATTGGGTAACTCAGATTTTCAAAATACTATAAAATGAACAAATTACGTTTTAAATTTTACATTAGGAAAATTAAATTATAATAAACAATATAATTATTTAAGCATGGTAATATTTTTTTAAAATTAAATTTAAAAATAATAGTTTGAAAAAAATACAACAAAATAAAGTAACACTTTATTGAATTTTTTTTTCTATTACCTTTTAACTTAATTATTGAGTTAAATACATATATTTATCTAATGTATTTATAATATTTGTAAATATTTATCCTCTCCTCATTATAATTTGTAATTTTAACAATCAAAAACAAATAGATTTTTATACTTATAACATTGTGTTGTATAATCATTTACAAACAAGTTAAGTATAATTAATCACTTTTAATAAAAAATAAATGTAATTAAATTATAAATGGTTTTCTTTTTGCATCTTTTAGCAAACGCTATTGCTACTTTTTGTAAATCTATTTATTTAGTTCAATTGTACAAATAATATCTATTTATACAATTTCTAGGTCACTTTGATAGTGAAGTCTGAGACTTTTTTGTCGTTGAATACAATTTTTGAGTAATTTTTAGTTGAGAAAACGACCTTTCTAAATATTTGTAAATGTCACTAGAAATGTAATAAATAATTAAATGTGTTTTATAACAGTTGGAAAACTGAATGAAATAAAAGAGTTGTTTATTACAACTTTTATCATACATTCTAGTTTTGTAATACTGTTTTTTATTTTAGTTTAAAAATTATCATAGTTTCATAATAAACTGCAATGGAAACACAACAAATATAATAACATGGCTCCTATTAATTTTTAGTTTCAGTTAACTATTATGTATTTTATTTTATTTAATTTCCATGAACTTTATGATGATTTCGTTTTTGACGTAAGTAGCAACTAACAACAGATACAAATCTGTATTGTCATAGTAAATAAGATAATAAGTATAATATTGTAGTCCACTTTTCTTGCATTTTAAGTATTTCAATGAAGTAATGTTTCAATTTTCGCAATTACTTCCCTGAGGATTTAGATTATTATTAATGAACTAAAGAAATTCCAGTATTCTCAATTTTGATAGAGCTCATAATATTGGTAATAATTGATTTAAAATGTAATATTACAACTTACAATATAAGAGTAACACACACTCCCTTCATTACTTCAATGATAAACACATTTTCATCTCCTGTGTCTGCTAGTTTTTTTTTTTTTTTTAACATGACACGCTATTTAAAATGTTTGCACTATGCAAAATGCTGAACTTGTTAAATTTTACTACTATCATAATTATATATACTCATCTAAACAACTCACAAACAGTAAAGCCTTTATAAAATATATAAAATATTATATAGTTTGTTTGATGGTTTAATTGAGTATAACAATATTATAACCATAAAGACTTTGTAAGTCGTATGTAAGTAATAAATAAAATAATACATATTAATCATAATATACTATATGATATTTTTTATAATCAGTTCGACAAAGACGAACATAAATAAACAATTTTTTTTTTATTATTATTAAAAATGTAAAATAAAATCATCTGTACAATAATACGGTACATTATGTAATTATTATGGTAATATATAATTGTAAGATGCGTGAGTACCGTGAAAAGGAAGTTATCTATTAGCAATTGTATTTACAATAAACCTAATATTTGAAATAGAAGATAAATAATAATAATAATAAATCATAGCAACAAAAGTCATGGACATACTTAGAGAACACATATTAGATATTTAATACGTTACGCGTAGTGTATAAACCATTTAACCGCACAATAATTAAGGATCTAAGTAAGTTCTTTATTTATTACTAACTCAAAAAATTTACACTTTAAAAATAATTATAATAATGCAAATACCAAATGATATAAACTTGTGAATGATTAACTTATTTAAGATTTCTTATTTTAACTTTAAAACAAATTATATTATATAAATGTAACTTTACGTACATGATGAAATAAATAATACCTAATTTTATAAGATGTTCCTAAGATAAATGAAAAATATAGTTCATTAAATAGAAAATAACAATTTAAGCAAACTATAATTATGTATAATTAATTGTTATCATAAGAGAAAAATGAATTATTATAATAAAATATTAGTTTTGGTTTTGTGGTTGTTAAAAATATAGTGCATTTTGAATTTGTAATGTGGAAAAATACAATTTTAGTATTCATTTATACCCAATATTATAATATTATTGTGTATCACATAAGTGTATTCGTGTTGATTTAATTGTATAAATATTAAAGTCCTCTGAATTATAAATAATAATAAATAAAATATTAAATTGTAGTTATATTTGTATACTTGAAAATTATTAAATTTTCTCTTCAATGCGCTTATTCATATTTCAAACAAGTTTCTATAGAAATGTCAAGATATGGGATGAAAATTATTACTGTAACTGGCTAGCTATACAAAATATATTATCGTTTGTTTTGTATTTTAGGTTTTACCATCACTATGTCTTCTGTATAAAACCTAGATTTATAAAGTCCTGCATCGGTGCCATGAAATTCTTAACAAGCCGACATAATTAATTAAATATTATTACATTGTCAATTGTTCACTGTAGTGAAGATTATTATCATTAATAAATCTGGTATATTTATGGCTGGTTTAAGTATAAGACGTTGTTAAATATATATTTAAGTCCAGCTTATGGTATTGTCATTAATTACAGTAATTTGAATTAAATCATCGGAAAATATTTAGTGCTTGTAAACATTTTCAAATCTTCGCGCATGTTATAATTATTAATATTTATGAAAAATGGTTAAACATACTAAAAAAAAAATAAAGCAATTTAATATTTAATATATTTGTTTGTATTATTTAGAGTTTAAATATTATTATAATTACTTTTTTATAAGTACATTTTGGAAAATTAAGACTTAGTTAAACACTTAACATATCAACCAAGACGGGTCAGTGCATATTTTACAGAATAATGGACATTTTTCATATTCCGAATAAATACTCTAACTACATAATTAAATACTAATGAAATGCCCAATACATTTTGTGTTTTGTTCATAGCGTATAACACACATTCAAATATTGCCATATCGAAACATGCCTAATTTTACTGTCAAAGATAAATTTGTAAGAAATTATTTATAATGACTAATACTATCAAACAATTTTTAATAATGTATTATTTATTAACGTTGATGTGTACTTGAAGTAAATGTTCAAATGAATTATACAAATCGTAACATCTATGAGTAAACTAAATAGTATATACATAATATTATAATCATTTTATTATTTGAATTACGACTGATTTAGTCTTTGAAATATTTATATTCAGAGTTAGAATTAGAGTTAATCATAGATCTAATAGAGAGTAAAAATATTTATACATAAGTAAGTATATTATATAAACAGTTTTACGTTTTAAACGTCAAAAGATCGATACGCGGAGTTTGTATTCACAAGTAATATTAGTTATTTTAGGTCACTATAAATAAGTAATTTTTAAATTTTCATTTAATTTATAACTTAAACCAACTGTTGTATTAAAACTTAATACCATAAATAAATCAGTTGTATTGTTTATAAAAGTGTAAATATTAAATACTGAAAAAAATCAACATCATCTTTTTATGCAATACATTAAAACTTTTAAATTGTTAATAGTAAATTTATTTACTCAGAATCACTTTAACAAAATATAATAAATAGTTCATTTCAAATAATTATAATAAAAATAATACATGAGTTTTCAACAATTATTTTTTTTTTACACTGTAATTAACGTGTAAGCAATAAAAGTAAATTACGGTATTAAAGCAATAATTTTAATGTTCAATCAGTTATAGCGTTCTTCGTTATTTTATATATTTGTTTGTTTTAACATAAAGTCTGCCTGTTTTACTTTTAATTGTTAAAAGTTTTGTGACTTTTGATCTTGAAATAAAAGATTGAAATTAAAATTGTTTGTTTCTTAGAAATTAAAAAACGTAGCGTTCTACAGAAAAATAAATGATCCATTTTCTTTAAATTTCCTATTGCATAATTTTTTTATGTTAAACATTTAATCCATCATATTCTTTTATTTTTTTTTTAAATTTTATATTTCAAGAAAAAGTAAAGTAAAGAATTATCCTCATCAAATAACATATAACAGAAATTATCAGTTAAACAATTATTTTTAAAACATTTACCATTTATTTAGTTCAAAATTTTTATAGGTATCTACTACATAATTAATATTTTATTTTTCCTTATTATTTGATACGATAATCGGTATAATATTCAATTTCAAGAACATATAATTGTTATTCAAAGTAAAGACAACTTTTGATATTCAAGAAGTTTTTTCACTCACTGAATTACTATGCAGAAGCCAGTAGGTATTTATACTTGCAAAAGAAAAGAACATTGAATTAGAATTTTATGAAAAGATTTATTAAGCAAAGTTAGATTTTTAAATACAATTTTTACCACTGAGTTAATTCGTTTTTACGCTTTTTAACTTAATAAAAATATATAACTTATAAATAGCTTCAATTCCATGTACGAGTTTAATAAATGATAATTGTTTACATTTAAATTGTTTAAAATATAATTGGTAATTACCTACACTTGTTATAATATTATAATGTACTATGATTTGAAATTGATTTATGATTGTATACCACAATAATGAGAATTTCGTCATTTTTAAGTAAAACAAACTCGAATGATTTCGATTGAGTTTGTACGTGACTTTTTGAGGTTTATTTATTTCATAAAAAGCGATTTCGGAAAGTAAATAAAAAACGCACATCATTGTAAACCAATAGATTGCCCGGCTCAGCTATATAACGATTTTAAATGATATTTGTTGTACGATTGCGATGTTATTACGGCTGTTACGTTATATATTATTAAATACCCGGAACTGTCATCATCATGCCACTAAGCTTACTATGTTATTATTGATTAATTAAAACTCTATTTATGTTTATGAAGCATGACTAATTTTTTAGAAAAGTTTAAGCATCTAGAACTTATGACGTGGTATATGTGTATATTGTTATTTTTCATTGGCCAACCAGAATTGTATGAATCAAACGAAACAATAATATAATAATTTATAAGCATGCACGTTATTCGCAGAATAATATTCTGTATACTTGCGGTAAGTTACTTTCAAAAACATTATTAATTTGTACTGTCGACCTAGTCGCCATCGAACAATGAATAACGGATAACTTTTTTTTTATTAACTGCACTATCGTTAGGCGAGAATCGTATCGTAAACAATAACGAGAAATCGTATGATGGGGCGCGTCGTGTTTGCAGTATTTACGATATTTTCTATCAAACCGCGTGTATCGTAATAATATAACTTTGGCGGTTTGGCGTGGGCGTTTACGACACGAAGTCATCGCCTAAACGAACGGGGACGGTCAGGGCCGGCTCGAAGGCGGTTCGAGCCGTGTCTCAGGACCCCGCGGCCTGTTGCAAAAATAAATTGTCGAGTTCATATGACGTATTCGTCTAATGACTCGGATAGGCTCAAAATCGGACTGAGGCCCAAAAGCAACACCTATAACACCCGTTAAATAGGCACCGCAAAAACGTTTCGCCGCGCATAGTCCCGACATTCACAGGGCCTTTATACGGTATATGACGTTTACACTGTGCAGCAGCTGCTGACGGTAAACCATTTCCGGTTTCGGGACGCGCGACTACCGCCACAGACGACTCGGCCGTGTCTGCAATGGATTTATTCAGCCACAACAACTACGCGTGACGGCCCTATTATTGCGTATTATTATATAGTTGTAACATGTAATATAATAATTATTGTACGTGCTCGTCCGATTCGCGAAACCAGCTTGAGGTTTGACGCACACGTGATTTCAAAGTTTTCCTCGTAGGACATCCATTATACGGAGGGGAACGGGACAGTAAATTATTATTACTACTGTTGTTGCGGCTGTTGTCGTCGTCGTTATTATTATGCACACGGAGAAACCTTTGAAACGTGCGAGTGAGATTGTTAACGCGCTCGTCACACGAGTCTTACACATCTAATTATTTGTCGTCATACACGTGTTATGATGATACACCTACTTAGCCCCTCTTCTTATTGTGCGACGGCGTTATATTTGTAGATCGTTTTCAGTGGCCGAAGATCACAAGTCACTAATTCAAATGTAACGTTAATACTTAATTACAATAATGCACTGCCGGTGCATTTATGCAAACTGAGACACTTTATAGATTTTTTTTTTCCATTTTAGTTGAGAAAACGATACCTATAATATACGTTCTTCAAATCCCGAGCTTTACTGTTCAATTTAACGATGTCCATAGAAACGTAATGCACATTTCTCAAAAAACGAGTTACGCGTAGCATAGGTAATATTATAATAACACATCAGTAATTTCAGAATTGTGTTGCGAGAACTATAGATTGCTAATATTTATAATACATTTTTATTGATTTTATTTTAGCTAGAAAATGTAAATCGTCGTAAAAAAACAGTGTCCAAGAAAACGAAAATCGCTTTGGTCACAATGGAAGATTGTAACGTCGCTCGCGCCAAACACAAGCGACGAAAAAGCAAATAGCGACCACTGATTATCATCGAGGTTATATATTATATACCTTGTAGAAGGCAGTTCACGAGTATTTGATGTATAGGCACATACGTATATATAAGACACACATATAATATATACAGAGAGCGAGTGAGAGAGAGATATATGGGGAAATATAGAGAGACACGGCGAATGGTGGAGAGACGGGCGGACAGAAGGAGACACATACATACGCATATACACACATATTATATGGTTCGGGTGGCGGAGATCGGGGAAAGACTGCAGCGCGGGGGATCAACCGTGAGGTCGGATCGACGGGGGTGGCGGTGAGACTTTTGGCCGGGGGTGCGTGGCGTCGCGCTTGCGTTCCTCCGCCGCAGAATCTCACCGCGCGCGCCAGCCGTTTCCCGCACGCACCGACGAGGAGAGTCAGTCGTCCGGCGTCCTGCGCCGTGGGATATCTCGCGAGCGCACCGGTCCGCTCGACACCCGACTCCGAAGTCGCCTCCGCGGGTTCAGCAGATACGCGTGTGTACAAACGTCGTCGTCGTCGCCGCCGCCGCCGCCGCCGCCGCCGCACTCTCCGCCGCACTCTCCGCGGACGACGTCAGACGACAACCTACCGAAAGTACGGTGTATACCAAGTGTTTCTCATCGAACCATATACTCGGTCGCCAATACCCATCCCGGTCGCAGTTAGTGCAGGCCATTACGACATACGCACCCGCCGCCGTCGATTCCCGCGAGCATACCCAGGTATAATATGATAACACATTTTTGACGCCGACGAAACGAAATTTTTTTTTTTTTTTTTAAAACTACAGCAAAAGAAATCCCATTCTGACGCGCTCGTGTGCATTAACCCTCTTCCGTCTTGTCGTCATCGCCGAGGGTTGCTTTTAAAAACGCATTACGTGCGCTATAATTACGACGACGACACGGCAGGTGCCGGCGGGGTGGATGCGGCTAGAAGGACGGCGACTAATTGACACCCACGAGTTCGCGGGGTTTATAATATAATAATATTATTACTATTATTATCATTAAGTGCATTTTCAGTGGTTTATTTGTAGTCCAAACGTTTTTTATTTTTCTTCTTAACAATATTACGTCTTTGCGCTCTTCCGTCTGAGCCGGTTGGTCTATGAGTCTTGGATTTTGCACCCCTGCCGCCATCGAGTATTAACACACGTGTGATACAACTATTACGTTACACTTAACTATTACAATATAAAATAATTTATTGAAATTGACGTTATTAATTTACCTTCGACGTTTTATATTGACGTCACGAGGTTTTACAATGATTTCCACGGCAAAAAAATAAACCTACAAACCACAGTACCTATACTGTGATTATATCTACCTACACCATATAATATTATAAATATGAAACGTGTGCTTATACAACGGCAGCAATAGGAGGGGGCGTACCACGTATGTATATCATATACTAGCTTGTATAGAACGAGATGGCTAGAGTCCAATTTTCTCGCTTACGGAAATCGTTTTTGGGGTTGAAAAGTAGAATCGTATACAGTCCCCGCCAGCGGGGGTGGTAATGGTCGAGTCAAAATAACTAACGAGAGTGTCGAGCTGGTCAAAAGTATTATGTACAAGTATACACACTATTATTATAATGTTGCGCAATGATGATTATTTTGCGTGTATGATGACGATGATGATAATAATATCGCGTATACGTCGTATATTAATATATTTGGCGTCTTGTTATCAGTCACGGTATGCACGTGGGTGGATAGTAATATTATTATTATACAATGCGATACGTTTATAATATATTGAGAGACTTTCTCGTCACCTCTGTAACGTTCAAATGTAAATTTTTCTCACGTCGATTACATGCTTCTTGACTTATTCCCAACAGGTTCAACGGAGTAGTCGCCCATCACTAGTTTTGCCTGGATTTTTAAATGCGATCGAGTATATCATATTTAATTAAGTATATTACGAATTTCTAATGGTTTGAATGATATTATATAATTTATTATGCTCTATCCTATATTGTTTTTCCTATGCCTTCTGAAAACATATTCACAGAAACATTTGGGAAATTCGACTTTAACGCGTTAGGTATAGTTAAAAATTAGAAATATTATCAACACTCAAAATATGTGGTCATTTATAAAAATAATACTTATTAAAACAACGATCATACAATTTTTCCTATGTAATAGTTATAGGTAAGTTTTTAATAAGTTTAAATAAATCAAATTGCATTTTAATTTATAGTCATCAATTTAATATTATATACGATTTTGAAAAAAATTCTTGTTTTACATACAAGAGAGATATGATTGAGAAGTTGTATTTCACTTTTTACTGGGAATATCATAAATTTATGATAATATACATTTACACAATTTTGATAAAAAATATTATTCTTCTTCATGTTATAAGTATGCTACATTTTTTAACTATAATGCGCCATAGTCTTAAAATGTTGTTTATTTAATATAGTTATGTCAATATAAATACTTTGGCGAGTGCTTATTAGATGTTTAAATGAAATATTTCTTCTGTTAATTTATAAAATATATCTTTGTTCAAAAACACAATATAAAAATATTCATGAAAACTCCGTAAACCCAAAGTATATAAATATGTAATAATACACCGTTGTAAGCAAAGCACAAAAATAAAACACGTGAAGTCATAAAAATACTGATTTCTCTGTTCATTCAACTGCATGAAAATAAGTATTTTGCTGATCGAAAAAAGTCAATAATTTTAAAATATTGTTAATTTCGCTTATTCAAACTCCCCAATGACGGTTATTCGTTGATACCTATACTATATATGTGTATATATGTACATGCATGTGCACATATTATAAAAATGGTATGAATTTATATCCGAGCATGATATTCTTAGAAAATATAATTCAGTTGTCATATAGTTACCTAAACTTCTTTAATCATTTTAGGATTATTGTACAACATTTAAAAAAATATACACTAAATCATTAGCTTTTTAATAGGTTTCAAAACTTAAGCTTTAAAAAGATTTACGTTAAAGTAAAATACTTTCTAAAGCTGTAAGATGATATTTGCCGAGTATGAAAAACAAATTACCTACAGAAAGTATAATGTTTTTCACAAAACCAGATAAATACACAAAAAACATTATTATTTTTATATTTATAAAGTTCTTGTGGCAATTAACTTTTTAAAGTAATAAGAGACAAATCGTTTTTTTTTTTTTATTTACAAAAATTATCAAAATGTAGTCCTTTTTTATGCATATTTCTATGCGTTTAATACACACCACATCTGTTATTTTTTTCTCCCAAAAATGTGAAAAATTCATTATCTTTTCCCAAAATATAATTTTAAGTTTTTTATATACAATTTACATAAAAATGCATAATACGTATATTATATGATGCATTGTATACAAGTATGCTGACCAGAGGGATGTATTCCAAATAAAGTATTAAAATAAAATGTTTTATTATAATATTTAATAAAATTTAATATTTATTGTTGTGATATAAATCATAAATTACCACAGTGATGTATACAAAATACAAATATAATATATTTTAAAATTGGCTAAAATTTCAAATTTTCTTAAAAACAAGCACCTACCTATCATTATTTTTAATGTTTTAAAACAAAAAAATTTTGAAATACTTTTATAGTGTTTCATGAAGTATTCGAATCTTTATTCAGAAAAAAGAAATGTATAAGTACTTGAGTATTTATTCCAAATACTTTTTTTAAAAGTATTTTACCTTTAAGTCTGCAAGTATATACAACAATTAAACTATGGAATATTTAAATTATTTTAATATTAAAACCAACATAATATGTCTGTTTGTAAACAGTCCTATAAACGTAATAAGTATTATGTTATAAAATATATTATGTTCTTTATTTAAATATATTTTTTTTTTATAGTATATTTTTCAAATTGATTTTGTTGTGGCACAACTGAAAGAAAAAGTTCATTTGACGTCTAACGAACAATACAGCTCAGGAGGTGCATTATACGTCACTGAATTAGTGATTGTTTAGATTTGACTTGGTAACCTAAGTTTTGAAGGTAGTAATTATCAAGTAAATACTTTTTTCAATTTTTTTAATTTAGTTATATTCTTTTAGTTTCACAATTTTGGTATTTTTCTTTTTTTAAATAATAAATATATCGTTTTTCTTTTAACGTATAGTAGAGGAAAGTTTTTCTTGCAATTTAGTATATTATGCTACATTAGTTAGATTTTTTTCTTTATGATAAAAACATACAATTAACATTGTTTAAGTCATGTCATCTTGGACAATTAAATACGGTAGTAATAAATTATTTAAATTTAATTGTTATTCTATACTATGCCACCATACTTCATAAATCATTTAAATATTGATCATTTATACAATGAAAATGTTAACGCCAATAACTTATTTAGATACGCACTCGTTGTTCTTCAGTTGTATTTTCTATGCTTATTTTTTTTTTTAATAAAGAATAGTTAAGTGTGATGGTTATCACTGTATATTCTGTTCCATAGCAACGTGTGAATAATACCTAGACGTGGCCTAAATAAACAAACTAAATATGTAGGATCAGAAAACCCTGTACCCAGCGAGCTTATAAAAGGATTTATATTATGAAGTATGATACTCGGTTAATTTATATAGTTAAGTTCCCTTAGCTATATTATGTATAATAACACTAATCTGTTTACAAAACATTAATATTATATGAAAAAGAAGGATTTTAAATTATCTTACTGCTAGAAACAAACAACTTTTATTTTACAATGTTAATTTATTTCAAAATAGATTTAAAAATAATTTGGAAACAATATTAATAATAGCTAGTATTGATAAATATATATATATATATATATATATATATATATATATATATATATATACATGATCTAATAAACACATACATTAAAACAATATAAACTATAAGATTATCTTTAAATAGTATAGTTAAATTGTCTATTTAAAACACCACGCGGTTTTAATATTATTATTAAAATACTTATCGATACAAATAATATTATTTTATTCTTTATAGTTATTGCGCAAGTAAACAAAAAACATTTCTACAATAAATTAGAATGATTTTTTTATATGTATAGTGGTTGTATGGATTATTGTTAGTTTTAAATATATTCAGGTTAGTGATAAATGTATTGAAGATTTGTCATGTAGTTTTATGTAAAATAAATAATAGTATAGAAAATGTTAATTAAAAACAATTAATTATATTTTTTAATGTTAGTAAATGATAGTTATATTTTACGGCCTTTAAAATTAAAATGCACTTAATAATATATAAGCGGAAAAGCCAACTATTAAATATCGATTACATAATGATTAGCTATTAACGAGCTGTTAATAATGATTTATAATGTGTAAATATAATATAATTTTTTACAATTTTATCGATACATGATTATAGTTAGAGGGAGGCGTGTTGCAGCACGTTCGATTATATTTCTGATCTTATGTATTATTTAGTTAAATTTAACATTAATAACTAAAAAGTAGTACTAATTGTATATTTGGATACTACCTACATCAGTCGAAAAACTTTGCGTAAGAATAAATTAAAATTCTAGTTTTTTATTAGATTTTATCATGTTTTATATCTTTTAGATTCATCTTAATAGCTTTAAGTTTCCAATTTCTCTTGGTTTTATATTATCTTATAATTTTATATTATTATTTCAAAATCAACAAACATGATTAATTTAACAAGCAAAAATTTTAAATACGTAATTATTTTGAGAATTTTCTTCACTGGATGTAGGTATATGATAATTTTGTTGTTAATTAAAAGGTTTGCGAATATGGAATTTAAAGTTTGATTCCTTAAATGTTTTACCTTTAAATTGTATATTCTAAATACTTTACTTATTTTAGTTACATTTTAAATTAATTAATTATTTTAATGAAAATACTAATGTTTTTTACACGATACTTCGGAAACTACTTAAAAAATGAATGTTTACATAAATAAATCGCAATACATTATATATTAGATTAAAATGTACACATAAAATTTTGAGTATTAAAAGTTTATTTTTATTCAGATGAACGCAGAATGTATTATTATTTTATTAGTTATAATTATAATTGATTAGCGGTGTCAGTAGTTACACCTGTTATCCTAATTATATAGTTGCTTAAAATTGCAATAAACTTCAGTGTGATCAAGTCAATTACAACCGTCACAATAGTTCTCTATGTTAATTGCTATTATCTAAGTTTAATGGGAACAGAGGAAAAGCTTAGAATTTGTTTCATTTATATACGTTTAGTTTGGATTACTATCAGTAAGTCACATATTCATCATTCTCATTTATCTTCGATTGGTCACGGTACATAATTGAAATTCATAAACATTTGTTTAGTACAATTATTCCGCGATAACAAAAGAACGATGTATTGTTGTAGATAACGTATTACAATGAGATGTATTCGTTTAATATAGGTTATATTTTTTATGTGATTGGAATTCATAACTTACCTATTTATTAATTTATTAGCTAAATCAAATATTCTTTTAGCTGAAAATGTATTCGAGTTTATCACTTTAAAAAAAACAATAATATGTACGATGATGATGTATAATATTTTTGAACAATGAACGGAAAATATCTACCTAACTAAATCCAAATATTGCCTTGTATATTTATATTTATATAATAAACTAATGTAGGTAATTCATTTTTATGTATTAGACATCACCACAATGTTTAAATTTATAATAATCAATTAGAACTACTTCAACTCCTTCAAAATATAATGTTTACGTTACATTTTATTAGTAGGTTTAAAATTTGTCTTTAGCAACAGTTATGAAAGTGAAATTAAGTGGTATTTGTTTTTACAAAAAAATTTATATTTAAAACAGATATAAATCTGTAAAACTATTTTATGTATTATTTGTATTCATAGTAGGTACATTTATTAAATAGTTTTCGCCTGCAAAGGACAAGAGTACAGTTAACATAGTTTTTGACATACCTATCAATACATAATATTATGAAGAATACATAGTATTCGACTTAAGTTTAATCAACTTTAATACATTTAAAACATAACATTTTAATTTTGATTTATCATCTATAAAAATGTCAACATTTTTTAACTTGTTATAGAAATTGAACATTCGTTATATTTACTAACAATACAGCATTATTTTGTATTATGAATAGACAGAAATAATAATTAGTAAAACAAAAATAAAATATTTCTATAACATATTAAAATCTATTTTTAATCGATCATATTTATATGTTGTAAAAAAAAGGTTTTTAAACTTTTAATGGGTATAACAAAAAAGTTTATATAATTTAGATACACGTAGACATTTATTTATTTATCGTATACATCACCACTTATGCAGTTGAAAAAAAGACTTTATAAGGACTAAATTTATAACAGGCAATACAAAAAGTATAGATATTATTATTAAAAATTTATTATGTAGCTAAAACAATTTATATTTTATTAAAATTATGTTCATTTTACATCTTCCTTTCAGCCATATGATTATCGAACGATTTTATATACCTAATGGCGTTATACACGTCATACTATAATGTGTTGTGTAGTTTGTATTTTATAAAGAATTTTTTTGAGATTTAATGCATACAATAATTCAGATAAAAGCTGAACAATATAATGCACTCTCGAAAATAACGGCATCCATTAAACATTCAAAAGTCACCATTACCATCCTTGGCAATTTATAAGTAGAAAGAATTAAAAACTGTACAACAGTTTTCAGACAACCGCAGTTGATAGACATGTTTTTAAAGTCTAGTGTCATTTGATCATTTTCTCCATTGATTCTTTTTCTTGTTTTCTGAATTCTATGGTGCACGATATTAATATCACGATCGCTAATGTCATACATAATAATCATATAAATATGACTAAGCTAATATTTCAGAACCGTAGTGATGTAGTAGTTGTGTAATATTAGTGTTAGTTTTTTTTATCTTTGAAATTCTGGGTCTGGAGGAAACCGCCTTTGCTTTGCTACCTTTTTTTAGATGCGATCATTGATGGAAGCGAAGAAGAGAGCTTGAGGTGGAAATCAAGATAAAACTGAAATCATAAACTGTAGTAAGTGAAATGTTGAAGAGCAAGTGGATGCGGGAGTCATCGGAAAATATATAGACTCGGTGTATACAACAAGAATGAGGAAGAAAAGTAACGCAAGAAGTTACGAGTAAATTAAAAATAGATGGCTATGGAAACTGGAAAACTCAAAATGTTTATATTATAAATAACGTTAAGTTTTTATCATTATAGTGTCAAGGCGATATGTAAAAACGTAGTCATATTACTATAAAGTGTAATATGTGATTAAGTCTTTTTATTAAACCTCTACGGGGAAGGACTACTAAAAAAAAAAAAAAGTTCCCCCGAGGTTGCGATTTAAACACAAAAAAAAAGCAGTAGTAACAGTAGTAGTAACTAGTAGTAGTAATAATAATATTAGTATGGAATAAGTAGAAATAGTAGAAATATTATAAGTAGAACTACATAGTAGGTATCTACTATATCAGTATTAGCCGTTATTAGCATTCTCCGACGCATTCCGTCTCGTTCTCCGTATTCCGTAGTATTCATTATGTAGCAAAAATAGCACCTGTATTAAACGGTAATTGTAATGGTAGTAAAAATAATAGTTACATCGGTGAACATTCCATTAATAATAATTACTTTTGCCCTGTCATTGTTTTCATTTAACCAGAAGAGTGCTAAAATATTCACTTTCAACCCCTTCGGTGTACGTTATATTATGCAATCGTATGATTATAATGTATGCCGTGTACCACTATATACAGTATACTGCAGTGTATACTTTTGTTATGTACCTGACATATTATATTATTTATATTACACACTGATAAACACATAGGTAATAAAGGCGAAACGAATCAAAATTCCTTCTCCCTCCCCCTCACCGCCTAAGATGCCTTAAATTTGTGATAACTGCATAGTTAATCAAACACAAAATACGTTGCCAAAATTAATTATATAGAATTCGATACTATAGATGTTAAATATGTTTTGGTTGAAACAATATATAATACCTATTACCACTGAATAGATACTTAAATACATTTATTTAGTAGGTAATTATTAAAGTTCTAATTATTTATGTCTCAGTGATATTCCGAATATACATACTATAGGTAATAGTATTTACTATTTGTACATTATTGCTTATCAGTTATTATATTATACTCATCAATGACTTTATCTGGAATAATTTTGATATTCGTGTGACACTACAATAAAGCATTTAGCCTATGTATTCTTACCAGTAAGATATTGTTTGAATAACTATCCAGTTAGACTATAGCTATTTTAATAATTATAATACCTATAATAATACTGTGTTTAATTTAATAATAGTGTATATATTTAGAATAGCCCATGTTTATTTTCTCAGAACTAACATTTGTCATTTGAGCATCAATTTATAATTTGACATTTGTCGTTGCTCGTCGTCAAAACACAATTATAATTACAACTACTACAGACGCGTGTATTTTTAGTAGTACAAAAATAACCATCTATAAACAAATGTTTTCTCGGAATGAAAAAAAAATATTTTGAAAAAAAGGTCAAGTCTCCCTCCCCCCACCAAAACACGCAAATACGACACTGGTAGGCTGATTTTTATAGTGATAAGATACGGAGGACATCGGGTAAACCGTTGGTTGAATTTTTATTAATTTACTCGTAACAACAATAATTCGTCTAAAGAACTCATATAGCGTTCGCCAAATCAGTTACCCAACTACGTACAATATTTCCTAGTTAGGGGTCGTCCATGATATATTAATATATCGGTACTGCAATGTAATGTTTATAATCATTGTTGGTATACTTAATATTGTATAATATGTGATATTGTTAAATACGATTGTAACGATTTACATCGACACTGAGAAAAAAATGCATACGCGTAGCACACCCGTATAGGTACTTTTTAAAATGGGCGTCCAGGATCGGGGACGCTGTCTCCACCATAGAAGTCACCGCGCTTTGCTGAGCAAATCGCGTTTACTCGCACAATACGTATATATATATATATATATAGGTACCGATTTGGAATTCAGTATATATAGATTAATATTTATTTAAAATATTATAATAATATATAAATGCGACAACTCGTGCGCATTTCGGCGTAAGTAGGTGTACGAGAGCCACACGAATTTACGCAGGAAAAGTACGAAAAATTAACAATTAACATCGTTCCGATTCGCGGGACGGCTCCTGTAGACGTGTTATCCGAACTCAATGCGGCGCCCCGTTGTTTTATATAATATACATAATTTATAATATTACGGTCACTGTATGTCTGCTGCAGTATAATGAAAAGTAAACAATATAGGGGTTGTCGGATATTTGCTTTTAATTAACCCTTCCTGGAACAAAGGGATCCCTGACACGGTTTAAGTTATCGGACTTTTGGTGTTTGGGTTTTTTTATTTTTTTTATTATTATTATTATTTATTTTTTTTTTTATTATTATTTAGCTCTCTTGTCTCGTTTGTTAAACACGACGATCAGCTATCGGCGAATACGTATATTGCGTATGTGTATATATCGATAAGCAATAACTCAACGGATTTCCAGCAAACCGATATTATGATAAAGACCTATTCCTATTATTACGGCAGGTACCCATGACGTTTTAAATAATACTAACACAACGACCGCGGTGAAATATTTCCAAACTAACTGGCACACGCAAATAAGAAAAAAAAAAAAAAGTTCATCGTGTTCTTTACGGCCGATTAAAGTTAGAATACGCATTGATCGTCAAAGTGAACGGTATATGCGCAGCTCGAGTAATATGTCAAGACATTTTAGCTCTTTAAAACTTTTAATATCAACGCAAAGACGACAACTTAACTTTTCACTACTCTATGTATGTCGCATAAATTATCAAGGAGGATTTATTATTTCGTGTTGTGTTTTGAATTTCTTTTTCGGTATTACGTACGAAAAAAAAAAACTTACTTCCGCCACACGTCATCCGTATAATATACCCACTTTTCCATCGATGTATGCATGTACACGCATAGATGATAGATGTAACTTTATGTTTATTATTTATTAAATACGTACGTTATTTTCTTCTTTTCTACATTTTTTCTCGTACCGTAATAATATTACATTAAAATTAGGTTTGTATTTAGTACAATTAATGTTTTTATATTATTAGTTTTTCTGTTATTATGTGATTTAAATTAGTTTCATAGATTAATTAATTGAAGGATGATGAGAAATTATTATTAAATCAAACATTCATTAATAGTATTTGAAATAACAATTTGACTTACAAACTTTATTATTTTATACTGTTGTTTAGTATAAATAAAATTCACATGATAATAGTAAATTGTCAAATAAATAAACTTATTATTTATTATATAATAAATTACAGATATGAAAACTAGTTGTTTATAACAATCAAAGTTTATATTATTTTATGATCTATGTTGGTCTGTCTAAGTTAAAAAAACAAATCGAATTTATAGAGTAGGTGTTATTTATGTACGATTTAAATTAAAATAATTTCATACATAATACAAAAATCGGTTGTTAGACTTTTGTCTTAATTTTTTTTAATAGTGTGGATAGATCATCGTATTCAAAAAATGATTTTAAATGGCTGCCGTAAAAGTGCATTTGCAGGTATTGTTTCAAAACTTCATATATTATTTGTATTTTTCCGACATTGTATACGTTTGTCAGTAGTTTTTTTTTATGCACACTGAAACTGTTGATAAAATAAAAAAATTGACCTAAAAAGTATTCAAAGAAAAAGAAAGTAAATAAAACATCACTCTAAACCAATACATTACTCACTTTACTGAATCTAAAATATGAATAGGTAATGGAACTTTTAGACTTCCGCAATATAATTGTTTCCTGAATCATTAATAAGTTAATATAACCTATTTAATATTAGGTACTAGTTGTAAAAATACATTTAATTATTATTGTTCTTATGTTCTATATACTAAATAAACGAAATCAATATGGAATTAATTTAGTTTCAAAAATATTGTTTTTAAAAACTATGGCGTTAATGGCAATAGTTAAAATAATTAAAAAATAATTGAATGGCTTCATAAAATAACTATTGAATATAAAATTAATAATTATTTAAATTCTTAAAAAAAATTCTTAAATTTAATTTCTTAATTCTTAATCTACATACTATGTACGCGACTACTAGTCTATTGTCAAATTTTTCTTTAATGAATGTATGGTAAATACGATTAAATTTGTTTCATTAGAAAATATTCCTATTTGATCAGTTACAAATATAAACAAATTAACATACTATTGGAGGTAAAATATATGTTTAGTATATATAGTAGTATATATATATAGATATACCGTAAACACACACAATTATATGCAGAGGTAGACTTTGGATGGTTTGACCCAGGTAGATTTAAAAATTCGAATGGTCCGAGAATTTTTTTTTATTGATGTGATTGTAATCAAGATTTAATTTGTAAAGCGGCCTTAGTCCCATACAGTTTTTAATAGTGACCCAACAAATTAAATCAATCCTTAGGTAATCACTGACGAATGGTTAGAATCAGGAAAAGATTTAGGACCTTAGTCCCTTAAAAATTCAGCAAGCCCATAAAAAATCTAGACCACTGTATTGCAACAACAATATATTTAAAAAAAATAAAAAAATAGTGGATTGCTTTATAAATCAAATTATATTTTTTTCAAATTTTTAACTTGTAAATTTAGAGAACAACGAAAGAACTTTTAGGCATAACTTAAGCTTTAATGATATGTATAGAATATAAACTGAACTATCAGTTTTTGATGATACTTTTATTTCCGATTGAAGAAAATTCGTTGAATGGCTGTTTAAATCTAATCCTTGATTATGAGATCTGTGTTTGTCGTTAATAAGTAAAGATAACTATATACCCACTACAAATTTCAATAACCGTATTTACTCTAACCATCAACCGATTGTATTCTATCAACTGGCCGTTAATCAAATTATAACTGAGTGAATACACATGATTGTATTTTGGTATTTTGGGAATACGATTGTCATAACTTTACAGTTGATAAGTAGCTAGTTGATAGGTATATTTATTATAATGTTACAACTAGCGTATGTGTGTATGTTTCATAATATATTTTTTTGTAAAGCAATATTATAAAAATCCAAAAAGGTATCCTTAAAAATATTAAAATACTAATTCTATATAAAAAAATGTATTGTATAAACTATTTTTACATATAATATATATATATATCGCATAAATATATGTCGGCATATAAAAATATTTAAAAGAAAAATTCTTTTACTTTTTCTATACTTGTGGTATACACAATTAAGATAAAAAGTGTCATTAGACAGATAGTCCTGTCTTTTTTCTTTTAACCCGTTTAGTCTGTCAATCCATTTTCTAAAGTGACTGTTTGGCTATCGATCAAGCGGAGAATCTGAAGATAAAAAAAGACTTGAAGCTTTTTCTATGGAAATCGACATAAGACGATGATTGATGACTCGTTTTCATAAGACAACTAGTTAGTCCCTAACTTTTTCTTCCCTTTTTACCTTACATAGTTAAATTCACGGGACAGTTATTAAAAATTTATTGTCGAAATTATATAATTTGAGAAACTTTAAGATGTATTTTTAAATATAAATAATAATAACTCAACATGGAAAAAAGTTTATTTAAGTTGTATTTTATTTATTTTATTTTAATAATATAAGATGTTTAGGGTTATAATACTATTATGTTAACTGACTTCGATTTATTTAATTTTAAATTTAATTCATGTAAAGTTGTATGCAATTATAAATAAATTAAGGTTATTTTTTAATTATAAAAAAACATTTGTGCTGACAGGTGGATTATGTAACGAATGAGATGGGTTTACTTCAAAATTTTCTATTTTCATACAATTCTTGTTTTATTTTAGTTTTGACGGTATCTATATTGTAAAAGAAACAACATTTTCGGTTCATAAATTAATATATATTACTTCTCCATAGACTTAAATGCACCATAATATATTGTAGTGTGAAGTAATTAAAATATATTTCATCTTGATTTTAATAAAATAAGAAAAAACTTCATTGCGCGTGGTGCACATGCACAATACACATTATACATTATTTTGCAGTTATATCTGCAAATTCAATTTAGAGTAGATTTCACAGAATAAATATTTTCAAATAACTACTTACTAGTACTAGAGATTTTAAATTTAAATATAATTTACATATTATATAAAATCAGGCGTAATACAATTATAGAACCAATTTTAATAAAACGCAATAAACTGTTTTACATTTAGTATGATTCCAAGATTTTTTCACACAATTAATATCTGTAAAAATCAAGGACATCTTTTGAAACAATATTATTTTACAACATACATTTTTATAACGATTTGTACTGTGTACTATTTCATTTTAAATTTAAATTAATTCTATTGTCAAAACTATCGACTCGAGTGATTAAATTATTGAAAAAAAAACAATTTAATTGTCTACTTTTTTATTTAAACAATTATCAGCTTCTTTTATTTATAATTTTGTTTTTTCATTTATATTTGCATTGTATCGTAGTTAGTTTTCATCATTTATCTTTACTTTGATATTTCAGAAGAAAAATATAATTAAAAAAGTCGGCAGCCGTCCCATTTTATGAGCGATAAGGGTTGTCGGTTTCTGTAGAGATTTTTGTTACTAATCGTTGCTGTTTTTCTTCCTTAGCCACCACGTCATCTTGAACTTTATTTGTTATGGTTAGTAATTTATTTTACGTTGAATTCATCCCAGTCTTTGAGATAATTAATTGGAGTTACGATTCCTATGTTTAAAGCATGCTGTTTTCGTGAATAAATGCATTTAATATTTATAAGGAATAGTGTTTGAAATTTGAAGAATTACTAAAACACATAACATGCACAATACGTCGTGCACAATATTATTCTTTAAGCTTGTAAAAAAAATTAAAAATTGAAATTAAATGTATATTTAAAAATATTGAATCTAAGTTAGTCAAGATGGATAAATAAAGTAAAACCATATAAACACGGTAAAAAAATTAACTTTATTATAGTATGTCTCTTTTTGGTGTATACCTTTTTATTTTGCCGATCAAAGGGTTAAATCCAACATAAGGACAATTTGGTACCTATTCTACAATAATAACGATTCATTTTTTATTTATAAACATTTGATGTAAAATAATTCAATTAATAATAAATAAGGACTAGGTATACTTAAGGTTGATCAAAATTTAACAGGAATATAATGTCTATTGTTCAATTTACTTGCTGTACCTAGTATACTGTACCTATATAAAATATATAATACGTTCATATAATAGTTACGTCTTAATAAGTTTTCTTTACAAATTGCAGTAGAATATTTAATTAGAAACGTTTTGTACATTTATTAAACATTCAAAAATATCGTTAAAAAAATAAATATATTTTAGGTTTTAGAAAATAAAATGAGTACCTACCAATGAAATACTAATTGAAACACAAACTAACTCTTAATTTACTCATTTAATGTAATCAAGTTTTTGTTTGTCTACACAGAAAAAACGTCAAAAATGTTTTCTTAAAGTTATATAATAACTGATGTATATAAAAAAAAACTTTAGCCTATACCAAATTACATAATTATTATTGTTAAAATTTGAATTGTTTATAGTATCATAAATTTAAGTACAGTAATTCGTCATTACAAAAATTAACGCTATAGCAAAATAATTGCTTGGTATTATAACATATTTATTATATCTTCTAACGTGTTAAAAGCCAATAAGGTTGAGAAAAAATATTTGTCATAATGTTTGGTTGGATTTAATATAAGAAAGCCAAATTATATTTTACATATACAGGATGATTCACCAAACACACTAACCATCTTTTTTCCCCTTTAATAATGCATTTATTTAAATTCTGATTTTTGGAATTTTCAACTTAAGGACAATTTGTTTATGTAAATACTTTTTATAGATTTTTTTTTTATACAATTCAAGGATTATCTTGTGGTGATACCAACTTTATATTTTCAAATAAAAATCGAAATCGAAGTATCTGTTCGAACTAGTATCTGTTGAGTTATTTTACTTTGTATACCTAGGAAAATAGGTCCAAGGTTTAGAAGATATGGGTATACCATATATAATGACTTGAAAATTATAGTAATTTTATAAATATTAATCCATCAACATTTTATAATTTGTAAAAATAGTCCGAGGATAATAAATACTAGATCCGATTTACATCTACATATATTTTCATAAAACCATTTTTAAGGACTATAATAAATTGTTCATAGTATATTCATATTAATAACTCAGTAACTACTCGTTCTAATTTTTATTGAGCTACATCAAACTTTAAAAAAAAAAAATTATTAATTAACAATTTACAGTAAGTAATAAAAAAATGGGTCATCATTAAAAAAAAAATTGCTACCACGAGAAACTTGTTAAATGGTATAAAAGTCTAAGTACTTTAGTATATAAACCTTATGAGTTCTGAAATTTCCAAAAATCAGACTTTTAATAAATAAAGGAAAAAATAGGAGTGAACATGATTGGTGAATCACTCTGTATGCCTTCACACCGGGTCACACTACCACATTTAATATTACGTAATACTTGGTAGAAGCCAGAAACTAAAAACAGTTATAGTACAGTGTTATAATTCTATATATATTTTGAATCTTATATTATTTATATTGTATATTATTTTTTTTTATTCATCATACTCAAAGTATAATCATATTTTTCTGGATTTTTAAAACTATCAACAAAAATGATTTCTTATTTTTTTTTTTTGAACTTCAAAAGTTACACGTATTTCGTAATTTTACAACAATGTGGATATTATAAAGATTGGTTTATTTATGACTTACATATCCAAACTGCAAGCATAGTATGCATGGAAAATGAATGGTATAGACACACAGTTCTGGCTGATGAGCATTTTAGAGAATATTTTATTCGAGAAGCATAACATGGGGATTTTGAATAATCATAAAATGTGTGTTATCAGTCAAAGCAACAATTATTTATTAACAACGATTTATGCATTTAAACATGGAAAATATATTTAAAACATCCAGTATTATTATAATCCAAAGCGGACTAAAAGCATATTATAATATTTATCTGAGATTTATGAATATTTAAACAGGGTCTTCAGCATGATATTTCTAGGGTTACTTCAATACGTTTAATTTTTCGAAGTCTATCCATACTACGTTACAACAGTATACTTCATATTACATATATATAAATTGTAATAATTGAGTTAATAAAGGTACCTACAGAAATGGTTAGTTGATGAAAAATTATTAAAATATTTTTAACGTGACAATACGGAATAATATAACGTGTTTATGAGTAAGATCAATCCAATTATACCATACCATATAATATATAAATTTCAGAATTGGCGATTAATATTTTATTGTGTGGGTCTACTTACAAAATAATAGGAATAAAAACTGGCTCAACGTTTTAAATGTAATGTTTATAATATAACATAAACAATACAACGGGTAATTATTAATCCTTTAAAAGTGGAACAATAATATTATCATTATATTATTATTTTGTTATACCCGGTGCATCAGCTCATTAATTAAAATTTATTTTGAAATAAAATGTCCAAAGGGTAAACCTTTCAACTGAGCTCTATTGCCCGTGCAATAACCGTATTTCACGCTTCAAATGTTTTAAAAAGAAAATTAAAAACTAACAGCCAATTTTATTATTTATTAAATTAAATTATTTTAGTAAATACACTTTATACTGTAAACGATTTTGCTTTTTAATTTTTTTTTTTAAACCTTAATTTATGGTTATTCAGGTACACATCATATGTATTATTGGTTTAAAGTTTCGTATTCTAAAATGACGTTAATGATAAAAAATTAGTTTTATTGAAAAGTGTCTGAAAAAACATTTGACACCTGTTAGTAGACTGTCTCTAAAAAAAAAAAACATTACTGTCAACTAATAGTCACTCGATAACATGACAGTGATTAATAGTGATTAAATGTTATATCTATATTAATTTGAATGTTTGTATACTATTACGAAGATTATGGTGTGTAGACAACTATTTATTATTATATTATTATATACTATTATTAACTATTAATTGAATAAATTAAATCAGCCCGATCATAATAATATTGGTATATATTATTAGGGAGAATATGATTTTTGTGTATGATTGTCTAAACACTGCACAATTCCGATAAAAGTTGAATTAGGCTTTAAACACGCTTAAAAAATATTTGACTTTTACAATTGAAAATGTTATAGCTATAATTATATAGTTCTCAATTTATCATCATCGTTTTTTTTTTTTTATTATATATATATATATATAATAAATCTAAATAATTTTTGAAATTACAGTTAATTTCTTGTATATTTCGAGTTTTAATTTTCTATATAATAATATTAATACCAACATTAAATAATACAGTTTAATACCTATTACAGTTTTACTTTTGTAAACATTGGTATACATTTTTATATATTATTTAAATGTATTTTTTATTACTACTAATCAAAAATATGTAAAGTATTATTATGGTATTGATACTATTTTGATAAAGTTTTTATAAAGTTGTTGTGTATGTAAAATATAAATTGCCTTGTAATTTAATATATTTGTATAATCAAATAAACTGATTTTAAATTTTGAGTAGAGCGATGAATGTATTGGTTTTAGGTTGTTGTGTGTGTTTTTTTGTGTCTGTTATCACGTTTTAGTACAGTAAAAGTATTCCGATTTTCTTCATCAGCATATTTTCTGTTAGAAAAGTAAATCTAGTTGGTACTTTAGGAGGTTAAAAGTACAAAATTTCCAATAGTTTTTAAATGCGCCAGGAAAAAACAAAAAAAAATTAAGGAAAAACGGGAATTTTTCCACAAAACAAATTAATGATAAAATTTAATTTTGTAACAAAAGAAATAATGACCGTGAATATATGAAATTTTCACCGAATATTTACATATTTACATATTTATTCATTTTCAAAATATTTTTACTTTTTTTAAGATATTTAAAGCATAATAAATTTTCGGGGTTTATTTTTATTTTTTTTTTTTATTATTGCCGATAAAATTTTCTTCAGTCTACCAAAAAACTTAAAAATTTAATATAATGTTCTTCATAACATGTTGTAAGTCAAAATTAAAAAAAAAAATGGAGTGTAAGTATCTAATAGTTTTTTATAAGCATCTAAAGTTGAAATTTCGAGAAAATACATAAAAATCACGAAATTTATAACAATTTTTCTTTTTAAATCTATGATATGAAAATTCAATACAAGAATCACTATAAGTTTTTCTACCTTTATAAAAAAAAAAAATTTACCAGAAAGTCAAACTAATATTTTCTAAATTTAAAATTTTAATATAAGATTCTTCATAAGTTATTAAAATAGCAAATTAAAAATAAAAAAATATAAAAAAACAATTTTTTTATAATCATTTAAAGTTCAAATTTTGACTAAATTTATCAAAATCTTGAATGTTTGCAAATTATTTTGTAGTTAAAAATGTATAAAATGATTATTTTTTATAGCTAAGAATTGAAAATTTAAAACAAAATTTTTCCTACGTATTTAATAGTGTAACTAAAAATTCAAAAAATATATAAAATAAATAATTTTTAATAGACATTTTAACTTAAAATTTGGACGAAATTAGATATTTAAATAAATAATGATATTAGTTATTTCGTTGTAATTTAAAAACATTTTTTGTGGGTACTTGAAATTTTTAAAGTATATTATGATGTTTTATATACTTAATGACATTTTCAAATGTAATGTGTTTTGCAAAAATTAATTCAACTTACTATATTATTAATAGTAAAATTAATTATTTTAATAGTAATAATATCATATAATATACTTAGTTATGTTAGCTAACAGACAGTCTTCGTCCAAAATCATTTTTCGTATACAATGATTTATATCATTGAATTCAAATTTAATAAATCTATGAAAGTTTTCCACTCGACACATACTGTACAGTAGAGCGATATCCACTTGCCGACTTTTTTTTTTAATTTAGTTTTTACATTCTATAAGTATATAACTATACCGAATAGTACAATATTTAATAATAATAATAAAAAAACATTTTTTTTTTTTTTTTTTTGACATTATAGCAAAAGAAAAAATTCTACCTGGGTCTCTTCGAGTTTTCATTTATAATTGAATGACAATAATTTTGGTTGTATATTTAAGTATAAAATTATGTTTATAGTATTATACTATTGGTTAAGTAAAGGAAATTACTTATATTAGATTATTTACATGATATAGAGTTAATATTAGTTATTAGTTCCATTAAATATAAATACATTTTATTTAGGATAATTAATAATTATATCTGGTGAAGACCATAATTTTAAATAAATGATACATATAACGAGACATATTTTATCCCACTGGAATATAAATAACGATGGTAAAAAAGTTTAACATTTTATATAGTATGAGCTATGAACATTTTTTTTTAAACTTCAAACACTAAATAATAAAGAATAAAGTTGTCCAAAAGATGAATTAATATTCATCTTTTAGACTCATTGAAAAGTAAGAAAATATTGTACAATATTTTTATTTATGTTTTTATTTTCTAATATGTTATTTATTATTATTTTTCTATGGAAAATTGTTTTTGTTAGAGAAAGCAATCATTAAATGTTTTTAAGAACTTTGTAAATCGGAGATTGATATTACTTAGTATAAGCCATATTTAATTTTCTAAACAGTTTTTTTGATAGCGTTAATAATAAAATAATTGTTAGTAGACGATAAATTTTGAAATTGAATTCAAATAAAATTTAAATCGAGTTTTTTAGCTCAAAATCTTTTAATTATATCATAACATTTATTATTGCTTTCAAACGTAAAACTACAACATACTACATCTTATACTGAGCTGAATGGAACAAAACAAATGACCGATATTAGGTATATTTTTGTACCCAGTTTTTTTTTTATTTTTATTTATAGTTAAATAATTAAAACTTATGGAAAACTGTTTAATATTATCCAAATTTAAGAATTTAAGAAATATTACTCAAACTAACCTAGCTTAATCATTAATTTGATTTTTAATATTATAGGAGATAAATATATTAGTAGCGTTATTTTATCATATTCTGTAAAATGTCTACAGAACCAAATATTTTGTTTCATTTTAAGTCAAGCTCAAGAAATATTAACATTGTTCATGTCTCATTGTGTTTGAACTATTTCAAGTGCTGAACACTAAAAAACTTTTTTAACTGACCAGTAAAATAGTACAATTTCACGATGGGATCTAATGTTGCTCAGTGAACTTTTACATTTAAGTGTAGGAAGTTTAATATAACTTCAATACATTGCTTAGGAACAATAATAATATACAATAAAAATAGTTTTGGCCAATGTTTTTTTTTTTTTAATTTCAATACGATATGATAATGTATCATACAGCAGAATAGATAGTTTAAATAAACTATATAAAATAAAAAAGTATGTTTACCATTTATATAATAACAGATAAGTGTTATTGTATTATATTCTTTATGGGATTTATTCAAACAAGAATAATCTAAAACAATTAATTTATTATTATTTTTTTTTTTAGATTATTTTCGTTTAACACCAAAAGAAAATAATACAAAAAATACATGTCTGTTTTTCGTTCATAAAAAAAAACTTGATTTAACTTTTTGTTGGTAACCGTAAAGGTTCGTAAACATGTTTTCGAAACATCCTCCAAATCATAGCCTTACTTTCTACACTATAAGCTTAATTACACCGAAGTCGAAAATTGCTTTGAACGATCGGTGAAAGTCCAAAGTTTGTTTAGTCGATCCATATAGAAGTTTTCAAACGGATTAATTTAAATTTCTTAGAGTGGAGATGTTTGGACTGGAAATGACTCCAGGGTCTTGTTGGTAATATAGCTTATATATATATTTAATAGGAAATTATCTACAGTTCTATAGTGAGAATTTTAATAAGCTACTTGTAAATGTATTATTGCATAAAACCGTAAATATATATTGGACATTTTAGATTTAACTTAATAGTTACAAAACAACTTTTTATTTTATTTATAAAACCAATAAAAAGATAAAAATTATTTTAAATACTTCTAAGCTCTAGTATTAACACATATTGATATAAATTTGCACATATACATAATATATAAAATATGTAGGTAAGTGACGAGTATGCACTGTGACATTTATGCCATTGTTTATTCCACTAATATTAATCGTATAGAGACTTAAAACTTGTTGAAATTATGTGTATAATTATTTTCTACCTACAAAGAGATTTTCAAATTATTTAAACTAATTTTAAGTTAGTTATACCACAAACCTATTCACGCAATCTCATCATTCTACAACAAGTTAGTATTTACTTATAATCTATAAGTAAATAGCAATAATAAATTATTAGTAACATAATAATATATGTATTTTTATTATTTTTAATTAAGTCATTATTATAATCACATTTGTAAAACCTAATTCCGATGGCATATATTAAATATATTTAATATTATATCGCTGTTAGTCCCAATAAAAAATAACCTTGTGGAATCTCTCTACAGTACATTGGATTACTAGAATACTTCGTCATTGAATGATTACATAGTCTGTAATGGATATGTTAAATATTTTGAGCACAATAAAAAATCATTTCATTCAAAAATATAATTCTGAGCAGAAATAGTGTGTCTGCAGTGTCTGCCTTTATTTCTAAGGATAGATATTTTATAATTTACTTATATTACTATAAGTAATTTATTTTTTTATATAAAGTACGCCAATTTCTATATTTAACTTATTTTTTCTAAAAACATTGCATATCATTTATATTATTATATCATACATTTTTGTTACCCATTATACTTTGTTGTAATTTTTTAATTAATTTAATTTCTTTTTTCAACATACCAAATATTTTTACAGAATTGTATTTATAATAAATATAAAGGTTGAACAAGAAATCTTCTTGTTAATGGTTCGGTTGGTTTTCTAAGAAGATACCTTGTGGTAGGTATGATTTTAGTTTAGGTTTTGATGTCTTTTCTCCTACGTTTTTATTAAGGTTATTGTGAAGTTTTTGCACTGGTTAATTATCCATTTTTTACAGGTAGGGTAACTCCGTATCGTTGTGCAGTTGTTTGTTTCGCATGAACAAAGATTTTCGAGTGCAATTCATAGATATTTTTATTGTAGAGCTCGCGATTTTTTTAACTTTTGTTAGCGAAACACTTATAATATTTAATATTATCGCATATCCTAAAACGATCTTTCTACTTTTAGTATAAAATGAAAAATATTTTTAAATGTCATTGTATATATAGAATAGTAAAATTCGTAATGGCGAAAAGTTTCATGTTCTTGTGATTTATATTTTTTGAATTATAACATAACAACAAAAACTGTTAGAAAAAAATTGTTGGTTTTCTTTAAAATATCCTAATTTCTCATAATTATTAAAAAATAACTTTGTACGTGTATTTTTGATATTTTTAGAGTGCTTTAATGCTAACTTTATATTACATTATCAAGTAATTTGACAGTGCATAAAAATGTTTATCAACGTTAACAGACAAAAAACAAATTTTATTAAAATGTAAACTTCAAACGATTATAAAAATATTATGACTATGTCATTTCAATATTTTTGAACCACTTTAATAGAACAACTTATGATGAACCTTATATACAATTTTGAGGCTTTTTAACCTAAAATCAAGTATTTTAACTACATATAAATCGACAGAAAATAACTAAAATAAGTTGAAAACACCGAATGTCTATAAATAGCAAAACAAAATATCAAGTTTTTTCTGTGAATCATTTATGAACAACAACAAAAAAAGGTTTCTTGTAAATATTTCCGTTTTTCAATATTTTTTTTTTGTTTATTCTGATTATTTTAAAAAACACTGGGGTTTTTTTTTCTTTAGATCCCTTCAAAGAATAAACTAGATTCAATTTAATATCAGAAACAATTCCTTAGAAAAAAATTGAAATATTTTTATTTTTCCAAAAGATGATGTCCAACAATAAAACTACACAGTGTTGCAAAACCAATACATTCATAGCTTCGCTCACAATTTAAAATAATAATTATATAATACGCAATGATTTACAAAGAATTGTTCAGCCTGCCCTATTAGATACTAATAGAAAAAAACCACCAATCTCATTATAAATATTATAAAATATCCTTAAACTTAGAGGACATATCAACTTTACTCACAATTATTAATCGTAATAATTTATCATCGGATTGAATCTTAACACTTTTATTACGCAGTGATTTATTTAATAATTATAAACATTCGAAACTTGCTATACAGTTTCCCGATTTTAAAATACGATTCTTTAAAATACAAATCAAGGTATTTATTTTAGACTTTGATCAAAATGTATTGCGAAATGACACATCGTAGTACGGAAAATTTATGTATTTCTTATTCATTAATGTTATTGTCGAAACCATATTATGGATTAATAATGATTAATTTACATTATTATACCTATACATTTCAAAGTATCACTAACGAGTTAGTAACCAACTGTTAGTTTTCCTATTCAGTCATTATTGTTGAATTCTATACATTTATAATATAGAAAAAAAATCCTGAATTTTAGTATTTTGATTAAAATATACTAGGATATATGATTTATTATACTTAATATAATTTGTTATAATTATAATTAATTGAATAGTACTTTTAACATTGGTTATTGTCCCTTATGTATAAAAGATAACATAATAAATTTAAAAATGCTTAGGTATTTAAACAAACCATATTTTTTAAAAAGGTTGGTAGTAAAAAATTCTTCTTCTCAGGAACAATATTTTATACGTATTTTAAATAATACAAACATGTTTTACTCGTAGAGTTTACTCAAATATGTATTGTCCCAAGATTTTATTGCAACAAAGATTTTCTTTGTTATATTTGTTTTGTTTTTTTTTTTTTTTATTATTCGAAATAACTAAAAATTTGTTCAAATATTATTTCGTTCGATTATTATTTATTATATTATTATAAAAATCTATTGAGGTCTCCTAATTTATATTGACTACATATAACGTCATGTTTACATTTTACACGAAAAAGGAACAAAATTAAATTATAAGAATTTCCATCTAGTCCTTTTGTAGGCTCCTTTTCACGCCTTTATGCTATATTTTAGTAGTCAGATTAAATTTACTTATTGTACGCAGAATATAGATTATAAATAAATAATTTAAAAAAAAAAATAAAAAATATCCTTAAGCATTTTTATATTTACTATGCACACACCACACACCTTATAGTTAGCTAATAAAACAAACAATAGCTTTTGTTGTATAAAATTGATTTCATGTATTATTATATTATGTTTATTGATAGATGGCTTTTTAAATGTCTTTTTTTTAGTATTAAAAACAAGACAATTTACAATCTATCTCGTATACACATAATGGAACAATAAGCATATTTGACAATATTAATAGACAGTAAAATATGGCATGAATAAGTTATTATGAGAAAATCGCTTATTGGTGTACTCTTAGTTGTTAATTTGTCACCATGCTATTTGCGTTTTGGTTTAAGTGTTGGGTTTTGTTAATAATTTGAGATGGATTTTACGATGGTTAATTATATTCCTAGGAGGACTTAGTTAAATACTAGGTATTGTGAGTTGTGTGATAAGTGGGTTTATAATGACTTGTTTGAGTTCATTTATACACGAGAAGATTTGATTTGCCAATTAGGTGAGTAATAATCATTTGGATAATTATGCAACTGGTTATTTAAATTCAGACTTTGCGTGACTTTGAAATTAGACATTAGGTTTTTCTATTTAGAAGTATTACCTAATGCAGTGGTTCTCATTCTTTTAATATTCCAGTACCACATACACATTTTGAAAATCTTCAAGTACCACTTAAAAGAAAACCTTATATTCGCTAATAAAATGTTTAGGTAAAACTAGACTAAACGATAGTCATGCACGTTAATACGTGATTAATACATAATTTGTTATATTAATTGCATTTTTTCTCTCTATGTCGCGTACTCCAGAAGCTTTTCATGTGCTGGTTGAAGATTCATATGCTATATTTTTTGGAATTGGATTGGTTGCAATAGTCCGATAGAAAATATTGCTTTTTCTTAGCTTTTACTATAGTGTAAAAATTGTGTAACGAGAAACATAACTAGTGGGATGATATTCTTGGCATAAGGTACACTTGGGGGTGGTTAATTGGATAATTTTTAACAGTTTGTAGTCAAATGAGATTTTCTGCATTATTTACATAACGTGGCTGATGATTACAATAATAGATTTGTGTATGGCCAAAATGCTGGCAACTTTGACATTGGACAATATAACGATGGAGACAAGATTCTATGACTTTTATTTTAGGATGACGAATTAAAATAACTTTGAAAATATGTAAATTATGTTCATCTGAATCTAAATTAATAAAGAAGTGAGGCAGAGGAGTTTTTGTTTGCCATTAAAGTACCTACATTGACTACTTAAATAGCTGTTTAACGTGTTGTTTTAGTTTCTTTTTATAACATAAATATTAGTAATTTGGTAATTTGGTGCAGTACATTATGAATAACCAAGCGAAATGGTTTTTTTTAATGGATTTAATACGCGTGTAAAAATTAACTTTTTGTCATTTAATTGTAGGTATATAATTTTTCTAAATGAATCAGGTGAATAATATGAGTCTGTAGTTTTAATTCGTCTTGATTACTTTTTCAACTGAATTCAATCAAATTATGTTTTTGACATGTCATAAATTGGTTATTTTTGGTTTGGTTAGTTTCTGTGTAATTTGGATCATCGGTTTGGGAGTCCAAAAGTGAGAAACTATTCAGATGTTATCAGCTGTGTTGATGAGATAGATTGATTTTGATTGGAAGATGAGTCGGTGAAGTTTTGATTTTAGTTGTTTTCAGTGATTTTGAATGTAGTCATAATTATTACTTTTTTATATAGTATAATATCTCACAGAGCAGAGGTTACTTTTAAAATAGAGTTTTGATTAGTAATTTTAATTGGTATATCGGCAGATACACATCAGATTTGTGGACTATCGGTGAGAACTTATTAATGCTTGGCATAATTCAATAAAATAACGATTTAGCTAACCGGAGTAATTAAAAATATAGTAGTATTTATTTTAGTTAATTAATATTTTAATTTAATATAATGAACTAAAATATTTTATTAAAATTATGATGTATAAATTAAGAATATTAAATCGATGGTTTTTTTTTTATTTTATATGTAAGCATTTACATTTTTAAGAAAGGTGTGAAGCGGTAAATGATATTTTTACTATACTTTATAAGGATTGAATGTATAATTTATCATACACCGAAATGTTGAATACCAAACTCTATTTAGCATAAAAATAATATTAAACTATTAAATTGTTTTTCCCACGTCCCCTTAGAAAGTCTGATGGCGATTATGATCGTTATTGAATATTGATTTAATAAAAACAATTCTCTATCCCGTCGGTTTATAAACCAAGCAACGTCTATTCAGTATATTTTGTATATCATCGACTGTAACAATGGTTTTTAAAATCACAAAACATGTGTAGGTATTAGAAAGGTTACCGTTTCGTATAACGAGCAAGCATATAGTATAATATAAAATTGGTTTGTGGAATGCGTTTCTTGGGACCGATAAAAGGTATATTTTTTTTCACTCAAAATCAAGTTTTTAATACCAATAGTAACAGACATTGTTATTCTCTCAGCGTTAAGAATTTTTTGTTTAAAAAAAACAAAACATACCGGTATTTGTTTTAATAAATTATTTATGCCATAATACACATTTAAATCGATTGAAACTTATTAAATCCTTTATATCCAAAAGCAGATATGTAGTAGATACTTGGTATATAATTATTATTATTAAGACTGTCAATATAAACTGTATACAATAAATACATATAATTAGGTAAAGGCACCTTCACAAATTTGGAGCTTGATAAATTTAGGCGGGATGGGGGCTAATCGAAAACTTGAGGGACTTAGCCCCTCTAAACTCTCTCCCTCACATAACTCCGCCTATGTACCTACTTAATTTTTTAGTATTACTAGGAATACAATAGTTTATCAAAATGATTCAGTCACACAAGTATTATTATAATTTTTTTTTTTTTTTATGTAAATAAATCAGAATTATGTTTCATCGTTTGATTTTTTTTTTTATTATGATCAAAATAACACAAACATACGTATACATTAATGATACTTTATTAAGTATATAATAAACATATAGATAGTACTCACCATTTACTTATGAAAATGTTATGACGTGTTTTTATAAAACCTTGATATAATAAAAATGTCTTTCATATTTTTCTGAAACCAATTTTATAAAAATAAATTACGCTTTTTAGTATGTACGTCATAAAATGTGTAAATATTTAAACAAAATGTATTGTTATTTGTTAGTTATAGTATTAAAGATAATATAATATTAATGTTTAAATGTAAGACTATGCAATTTATTGATTATATAAATAAAACACATTAAAATATATTTGCGCTCAAAACAGCAAGAGGTTCCAATAAATGAGAACAATAAAAATTATTTTCTACATTTTGCACACCAACCCACCAGAAACTCATCAATATACCATAATTTTATTTTTTAACTACGTTCAAATTTATGATACCAAAAATTGAAAAATATTAAACACAATTATTGTGCCACATTAATTCACCCAAAATATTGTTAGTGGTATATAATATATGTGTATATACAAATAAGAAATATATATTTTATATTATAACTAAATCTAAAGGTAAAATCTCACAAAGAGATACCTTTTTATAATACTATAACGGTGAAATGTAAATGTGGTAAAATTATTTCAATGAAGTACTTCATTAAAACTAAACTGCTATATACATAGGGTTTAAAGTATCAAGCATCGCATTACCTACTATATTTAAAAAAAATATGGTTGGTCGGTATAGATTATAGCCATAATGTTATATCTCTCTTATTTTGTATAATAAATTCGCTGAAATAACCAGACGAAATTTCTTAATATATTTTTACTTATTTATATTTTTTTGCTTTTATAAAAACATTTATAGATCATATAATATTATATTTTTAACTTTCTCATTATTCATTCTCCATATTTTATTTTAGTGTTTTATTTAAATGTTGTAATTTATTAGGTACATTATTTATTACTCAAAATATGCACTTGCATGCGAGCGATTCAATACTTATTTTAGCGTGGATGTATTATTACTTATTTAAATATTGATTAGGTACTAATTTGATATTATTATTACATATTATAATTGGTCATATTTTGTTTGTGACAGTATCGACTAAATAATACAAATTAAAAAGAAAATAATATATTTTTATTAAAGTAAAATAGTATAGCAAACTTTGAATAAAAATTTATTATAGTAAATTAAGGATGATAGCAAGGCCAATAATATTTTTCAAAAAATATATTTTTGTATTTTGTTTATATCATATAACATAAGCCTAGTTGTAAAGTTCTTGTCACTTTAATTTAAATAAAAGATGGTATCACATGTTTTAATAACATAGGTATTGAATTTGATTTTATGTCTAAAAATAATTTAACTAATATTTAAAAATCGAGGTTAAACTATTTCGTTGATATTATAATGAAACAATATAGGATTCAATCCATAGCTCGTACTATACGGTTTGGTTAAATAAATACAATTGCGTTTTAAAATCGTTATTTGCTTATTGAATACTCGAATAGTATTCGATTTAAATTATATTAGTTGATATGCAACCCAACTGTGAGTTTTAAATACCAAAATGTAATACTTTTTTGCAAAGTTGGGAATTAACGATTTAATAAGTTACAAGCTAAATTAATTTTAATGTATTAACTTAACTTACTAGTTCGCTATTTTTATTAATTTAACTTTAACTTAACTCATTTGTATCTACGTTAACTTAAAATCAACTCATATTATTTTGAATATTCACAATTAAGTTAATTTTGAATTTTCAAAAATTTTTCAGAAAAATAATATTTATTTAATTTATAAGTTCATAGAATATAGAAAGTATTATTATAAAAAAATAATATATATTTACGAAGAATTTTGTATATATTTTTACAAATAAAAATTAATATGTCGTTAGTTTTTAATTTTTATATAGGTTATATAGAGGTAATTATGTAACATTAATCGCCCATATATAGAGATATTAATAAATACGAATTCGCGAATTCATGATTTATATACCTACTTATTACTTATTATTTATTAAAATATTTTATATAATAATTTAATAATAATAATAATTAATATTATTATATGTGTTTATATGCATAGGTATATTACTATTCAAGTGATTATCACTTATTTTAATACCTTTTCAATACATTTTTTTTTTTTTTTTATTAACTTAACTTATTAATTGAAGTTAAGTTAAGTTAATAGTATTTGTTAACTTAGTTTAAACTTAATTGATGTTTTAAAATTGTCTATTAACTTAACTTTTAATTTAATTGAAAAAATAATACTTAACTTGACTTAACTGAGTTAAAAAATATCATTAAATTGTCCAGCCTTGCTTTTTTGTAATATTTACGTATTTATTATCAAACCTAAATAATTGAGAAATCATTTTTTTTAAATTTGTGTTCCTAAATATTTTATAATGATAATTCAAATATTCTAACTTATTTGAAATGTTATCTTATAATTGCTATAATCTTCATAAAAAATAATTTAATGCACCTATGCATATTTTATGTTTATGTTCAAAAAGTATCCTAAAATACATAAATATTTTTGAACCTCATTTTAATTGGTATTGATTTTGGAACGATATTGCTAAAAAATTAAAATTAACTGATACAAATTAAAATTTATTGTTTTATTTATAATACAATTGTATACAGAAAACTATAAAATTCAATCTTTAAAAATTATGTAAGAACTTTTAATGTAGGCTATTCAATGTCTGAGTGGTAAGATTTTGAAAACAGCTATTGTGCAACGTATTTAAATGTCGATATATACTCGTATATACAAAAGTGTTAAGTGTATATAGTATAAAAGTTAGGTATCTTTCAATTTTGAAGCAATATAAAACTATTGAGATTGTAACTGGAGAGCAGTTTTCTTAACCAAAAATTTCAAGACTGTAAGAAACTGGTGTTTGCTTACATTTCATTCTTCTTTTTTTACAATTTTGTCGAAAACGACTGGGGAATTCTAAAAATGACTTGTTTGTAAAGTGCAATCTATGTTTAACACCCCATATACAGCAGTGGTGCTAAATAAAACGTATTGAGGTATTTTACTCCCCTAAATAATCGTTAGATACAGAAGAAAATATGACATCATTGTAAAATCAATAGCTCCCACAGTGCGCTCAGAATCTAAAAAACATACTACCTATTGCCAATATAAGACTCAATAAATATTTATGTACATTTTAATAAAAAAATTGAAATGCATATACCTTGTATGTTATACATAGATACATATGTTTTATTGAATGTGTATATGTTTGTTATATTAAGAGTATGAAAACAGTTAACGTTTTTGTTTATCTCTCCTCCATAATTTAAATTATTAAAATGTTAAACATATAGTGTATGACAAATAAATGTCAAAATGAAATCTTTTTTTTTTTAAAGTATTAATGCAATCATAAATTGAATAATTTATTTTTATTTTTTACTTTTTTGTTATATGCAAACACATAATATATTAAGAATAAATATCGGGTCGTGGTTTACATTTTTTAAGTTTTTAATCTGATAGAAAATAAATTGCATTTAAAAAATAATTTATTTTAAGCAAAGGAATAATGCTGTAGAAATCTCTCGTTTTGGCAAAATAATGCAATATTGATCTCAAGTTGAATTATCTTGTGATTCATAGTCATCTATTTTTTTTTATGCATTAAGTATATACTTGATGGGACTGTGAAATTTAATTTATTTACAGTGTCTTACTCATCATTTTTAGTTTATATTTTTAACAACTTTCTTTAATTTAATCATAATATAATGCATCTACATAATAATATAAGCTGAAAAATTATAGTATTTTTTTTAATATTTATAATTCATTTATTTTTGTTTTTAGATGACGACGCCTGTTTTCGTCTCGTCGAGGGTAAGTAATTTAATATAAAACATAATACACAATTTATAAAAATTGATTGGTACAGCTATAGTTTTTATCTTTTTATCATATTCATATTTTATATGCTAAATGTTTTATTAAAATTCAAGAGTACAACTATTAAATTTAATAGTATTAAACGATCTTAATATTACAGTTGATTAAATTTTTGTAACACGGAAACAGACAAATAGTGATATTCGTACAATACCTTGGCCATTTACAGTTTATTACGCACAATATAGCAACAAGTATTTAAGTCATAATACTCCATAATACTATTTTATAATTATTTTTTTAAAAAAAAAACTATGAGCTATATTGATGAACTAAATTCTTTAGAAATATATATAACTAGGTAATTTTACAATTTTACTAGGTGATTTACCAAGGACACAATAATTATTCGACTACATAAAACAAAACCCTGTTTGATATTCAACGCCGTTTTCAGAAGAATTTATTATATTTTTGTTACATCGAACTTACTATATTTATTGTATATTATGGTGTATATAATGATGAGTTATTTACTTATTTATATATATATATTATACAATGCATATGGTATGCATTCCATGGACTGTCGTTGTTGGGTATTAACATACAAACACAATCATGCACAGACATCAGCTTGAAACAACAAAGTCGTAATATTAATAATATTGAATCGATTTTTGAACGTAATGTCAGTTATACAGTCACCATTGTTCCATAATAATAATAAAAAAAATAGCATTCGGTCCATTATCGAGTGCATAAAATAGGTCTTTGTGCGCTTTGAATGCCAACAAATAATAAAAGTTCGGGCGTGTGAATGGACAGTAGTTTGTATTGTAATTTAAGTGCCACTTAGAAGGCAGTGGTGTAATTTTTTAGTGAATTAATTATAACACTACAACGCATGTCTATTGTATTATTTATGAATGATTTTTAGTTTGGTCTATAGTAACGGTAATGTGTAAAGTTGAATAATTTTTATCAGACTCAACACTTTATGGACAAAGAATATTTACAGTTATAAAATCAAATTAATCATCGTTGGTTTCCGGCAAATTATTATTTTTTTTATATTACCAATGTTAAATGATAATTAATTATGATTGATTTTGAAATTATTAATTTTATAAAATAATATGACATTTATGCAAGTTATGTATAATTAAAAAAAAGAAAAACAATACTTAATGTATTTTATAAATTCCTATTAAAATATAATATTTTATCTATTACCTACTCAGTACCCATATATTCTTAACATATTTATATACATATTATCATATTATATAATTTTTTATTTCAAGCTTCATTTTGTAAGTAAAATAATAGAACAATATACATGCACGAGCCTCTAAGTTATTGTATTTTATCGTTATAAATCAATCATTAAATTAATTATTTAAAGTTTTGTAGAAAAAGAAAATTTATGATTTACTAACTGTGTTAGCCGACTTCTCCGGGTTTCAAATCAATCTATTTTTCCATCGTCTTCCGTTTTTTCTCAGTTGAAATATATAAAACAAACACAATTACAAAGATTCATTTTATAATTTTCTACTTCTTAATATACAGAATACACTTTTTATGTAAAAAAATGGGTGTTACAACAAATGCCTAAACTCAACGTAATTCCAATATAAATATATAATTAAGATTGGTATTCAATCTTATTTGTTTAAAACAAAAATGTGTCTAGAATTAAGAAAGCAAATCATAAAAGTAATCATTTTAGTTGTATTCATAAGTATTTGATTTTAATTTTTTTTTTTTAATACATTTGTCATACCTAATGTTTTTATGCCATATTCCTATTAATTATAATAATCATATAATCTATAACTAATGGCCAACCATTTCAATAAATAAAAAATATTCGATTTTCATGAACCAAAATTAAATGCATGTATGAGCCACCCCAATATCCTATAGAAACTTATAGGAGTTAATAAAATAAGCTATAAACAATAAACACTCATCGAGTCTCGAGAAATCTATTAATATAACTTTTATTGAAGCAATCCTATAGTTTTTGATTTTTGATCTGTACAAGACAAACAAAGAAATATTAATTTATATATAAAGATACAATATAATCAGCATTATTTTAATTTTAATTTTTAAGTAATTATTTTAATAAGTGTAAATACACTTTTAAAATTAGTTTTCGTTTATTTATAGCTGTGACTATTTACCATACTTATATTAAGTATTGTAAACGTATTAGTCTGTTAACATAGATGGTTTTTTTTTATTAGCAAGTTTAATAAAAATATTTCATATAAAATACTTCAAATAATTTTTTAACGTTTATTTGTAAAATAATGCCGCTGGATAGAAAAATTTGATGATGACACCGATAATATTAGCGTATAATATTTATTTTATTTAAGCAATGAACATAATTAAATATAAAACCTTTATATCTTATCAGTCGTAATTTTCTTTTTTGTCTTTGACGATAAATGTCTTTACAATATATAACATGAGTCAAATTCCATCAGTCATTTAGCACAAAAGCTAGTTTTTGTTAAGTTAATACTTAATATATAAAACTTAATACTGTTAAGTTGTATACCAAAACGGACTGTAGCGTAATTTGATTAAAAAAAACTAATTGTTAACATTGTTTTAATACTGTTTCAAAAAAAAAATGAATTCCGAGAACCAGATGAAAAGAAAGAAAGTGCTTAATAAAAAGATATTGCGCACATTTTACCGGACTTAAAATAAAAAATAAAATTTGAAAAAAAATTAAGTATTGATTTACGTTATAATTATAAAAATTAAACTATGTAAACACTACTGGATTTACTACAATTATTTATTATCTATGTTATTTAATGCGAGAAACCACAATATGTTTAAATGTTAGAATGCATTTGTTTATATTTTTATTTTAACAAAATTTTCTATATACTGTTGAATCTACAAAAAATATTCAGTTTATTATTGATTATTGCATTGATATAACTAATATACATTAAATTGAAACTTCTCGGCCTTGCAATTTTCATCACAATTGTAAACCGAATTTAGGACTTTTAATTCGATTGTGAGATAGGAATGTATATATACGTTCAACGCTGTATAGATTTTAAGTTGATTAGTTGTTGAATTAATAACATATACATACAGACAAATTACTAAATTAATCTTTTGAATTTGATCTAAAGTTAAAATTAATTTGACTTAAGACTATCAAAAGGTACGGACGTGATACCTATAATTGGATATTAAGTAAAAGATTTGTATTATTATCTAAAATTTTAAACCAATTGTAAACTTAACAAAAATAAACTTGATTTATATTTAAGTTATTATTATTTATAATCTTCATAGGAAATCTAAAAACAATGTCCATTGGAGTATTTTATAATTCCAAAAATGTATTTATTGTATTCATTAAAAATAATATTATTTTCGATTTTTAATCTAAATTAAATTATGAACAAACATATATTGAAATAAAAATTGTTGTAAAAAAACCTATTGCTATAATAGATGCTCATATATTAGTTCCTATAATAATTTCAGGATTTTATGATATTATCAACATTTTCTAGAAAAAAAAAAACTAGATCATTTTAATAATGACATCCATAAAGAACACTTATAATCACTAAGATATATATTACAAACAATGTATAATATAAGCTGTTGTTGATAGAATTCTTCTAAATTAAAATTTTGACTAAAGAAAGTAAATTATTAAAAATCGCATACCTACGTACCTCATTTCTTTAATAATCTAGGTTTGCCAAAGTTTTTTAAAAAATAAGTTATTCTCGTGGAATTAGTATGAAATAATTTTTGCAACTCTACTTATAAAACTTGTCAATATCAAATACATTTGAGATAACTATTAAATTTGACAAATTACCTATTGATATAAGTTAGAATATGTACTATGTTGCTTCAATATTTTAATACTTATAAAGTTATAAAATTAAATAATTGTTGACAACTATTAATACAACTTAACTAATAGATTCAAAATATTATTAATATGTATAATAATTAATTTATATAATTTTTCTTCGCAAACAATATAGAAAATAAATGTACATTTTTGTTTAACTTTTCGTTGAATATTATGTTTAGTCCTTAGAAATATTATGTATGTACGATGGAAAATATATTTATATTATACTGCATTGTGACTTTTTATTACAATAATAATCAAATCGAATTTTTTATAAAATTCCTTTAACATATTTACTATTCGCGTATAGCTAAAGCGTAACATTCAATATTAAGTTCAATTTTGTGTTATGCGGATAAAAAATGTAAAGAGGTATTCACAATAAAGCTCAAGCAGAATTTTCTTTTATTACGAATATAAATATCAAGTGCTAGCAATAATCTGCTCAGTCAACTCACGATACTCCAGAGAAACATATTTCCACACAAATGTATAATTTAAATAAATACCAAATCAGTAATATAAATTTACTGTTATTGTTTGTTCTTTAAAATTTAGACTCTAAATGATTGTTTCTATTCAGATATGTGACCTACTAAAATAAACCAAAATGGGGTACGAAGGTAAAACTGGAACACCAATATTATGTTGGAACTAAACCAGATATAATAATATAAAGTATACTTTGTATAATCATATAAGACATATAAGCATGAAGATAAATCTCCAAACATGCACGCAAAGTACTGCTTTCTCACTTTTAACACAGTTTTGGTAGTATTAAAATTAACATCGACTAAGCGCCCAAATATTCGACTGTATTTCGTCCGATTCACGGTCCTCAAGGCTATTTCTGACAGCCATAATGATCACAAAATCACTTAAACATATTTATTGAACTTTTATCAATATTTTCGTATCACCGTTGATACCTAATAAACGTTTGTTATAGTTGGGTCCTTTTTTTCGATATCTAATAAGTACATTTCAATGAGATTCTCTTGTGGATATGGTCTAATTGCACTTATTTTAGTCGAATTTCATTTAGGTTGAAAAAAGGTAATGTGTAAACTGCACTCGGGTAGAAAACAGGTAGTAGTCGAACTGCACTCGGACTTAAAAAAAGGTATTTCAATAAAAATATAATTTATTTTAAAGGGTTAAAGTTTAGAAATCACTCATTTCCCTTCCCGCTTACAGGCTTAGGACTGACAATGGTTTTAATCATTGGTGTGGTTAAAAATGATTTTTTTATACCTATCATTCTATTAATATATTATATAAATATATAAAACTTTTAAAATTTTAAAATTTTTTTTTAATCGTCAAATATTATTATTCATTGTCTATTTTTTTTTTAAACTCATTTTCTAATTTTTTTTTTTTTTATCATATTTTGTAGTAATAATAAACTTTATTCAAAAGCTCTAACCTGGTAATACACTTTTGAGCATATAAGTTAATATATTTTTTAAAACCATTTATTTTTTTCTGGTACCGTGTAGTTGAAGGTCTTTGTCAGTATTCTACATCAAAACTTAAGTACCTATTTATAATTGTGCTAGAACATCAATAAATACAAATATATTTGGATGTAATGATGAAAATAATTTGTGAAATTTTGCGTGGAAGGACTCTTATGCATTTGTAGCTCTTTGACTAGAAATCGTATCCGAAACCCAAATACGAGGCGGAAAAAGTCTATCGTTAGAAATATAATTATTTACTAAATAGTCACTAAATTCTCGAACAGCATGGTTTTTTGGAATAGTTGGCATAAAATCATCTGTATAAAATTCACCAATTTCAATCGAATTTAAAAAACTTAAACCAAATATATTACGAAGCCATTTTCAAGTTTCTATTTAAAATGTCTTCTCTAATAATTTGTAATGGGCTATAAATACCTTGGTCAGCTGCTTTTCTCTTAGCTGAATTTGAAATCATTTTTCGAGATAAATTAAATGGTTCTTTGTGATTATGTATTAACTCACATCGAAAAGTAACTGTAGAACATTCATTTAGATAGTTTTGAAAGACAACCACAATGGATGCAACGCCATTTAACACCATCATTTACATGTTTTTTTTGTGTTTTACAAAATTAAATCACGGCCTCGTTCCCTTTCAATAACTTTAAAATCATTCATATTTATACAGTGACGTAAAAGTGTGTGCTAGTTGTAGTTTACGCAAGTCTACATAGTACGCAGTATAAAATATAAATATTAATCTTAAATTTTACTGATATCTATTTAGTATCCGGTTAAGTTAAGTTATCTAAATGGCATTGACCAACTAATATAATGCTATTAAATACGTCGTAGCGTTCATAAACATAAGACTTATAATATTTTTAACGTTCATAAAGGCGGGTTTTTCCACATTGAAAACATAATATTTACTAAAATAGCATTTTTCATGTAAAAGTCTTGTACACTTTATATATATAACCATTTTTATGCACGTCCACGTAAACGTTCATAGTGGAAATTCGCCTTAAGTTTTAACTACTTTTTTGAACGAATGCAGTTCGACCAATACCTGCTTTTTATTGGAGTACAGTTCGACTACTACTTTTTTTCAACCCAAGTGCAATTCGGCCATTTTTTTAGGTAATAAGTGCAATTCGACTATCTCGACCTAAGTAACTTGTGTATAGTATAGGTACATCCTATGGAAACTATAATACACTAAAACCAAGGGTCACTGCGACAAAATTATAAATTATATTGCAATATAAACTATTCAGTAGAATTAGGGTGTTTTGTGAATAATAATTATTATATTTTATTCAATGTGAAACTTCCAACCTATTGAAAATAGCTTGGATTTACATTTGTCTATTTTTCATTTAGTCACTGTAAAATCTTGTGATGAAAGTTTAATTTTTAGTTAATAGGAGTTAAGCGCTAGCTAATCAACGATATTTTGTAATAGAGGATTAGAAAGTTTCTCTGTTTTCACAATTTTATTTTATTTTTAATTCATAGTTCAAGAATACCATGAAAATCTTGTTTAACCGAGAATGTTGATAGTGATGCAATGTTATCAAGATGCTATCTGAAGGACTGTATGGTAATTATTGTAACACAAAATTAGTGTAGTATAATAAAATGTGTATTAATAAAAGTACATACCTTAATAAGCTAAGACGTAACAATAATTTAAATTTATAAGTATAAAAAAAACTTTATAATTTTATACAAACATTTATAAGAATCATGGAAAACAAATTGTACGATGTTATACTATATACTATATGGAAATGTAAAAATAATAAATAATAAATGTACATCTTGTTAAATTAAAGTTCAATTAAATGTTTATTATTAAAAATTTAATCTACATTGATAATAGAATAATTTACTGCATTTATTAAGTGTTTTTTTTTTCAATAAATCTAGGTGACTTACTTAAATCAACACGAAAAACAATAAAAGAAAGTTATGAATAGATTCATTTGATTTAAATTTGATGGTTACACTAAAAAAAATGGTCACAATAAAATGCCAATTGCAGATAAATATATTAAAAAATTACAGTAAATATGATATTTGTTTTAAACAATATATAACATATTATACACTTTAAGAGGAATATATTAATACTGATGGAATATTATTGGAATTATGTTTCAAAGTACTACATTTATAAAAAAAAAATATATTTTTATCTTATAGTTATAAATAGATATACGATTCATAACTCTATGAATTTTCAAAAGAAATGCAAAACTAAATAAAATAAAACAAATAAAGAAATAGTAATAGTAATATCCGTGCATACCTACATTAGACGTTTAAGTGTTATAAAATACGTTGTTACGTAGTCCATAATTTTTATTAGATAATATAGTTAGGTCCATTTGTGAAGAATGCGGATTAGTTTCATAAATGATGAAAAGTATATAAATGTAATAAACTATATGATCATTGTACCTTACGTACGCCAAGTGGTCAAAATGTCACAACTACGCGTGCGATGGGGTAAATGGAATCGCTATGGGAGGGCCAATAGGAATCCAATAGATTTGTTCTGTTTGATAAAAATATTAATGACGTATTTGAAGATTGAAGGATGCCGTGCTTTTAAGGTTTTTTTGATTTTTCGAAACATTATAACTTTATATGATTAAATTATTCTTTAAAAAATATTTCGGCTCTGAATAAATAATATTGTTTTGGTAATATAGGTAAAGATGTGTATTTTTTTTTATTTTTACAATATTGTACTTTTCAGAAATATATTTTTTTATTTTATCGTATGATATAATATGGTAATGTTATTATATATTAGTTTTTTTTCAACAAACATATATTTTGATTTTTCTGTAAATTCTGTGGTGAGATAAAGTTTGAATAAGCGTCAATTTTGAATTATGATATGAATTACGATAATACATGGAATATGAGTAACATAAATTATTTTTATATTTTGTTTTCAATTGATTTTAAAAGTTCATAAAAAAAAATTGTTTTAAATAATATAACTCGTATTATTATTGAAATTATTTTAAAATATACATAAAAACGTACACAAAAAGGTCTTGAAAATGTTGGAAGGTCACAAAATTATTTATTTATTTTTAGCCTATTAATAACCAACCATCGGCTTATGGCGAACATTTGATCATGTTTTGGTAAACAACTCTCACCTAGAGTGAAAATAAAAAGCGTTATCAAAAACCATCATTCATACTCTATCATCACTCGTCGAATTGTTTATTTTCTGAAAATGTGTCCCAGAGTCCAATCTCAGAAGACCACTATAATATTGATCCTGCACTTCTATGAACTACAGACTATAATATTTAAGCATTATATAAGTCACAAATATGATATAGTGTTTTAAATCTGCGGAGGCTTCGCTCGGATTACTATATTTTAAAAGTGCATATTTTTTGGTAAAAAATAAAATTATACAGTTGATGGTATGTAATTTTAATGGTTTTAAGAAAATAATACGGCCGTAAGACTTTATTTAGTATTTCTGTTGACATTATCATTTAATGGCATAAACGACTATAATTGCCAAGATGACATGCCAACTGAGATGTATATTAGTAATTACGGTAAAAATAATATCATTGGCAAACAATAACCATGTCTTAATACGTATTCTAATAAATATTTCAAAATATATTTCATTTGTATTATCGGGTACATGTAAACTCGGCCAGAAAAAAATATAAATGTATTATATACTGTTATTATTAAAAAAAAAAAAAAATAATTATGCTTTGTATAATTTGAATTGACCAATCAATGTATTATAAACCTAATAATTTACAATTGCCCGTTTTATCGATGTACCGCAGCTATTACGCTATTTTTTATTTATTATGAATAATTTTTTAAGTGTTGATACTTTAAATATTATACATATTTTGATTTCTTTCTGTAGTAGGTATTTGATTGATACATATTTTTATTTCTTTCCGAAGTAGACGTGTGATTGGAGCGTTTAAAAATATAAAAAACTAAACAATTATAATATTTTGAAAAAAACGGAGCGTCATGCCAGACATCGAACTGCGTGAAAACAATATTTGTTTTCAAATCCCCGAAGTCGTCTAGGAAATCAGACTAACCGCGTGACGTGTAAACGCATCACCACCTCGCACATATCCGTCTTCGTCTTATAACAATAACAATTATTATTATTGTTGTTGTTGTCGTTGTTGGCATTATCGCCGCAGCTGTAATCGCGGGGGCCTGCAGTCATCATAACAATATTGTGGCGCACACCGTCGCCGGCCCGTAGGCGCCTGCGTTAAAAGCTGGGGGAGGGGAAGCAGCTTTGAGCTTTGTTCGGCGATCATCCGCGTCGGAGGTGCTCGCCCCGTACAATAATGTAACGGACGCGCGCGTTGTTCTCGTCCACTGCCGCCGCGCGTATAACATTCATAAATCGGTGAAATGGGTCACGTTCGGCGAAAGTCGCTCGCCATTGCCCTCGGCGAGACGGCGGCGGTGGCGGCACGACCATAATATTATATACGCGCGGCAGTAGTGTTATTATTATACGCTCACACGACCATTACATTATATTATGTGTGTGCGCGTGCGAGCCAGTGCCTACCTTTAGCCCGCACCGTGCGCTCGCGGCGGGCCGGGGGAGGCTGACAAGAGGCGCTCGGTCACATTTATAATCGCTTTCCGCCGCCGCCGCCGCCGCCGCCGACGACGACGACGTCTTCTCCCCGGCGACCCTAACGACAAACGACCCGACAGAAACGTCAAATCTATATAATATAATAATAATAATAATATCATATAGTCCGCAGCAGCCGTGTGAAAAATGACGCGCGAGGATTTCGACGATTGCGTCTACCGGTTTCGTTTATGGCGGGCGCTGCTGTCCGCGAATACCGAATGTTGTTGTGTGCGCGCGTGTGTGTGTGTGGGGGGGGGGGAGGGATATAGAGAGAAAAAATAGAAACTCCTCGAAAGAGGTCGGCGGATATAAATGTTGCGCAGGCGCGCGGATGACGAGTTAATGGCGTACAGATCGCGATTTTCAGTAAGATCTGAATGGCGTCGTGAAGAAAAAATCTTCCGATTGGCACGCCGTCCCGTGATACGATAATAATATTATTATGTTATACACGTATTTCATATTCATTTTTACTCACTGAACATATATTATATGATACAACTATATTAGTTGAATGTTGTTTTTTTTTTTTTTAGAAGCTTCCCTTAAAAATGTGTTGAAATAGCTGATCGATTTGTATGTATATTTTTATAAAAAATATAATAAATATAAAATCATGATGAATAACGTCGCGTAAAAATGAAAAACATCATTTACGCATTACGACTCGATGAGAAGTATCTAAAAAAAAATATATATTTAACTCTAGATTAATCTTTTTACATTTTGAACCATTTTTTTATAATCCAACCGACTCCATAATGAAAGAATTTTTAGAATTATACTGAACAAAAAGCGGAGATTGGTAGATGAAGGTAACGGGGCATTGTCCTCGGCGGTTTTCTACATAAACGGACGGCGTGCTTTTACGATGAATCGTTACAGTATGTCAGTATGAGCTTTTCGTGCATTTTTTTTTTTTTTATTACACCGCTGCTGTAATTTTTCGCGTACATATTACATTAGATACTTGGCAAACGTGTGTACAGGTACAGTTGGCCTTCTAAATTCATGTAAAAAAACAACACCTTAAATCCAATAATACTCCCGTACATGGTGCACCGACCAAATCACGTCGTCGAGATTTATGGATGCATTGTTGACATTTTTTGATGGCCAAGATATTTTCTCATTTCCCCGGGGTGATACTCCCACAATGACCTTTAGTCTTGTATTTTATTTATATTTTCTGGGTCTTTTTTTTTATTTTTATATCCCACCGCGGTATAAGAATCGCGTGCTGGTGACGGTTAAAAAAACATTATTTTTTTAGTTATTTCGTGGCTAGTAAATGCGTCAAAAAGAAAAAAAAAAGAATTGTCTTTAACAGAGAACCAGAGAGGTCACCACAATGTAGTAAACTCCACCCCTGCCTTACGTAATACGGTTAATAATTACAAACGCACTTCGCTTAATTCTCAAATTTTGTTTTTTTCCGTTATGAATATTATTTACGCTGTGAGATAGCGTTATCAAATATTCCGCGAGCGTTAAAATACTTAAAAAAAAAAATTTTTATAGCGCAATATTTAGTTCGTGAACCTTTTCAAGTCTTAGTTTACATCCCAATAGTATAAAACATGAAATATGATATGTGATGGAAATGAAAAAAATTCGTGGTCACATCCCCTTGTAATAATATTATAACAAAAGTTTCACATCACACATTCGACCCGAGGTATTCGAACACGGAAATTAACATAATGTCGTATTATTATAGGGTCGGGTCTTACTTAAAAAGCAGTACGTTGTACGCGCAAAAATGTTTATAAATTATGGCGACTGCCCTGGTTACGACACAGGTAGAAGATTACTGCGAAATTGATGTGTGCGTATGCATAGGACATTATATTGCACCGGGAGGAGTGGCTGGTGTGTGTGTGTGGCTAGGGTCAAACGAGAGGGATGATTGGAGTGGAAAAGGGGACGACCGAAATCAATACACGAACGCATTTTGTAGGAGCCAGAGGTGGTTCCGTGTGGTTTGCAATATTTTTCTACGACAATCGGAGGATGTCTACATGGATAAATACGAGAGGAATGAGAGGGAGAGACGAATAAAAAAAATAATATACTCTCGTGTTTAACGACCGAAACAGCCGGGCATCAAGCACGATCACGGTGCTTCGCGGCGATCGGCCAAACAAAATAATGTTATCGTTTCAACGATTCTCGGTCAGAGAATGAAGACCGGTAATTATTTGAGTCATATGTTTACCTATTATTGTTTATTGTTATGGTCGGCAATGGGATGATATTATGGACTGTCCGCGATTGCGATTTCCAAACGATACGTTGCACGGTTTACACTGCATTTTACCCACTCGCATAATAATGTACAATTCCAGTTTATTTATAACGAATCGGTGCAGTTATTTGACACGCGTGCTTTGGAATTCGTGTTTGAAAATAACCGAACAAATAAAACATCAATTATTATTATTGGTCACGGCTAACGACCGAGTACGATCGCGGTGTGGCAATGTTGTTTGTTTTTCTCCGCATTGCAGTTGTATTATACATAGGTATACCATATAAATTGTGAGCGCACGACCGTCTACATTTTAAAATCAGCTCGGCTAAATCAAGGATTCAAATCATTATTTCACGTATAATTATCCCTAACGATGTTATATTATGCTATCTTCACTATCGATTATAAAACTAATAATATTATGCCTAAATATGATTAAATTAATAACGTCGATATTTTGTTTCACGCATTTTTTATATTTAGTAGTAAATTATTCCCATTAAGTTAATTTCGTATGTTTTTAATATAATAATAATATCACACTGTATACCTCCTACATAATATTTAATATTTAATTTTTTTATAATAACCATCTGATTACCACTTCAAATTTAACGTTTCTTTAACATAGTATTTAGTAATTTTAAATATTTTAAAATACGTTATTATTACCTAAATTTTAATTACATTTTTTATAAATGTTATTTATTATTACTCTATTTTTTTTTTTTTTTTTTTACCAATATAAACCGTGCTGACCGGATCAGAAAATATGTTTTCGTCCTCATTGTTTTTGCATTAATTTTGACGTATAATATTATACGGTAAGTATCATCGTGCAGTATTTCATATCTGCGCGTGGCACGCGTGGGCGAAGACGGAATGATATAACTATTGTAATATTAAAACGCGTACATCGCACACTCTCGATATAAGTTTTGTTATTTACGCGTATTGTTTTCATATTTCGTCTAGGGCAGCGTAATAATATTCTTATTTCCATGCGTCACACACGTATCTATGATACTCGGTGATCGATAATCGTCTGTCCCGATCGATCGCACTCATCCGAGAGCCACCCATCACACGTCATCGGCCCGATATTTCGTATTCGAACATGGCACTTATACCCAACGACTATAAATCAACGATATTTCACTTTTTTGTTTAGAGTACGGTAATAATGTATATGTGCCCCGTAAAGCCTGATGGTTTACTGTGGAGGGGGGTGGAGGTGGGAATTGCCCACGTTAACAATCCACTCGTGCTCTCGGTTCACGGACCGTTTGAGAGTATGTGTATACATTTCGTTAACCCAAAAAGCGTAGGTAGGTAAGTACCTTCTCATTTTTAATAATAATTTATACTTTGCACGTAACTTTGGTGCATGCACCAAGTTGTACGTCTCGGCCACATGCGATTTCGTGATTTCTGAATCGAGATCATATATCATGACAGCGTGATGTGTATAATACGGTTTATAATATATTATTTATATGGTTAACGAGTGACGTAATAAAAACAAAAATCGCACTGTTTTGTTATTGATGAAATTAGGTTTATAACAATATTATTATAAGCACTCAAATACGACGTTTCTAATGACAGCATCCTTACTTTGAGGTATCGACTTCAAATCAATGCCAATATTTTGCAACTGATTCGAAACGATTTGCAATGCCAATTTTGAAATTTATAACACCACTCATTCTCCGAAAAATCTATTTTCTTGACGAGAGTGCCAATATTTTGTAACAAATTTAAATACTACATTTTCTAATGATCTATTTTTAATAAATTCTAACTCCACTTTAATAATTATAATTATAAAAGTAATAATGAGCCCCATTGGACAAATTGGTAGAGGTCCAAATTAAAAATGTAAATAAATAAATAGTACCTATTATAGTAAACATTTTAAATTTTCAATATTTTAATTCAGCTAGAAACATAATACGCGTGTGTCATAAGCCTGCAATTAACACCCATTATATTAATCTAACTGTTTCTTATATAAATATCAAAAAAAAAACTGTTATATTTAGTATATTAATCTTAATAACTTAAAAACCACTCGTCAGATTTATCGAAACGTAAATAAAATGATCTGCTTAACCCTACGTTAGGCGCGTCGACATTTGTTATGTGGTTGGGCGTGTGGAGGACAGTTGTCAACCATAAATAAATTATTGATTAAAATTAGAAATATTTATAATTTATTACCGTTTTTATTATAAATGATCCTATTTGGTATAATAGTCCAATAAAAGCTCTAATTTCTGTTACGCATGTAAGCCTCGCGTCTCGACTTCGCTGAAATTTGTCACGGATTGATTCAATATAAATATTTGTACAATGCGTTATAATTCTAGTAATATTATCGTCAATAAATAAATTTAAAATTTCAATTTGAGACTTTTTTCCACGTGCTTCTCTTCTAGGGCCAGGAAGATGGGTTATAATATTATGTGCACGTGTACGAACATTTATAGGAGGTTTTATTTTACACCACTTTGTTTTTCCATCTTTTCCTATGTAAAAATTATCGGCATTTTCACGGACCTCGTCTATCTCGGAATCAGTTGCCTCTTCTTCAGAATTGGTATCGTGATCACTTCTAAGTACAATATCCTCATCTGAATCACTATCCTCTCCAAAAGATTCTTCGTCACTACTAAAATCATCGAACCAATTTTGAATTATATTTTCGTCTAACGTCCTCT
>JACXSJ010000289.1:56142-109954 GCA_014851325.1 Pentalonia nigronervosa
GGCTATTTCCTCTGCAGTAGATATTATGTTTCTAGCGATAAACGCAACATTTTGTAAAATTATAAATAACGATAAATGCAAAAGTTTTATAACGTTTAAATTCTGAATAAAGATAAACGCAAAAATTCTTTAACGTCCAGATTGTAAATAGCGTAAGACGATTTTTTTTTTTTAAACACATGCTCTGATTTAAATAATTATATACGTAATATGTACTTATAACAAATCACGAAGTATGAACATTTGTAAACTATTTAATAATTATACAATTCTAAATGTTAATACCTCGCATGGCTTGAAAAATAAACACATTGTTTCTCATAACGAACAAGTATTAACATATATTTATTTTTCATAGGTACTTGATCAAAACTCAATTCAACTTAAATTATAACTAATAATTCAAACACCGATAAGTATATGCTTGATAAAAAGATAGGTAGGTATTAAATAAAAAAAACCTGATATTTTAATTTTTAAATTCTATATAAATTATTGCTTAAATAAAAGTTTTTACTTTAATAATGCAACTTGTATTAAATTGTTATTACTATATTTGTATATTTTAATTTTCATTTGTACTCTGTTAATTATTTGTGAATAAAATAAATAAACTATAGTTGCAATTAATAAATATATTCTAAAACTAGTGATGAGAAAAATGTATTAGTATTGGTCTTTCAGTCTTGTCTTGGTCTTGCAGCAACGATCAAGACCAAAATGGTCTTGGTATACTAGCATGATCAACATTAAGATTGAGTAGGTAAACAAGACTAAGACCAAAACAAGACCAATTCTGTAATACTCTTATAGTATATAAATACTCGATAATTTTTTCAAACACTTTTTCACCGAAAAAACATATTTAGTGTAAGTTAAATTTATTTCTTTATAACGAATTTAATAAAAAAAAGTCTTACATTTTATCAGTGTCTGAGAAAATGATGCATTATTGAAAAGAACAACTGTCGTATAATAGTATTAGACGTTAGTGTATCATATCATTGCACATTTCAGTATTTGATTGTAATGTATAAAAAAGTACTTTAAAAATAAATTTTAAAATATGAAAGTAGAATTACATCTTTTAGATTATTAACAACCCTAGAAAATATTAATCTATAATAGATATTTTATTTTTTTTTTATGAATTTTTACGAATTTTCACGAATTAAGCAATGCTAGAAGTCTTGCAGCAAGGTCAAGACCAAGACAATCTTGATTCTAGGAGAATAAGACCAATACCAAGACTTTCTTAATCTTGGTCTTAGTTTTTATTTGATTATCACTACCTACAACAGCAACAAATCAAAGATGTTTTTCCTGGAATGAGAAGGCTTGTCAAAAAAACTATAAGCATAAATCAAAATAGAATTCAACTTATGAATAATTTTAAAATAATGACAAATCATTCATAAATTAAATGCTATATAATATAATAATAGTTAATCATAGATACTCAATAAATGTGATTGTTTATTGTGTATCTTGGGACTTATCTTATACTTAACCATAAGGCTGAGTGATTCCTCCCCTCTTCCTCGACGTATTCAAGTATAAGACAGGAAGTATACCTCAGCACAAGATCATTATGTTATTAACACGATTATTATCGTATTATTTACATTGTTGCAGTGCTGTTAATTATCATTATTGTTAATTATTATTATTCTCATTTTGCTATGATCGGTACGGTTGCTGTTGAAGAAATGCATATTACAATATTTTAAATTATGTAGATTATAATATGTATTAATATATCCCGTACAGGTAAGAAGGTATATACATACAAATGCAATCAGAGAATCTATGACAAAGAAAAATGTATGTGGAAGTGATAACCTAAACTAAACCTAATCTAACATAACCTCAAACCCCTTTTCACACTGTTGACTGTGTCAGGGACCTTCCCATTTTATAATTACAATGGTGTGTTTCCTCAGTACCATCATCGTTATTTTACAAATTACAGTTCCAATTAATTAAAAAACAATAACGGTCATTATAACATTGTAGGTAGATTACTTAACAAGTGTCTGAAAGTTAAAAATTCTAAGTCTGTCTATGTGTTTGAAAATAATTTTCGAATGGTGGTCAGTGGTGTGTCAAATAGAATTGAGGTGATAATTGATAATGGCGTGATGAAGTCGACGACCAAAATTAAAGTTTGCGGAATATTGATGAAGATTTAAAAAAACGTCATGCGGTTGATACAATTGCCTATGGTGATTGCAACAATGCAGCATCAACGAACGATAAGCCAATATAACTACAAACAACTAATTATGATATTAGATTTATTAACTGTCAATATACTGAAAAAATAGTAATTGTCAATTTCTATTTTGTTGGTTCAAACCGGTAGATAAATTCATCCAACGGATTTTAAGAGAAAAAAAAATCATGAAAAATAAACAACGGAAAAGTCACTAATAATTAAAACAAGTCTTAAATTGTGTATAATAGCATTATACACCCATGAAACGAATTTAATTTTTAGGATTAATGCAAATGAATATAAATATTGCCTAGGTAGATAGATATATAATAATTTATAAATAAAATCAAGTAAAAGTATTGATAAGGTCCTAAAAAGATAGACTGACTAAATCTTTTTTGCTCAATACACTAGGTATATTATCTACTATTATTAGTTTTTACACCTAATAATTATATTATTGTTGTTTAAAAATAATTTATATTAATAATCTATTTCTTCGTCGGTTAATTTAAAAAATATCTGAGACGAAATACTTACGAATATGTAATAAATAGTAATTACTAATTTTAGTATATACGCATTATCATATATTTTAGAATATTTCAAATTTTTTTATAAATTTAACATATATTTTCTTTTCTTATTTCTGTTTTTCTTTTCCACGCCAAATAATTTGTAATATTATGTTTAATACCTAGTATATTATAATATTCACAGCTTGATGATAATTACAAATAGAAATGCACAATATTTATTCAAATATGAGTTAAAAGCTATTAGAGTTAAAATAATATTTTATTATTTCTTCGTATAATAAGTTAAAAGTTTATTCGAATACATTTTTGTCACGCGCAGTGTGAATTTAATATTACACCGATGATTAATTTTCGTTATCGTTAGACATTTAAGGGCAATTAAACAGAAACTTTTATCCCAAAGTTACAAAGTAAGAAGATAATATTTTAACCCCTTTAGGAGAAGGTGGAAATTATGGCATACTACGCAGTTTTACTTGGATACCTAAAGTATTTGCACGTAAATTTAAGAGACAAATATAGAAATTCACTTTGAACTAACTATTCTAAAAGCATACACACGAGAACGTGTACCTACAATTTAACGTACAGTTATCATTAATGGAATTTTATAAAGATAATTCGTAAAGTAAATTATAAAATGTACATTTGCGATGTAGTAAATAGTTAGTAAATCACGAAACCGTGAAACGATACTTATTGCTCTACTTAAAATATCACAGCAATGTCCTATAGTATACCTATATAGTATACACTTAAAATATTTTAATTTAGATTCTGGAAATGAATTCCACATATTATTTACATTATTTACAATTTGTTTCTTAAAAAATTTTTTTCAATAAAACCAAATAATTCAATCAGACACGTTTGTTTTTAGATGTGAATAAAATAAATTACATTTAGATCCTGAAAGAAAACTCAATCGCAGTTTGCAACAGCTCATAAACTAAATGATAACATGTTAATACTTATGAATTATAATACAATATACCTACTACATTTATATTTTATAATAATACTAATTAATATTAGTTTTTAATAGACAGGTAATAATTATTATGGAATTCTGGAATCTCTCAAAATGTGACCATAATCGGTCGTAATAATGTGACAAATTTATTTCTAAAAATCATATGTAAATAAACATAACAATTTTTTTTTTATATAATACTAAAATAAATTAAAATAAGATATTGCAGTTTATTCTGTATTTACTAGATTTGTATAAATTCTTAAAATATAAAACAGCTGCTGCCGTTAACTTATAAAATTCTACTGGTCCACGCTTAGTTATAATATATACACAATATAATAATATAATATTATATATATACAATGACAAATCGAAATTTCTTAAACGATTATAGAATATTTTATACAAATTAATTTAGTATAAATATCTGACAATCTTCCAAAGCAATGGTAATTATAACGTTTATTCACTAAAATTTTAACATCATTTTAGGAGCAATAATCACTCATGGTTAATATATAATTTATGAATCATTCAAAATATGTACAATATACATACATTATAGTCACATGTTCACTGAATAATGTTATATTTAATATAGCACTTACGCAATAATATATTATATTATATATTACCTATTTACCTATAAGCACATACTACATAATATATACTTACTACATAATATTTAAAACATAAACATTATAATTTAAAAATGATTCAAATTTCACATACGTAGGTCAAGTGAATGGAACTTCATATAAAATATTAAATTCCCAATCATATTTGAAATCTTTATTAATGGTCTATATGGAAAAACGTGTTATTAATTCTTCTAACGCTTGGTGTTTGACACAATGGATTTTTAATATTTCCCTCGTTTTTATGAACAATATTATTAAATCATATTCAACAACGTAATATATTTCTAAAAAACTATAATACAATATTATAATCGATATTTGATAGAACACTGCAATATAGATACTACAGCTAAAAATATTTGCAGCAATGCAGCTCAAATTTTACTATCCAATTTACGCTATTTAGAGGCGTATCCAAGAGGGTGGCTAAGGAAGGTAATAACTCTTTCCTTCACGTTGGCCATATTTGTTTTATCTGACAGTCGATAATAATTTACTATAATATATTATTTCACAAAGACTACTGAAATAAGTATTTTAAACATTTTGAAATATCATTTACTTATTACTTATTAGATATTAGTAATCCTTATCAAAACTTTAATTGTGAATACAGACTTCTATATAATACAGTATATATTATACAGAAATCTGTGGTTCTAAATGATTTTTTATATCGTCAACGATGTATGAATATTATGATTACCTAGTCAACTACACGACCGTGGTTGATAGATTAGTGGTATAGTTCTTTAGTAATATAATATGAGCCTACCTTATGCCAATTTTACAAAAGTGCAAGTGAAGGGAATGCTTAATGGAGAATTTTTTTTATTGAGGCTTAGGAACTCCCTACCCACTATTCTAAAAAACTGCATAGATACGCCACTACGCCCATCGTATTCTCGAGTAAACTCAATTCAAATCAATGTTTAATGGCCTGTAAAGTTCGTTTTAAAGGTAAAAAGAAATGTCATAATATTTACAGTTTAAGTTTAATACCATATCCAATCCAACCCAAAATTAACTATACTATATCTATAACCATTTTTATTCAAAAATTAAAACAAAATAAAAATAAATCACTACAAGCAAGCAAGTATGAGTAGAAATACAACCACTGTATATGAATTAGATACTCAAGCATAGTTTGTAATCCAATATAAAATACATTTTTCAAATGTAATTAACATTCCATAATTAGTCATACTTTGTAGAATAATTTTTTAAGCTCCGAACAATTATTTATTCTTTCATAGTGTTTTCAGATGAACTACAAATAATTAAAGTATTTAATTATGATAATACAATTACTAAATTACCTATAATTGCATAAAGGATCATCCGTTTGTTTAAATTAATTTAATTCACTATAATACCAACTCTTGCTCGTCAGTGGGCAACTCCAATTGATTGATTGTATTATATTAAGACGTTATAATTTATAATAGCTAAAAAAGCTAAATACGGCTGAATTATAAAGTAAGTAATAATAATTAATAACCACCAACAAAATTTTAAAATAAATACAAAATGTCCTAAAGAATAAATATAATTTATGTTTATTGTTTATGAATGATATAAAAATAATTGAACATTTTGAAATAATTATTTACAAACAAACAGTATAATATTCTCTATCTAAAATAAAAATATTTATATAAGTACCTAGGTATCTCTAATAAAAATAATATTATATCCATATATAACAAAACACATATAAAAATAATATTATTATGTCTCTTTGTTTCCATATTTATACATCATGTTATCATTTAATACACAGCATATTGTTCACTTAAAAAATTATAAGAAGATAAATACCAAAACATATTGGGAGCAGTATTTTGAATAAAAGTCATATATTTCATCGCAGAAATAGAAAGAAAATAAATTTGTGTACATAAACAAACATCTCGATTTACAACCTATTATGCAAGTCAACTCAAAAATAGAATAGATCCATGGAAAGTTGCCGGAGGAACAAACAGCATGACTAGTTTTCTAAGTTTTGAAAAACGGTATTACAAAATGAAATGTAAAACAAACAACTATACATTCCACATACCGGACAGACTGTGTAACTCAAAGTGCCACTAAAGTTTACCCTGTGAATATAAGTCACATTGATATGAAGTATTAAACTATTATATTAATAAATGTGAAAAGAAAATTTATGCGTTATTATAAACATAGTAGCTATAGCGACTCTAAGCTCATATTTTAGTTCCAAACCTCAACAACCACAACAACAAAAAGAATAGAAAGCAGTATAAGTATTTCATTCATATTTTTCTTATAACTATTCCCAATAATTGACATGTAAAATAAATGATAAAAGTCAATTTTTTTATATTCATTTTAGGTTTTATAATTTTATTATGCAATTATAAAATGTACCTATTTATATTGTTTTTATTATTTTTTCGCTGTGGGCTTTTGTTTGAACTTTTGTTCTGATAATTTACAACGGATGTGCAAAAACTTAATCCAATTACCAATAACAGTTACAATACATCATACTGACTGGTATTTTAACTGTAGTTGAAAATAATAAATACTAATTATTAAATACTCATTACTGTTCATTATCATATTATCTAATTGATATATTTATGTGCCAATTTTTAAATTTAGAATTAAGTTTTGAAATCACCCATACATAAAGTCTCGAAAACGCGATCATCACTACTAAATCCATTTAATTAAAATATTAGATTTATCGAAGTAATAGGAGCAATTTGAGAATAAATGATGGAAGGATTGTTATAATTAAAATAAATCAAAACTTATCTACGTGCTCTGATTTCCAATAAAATATTATACCTATTTATATAGTTGTAAATCGTAATTTATAAAATTGTAAATATTCATAATATTTTTTATTTATTTTACTGGGTATATACTGTACGCAATACCAGCCAATATAATATAATATAGAATATAAAATAATATCATCACCTGAATCTTCTTTAGCAATAATATAAATATTAAATATATCGAGAATAACTATAGTTATCTAAATGAAAGCCTGATATCCCCAATTTTGGACTTAGAGACTAAATTTTATATCGGTTGAGCAAAAATATGGAGCCAATTGAAGAAATCCTAAAATACGCCACTCTCGATTTGGTTATAGAAGCAAGCACTATATTATACAAGACGACAAAACCAGAGTTGAATCAATAAAATCTCTTTCTTATAAAAAAAAAGTTCTTAATGTACATTTTTCTTGATGCAGCGCAGGTATTTGATCACGTCTGACATCCAGGTCTGTATTTGAGATAAAAAAATTTATTTTTTCTAATAAAATCATATCTGAAGGAACGACACGTCTCTGTACGCTCTCTCTCCCATTACCGATATTGTAGCGGATGCTCTCAAAGAGTAGTAATATTGCTTCCATAATATTATCTTATACGTTATACATTAGTTCACATCTACAAATACTGTCGTAGGCGTTTTTGTCAACGACAAAGCAATCCTCACCACATACTGATTTGATCCTCGAATAGCTGAGCAAATCGTCTATTTTTTCTGTTCGATACAACGAATGATAATTAAAATTAACGAAAGAAAAACAATATATTGCAGTTCGATTTTAAAACTCAGAAAATATCCCCTTCCCCTAATACTTTTACAACAAACCTCTCTCAATGTAATAAAGTGTTTTTAACTTTGGAGTAACATTTTATCGTTGTCAAATTTGAGCACTAAACATAAACACTAAAAGATAAATACTAACAGAAGCTGGTAACTATGTTACCCTCTGACACGTCAACTTAAATAATATAATACTTATATACAAGCTCCTTCTCAAACTATTATTAACCTATGCAACACAAGTTTTGAGCTCAGCAAAATCATGAAATAAAAAAAAATAAAAGCTCCAGATATTAACTATAGTAACATACAAATTACGGACTATAAACTGTTGTCATAGAATAATAATTGTATATAAAGTTTAAGTGAAAACCTATCTCCAGATATTCAAAGCGCTTTCAAAGTCAAATTCTTTGTAACTAAACAAGTACACAGTGCACTACAATATTTGTCTATAAAATAATAACCGTACATATTACCCTGGGGTATTTATTGATTGATCAATATTCTTCAGTATGATGAGAATAAATAAATTACAAAAATATACAATGCGTTTAATAAATATAAATGAAATACTAAAGAAGTACCGAAAATAATGGTAAGATCATTCATTGTATACAGAACCGGACTACTCACAAGCATGGTAAGTGTATAATATATATATATATATATATATATATATATATATATATATATCTGATGGTGTACTCACACTGGGTATAAATTATGCTAATTTATTGTTATATGATAAAATAATGATGGTTGGTCTATATTTGTTCCTTTCGTCAATGATGGGTACTAATATTTTGAGGGATGTCGGTTTCTGTGGTTAGTGAACAATTAAAATAAATCTTCTCAAGTTATAAACTATATATACACGAACAATAATATTATTAAATAATATCACTACGTACACCAATATAATTACTCAGGAAAATTACCAAAGCTCTTTTCCGTATTTCCAATTATACCCTACACAAAAACCTCAATAACTCTCTATCTCTAACGCAGTAGCAATACACTCTATACTCCAAATTTGATATCAATATTAATCTAGCATCTGAAAATATATCTGGTGACCTCCCGAGATGACTCAATCAACGTTGGTGTCGATATGTCAAAAATATCATATGAATAAAATCTAAAAAGAAGAAATAATCATATTGTGTGGTATTACCTAGAGGTAATTCTTCCACCTACGCCACGCCTTCATGCCATACAATATTTACTAACCATATATTTATAGCTTATTGTAAACTTAATGTAAATTTGAGTTAGTAATAATAATAAACATATAATAAAGCAGAGATGAGAAACTCAAAGTTACTAAAAGGCCAGTTTTTAGAACTTAAAAATCTAGCGGACCAGAGAGCATAGTAGGCAAAAAAAGGTCATTACTATTTAAAATTTGAAACACTACAAAACACAAAAATAATAAAACCAATGATATCGGCCAGCGTAACATAACGGATACGATTAAACTGATAAAATAAAAAATGTACCTATTAACTATGTTAGCTATGCCTCTATAAATATATATATTAATATATATATATATATATATATTCAGATATCAAATTAATAAGCTGCAGTTCAATAGTAGAGTTAATCTAAGACTATTTAATACTAGAATTAATATCTACGTCTTACGAAAAACCTATTAAAATACAAATAAAAGCTAACATTTTATAAAATAATTTGAAAATGTAGCACGGGCCAGATAAAAAAGGTACGCAGGCCGGACGCGGCCCACGGTCCACCAATTGCCCATCCTTGCTATAAAGAAAAAGAAAATATTAATATACAAACCATTTTTATACAATATTAAGTTTAGAATCTACATTAGTTAGATTTCGTCAGAAGTACATGTATGTTTATGTGATCATCGTAGTACTGTATTTAATTGTGTACGCTAAATATTGAATTACTGATATCAGTGAATGTGGACGAGAAACCCGTGATCGGGTTATGGGAATACAAATTATTTTTTGATGAAATAATTTAAACTATTTTAGGACTTGGAATTTATACAAACGTATGGTTTTTTTGTTTAAAACGGAATGACATACAAATCGAATATTTTTTGTGTGTAATATTCTGTGTGCTCGCAGTCGCTCCCCTCCCCCCCCCCCCCCCAAAAAAAAAATGTATTTCACAAATACATTATACAAGCTATAAACGTAATATCATACGTATTCAATCGGTCTACAGTGTTTCGGTTGCATTAAATTGCACGGGATATACTACACCATTGTTAGTTAATGATTTGTTATTAAAATGTTTATGAAATTATTTAAATTATTTTATTATTATCGATTACGCATCAAGCATTCGTGTATAACATCGGGAATGGTCCTGCATCAGTCCGCGTGATACCGCTTATAGGTAATACCTACTAAAACGATTTATACTATGTAGTTGGAGTGTCTGTTTCATCACACTCATCAAATTAACAATTTATCAATTAAATAAATAATTATTTCCTTAAATTTGTTTATGACTATCAACACATAAATTATTTTGGTTTTTAGAAACAAGTTTAGTTAAACAACAGTTTATAAAATTTTTCTCGTATTTTTATTGTTGTGTATTTTTTGAGAACGCACCCTAATTTTAGTGCTGGAATCACCACCAACATAATCATAATTTATGATTTGATCATAATAATATAGGAAAACAAATATTATATGATAATAAATAACAATTATTATTGTTTAATGAAAATGTACCTACTTACGTATAATATATTGATACATGAATCATTCAACTTTGCATGTGGTAATAGTTACCTGCTAGGTAATTAATAATCCGGGTAGGTACTTAAATAGATCCCTAATAAACCTACATATTGCAACCCTTCTAATATGTGATTACTACAAGCAACAAATATGAACGGTTCACGTTATAAATTTCATTATTGAAGAATCATTATATCGTTTTTGAAACTTAAATATAAACATTATACAATATTAAATCCTACAACCCACATACCTTTCCAAATTACATTATGAATTTTAGAAAAGTTTTTACTACGAGTATAGGCACTTAATAGTATAGAATTAAGAATTGATTTTTTCGTGTTATCATATTGAATAGTTTATGCTGTTGGATAATGGTCAATATTAAATACCTTATTATATAATTCAACATGACTACAGGTCTTTACTTATAATAAAGTATTGCACCAATTCGTTCACCATCACTGTTTATCAGTCGAAATGAGCGAAATAGGGGTTATTCCAACCGTTAGTAATTACTTTAAAGATTCGTGAACATTATTAAATCGCATTGTGATGAAAATAATTTTGGAATTCGAGATTAAAATATTTCGTATACGGCTAAATTAATAATTCTACTGATGGAATTTTTTAGTATCACTAGTTTGACATTGCTGCCGGTGTATATAACACACTTCTTGCAGTGAAATATTATTACTGCCCTAATGCCCCATAATACAAAAAGATTAAATGAAATAAAAAGTAAAAACCTGGCATATTTTACTAGGTATGTATATTATGTGCTTTTAGGAATATTTTCCATGTGTGGTCAATTTGTGAAAATACCTAAGACATGTAAATAATAAATTCACAACCAAATACAATATTAACACCTTCAATGAGTTATGTGTCATCAACATTGTATCCGCTGACACAAAATATTTGCTAATATTCGGAGCCATTTCTTATAGAAGTCAATAATAATGAATATCATAAAATGTATTATAGTCCACATAGTGTATATTACGCACTTATTTGATAGTAATATAGTATATTATTATAATATAATTTGTGAATTAATTTTTGAGTATAATTAGCAACATAGGCACCTAATAGCTAATATTATATTTTATTCACAATTGCTAATCAATGTTATTATAATATATTATACAATTGAATTTAATTATTTCGTTGTATTAATGATGAAGTTTGTGTTTAAAGGTTGTACTTAAATTACCGAAGCAGTACAGGTTCATATATATTTCAAAGATCTCGGACAAAAATTATGCCTCATTGGGAAAGACATTGGCTCGTGAATATTTCTTTTTTTGTTGCATGGAAATGATTATTATTATTTATGAGTTTGTCGGAGTAACAAATTACGGCTATAACAACTCATAACATCGTCAAGTGTATATTATAATATTATACATTTTTTACGCGTTCGTCGTTATAACAAATGCTGTGCTCATAGCAAATGTGCAACAAATATAAAAAAAAATCGTCTTACAAATTTCATATCGACCCTTAACCAATATATAAATATTCATGTCAAAAATAAAAATTACAATTATGTTTTATTAATAAAAGTATCATTTTGTTTCAGGTAAGGGAAAACGCATCGAATAATAACGGTGAGTCGAAAGCATTTTACTATTATTAACATATAAATTACAATAATATCTACGATATTAGAACCAAGTTTAAGTTCTAAAATTAGAACATGAAAATAAAGTTCCATAAATACATTTTCGTATGCTTACATAAAACAGTAAGTTCTACAAATTGAAATTTATTCTAAAATTTAATTATTTAAGCAATGTATCTTTCAAAAATGACAACGTTGATGAATATGATGAAAACATTCACTATAATTAATTTTGTCTGTCTAACAACTATTACATTTTATATTAATCTCAACGTCATTTAAATTATATTTACAAACGTTATAATACACTTGGCATTGTGTGTATAATGAGATATTACGAAACGATGATCTAAAGTCAAATGATGCAAGTGTCTTTTACTTTAAAATAAGTACCGACACTTATACTCATTGATATCAGAAAAATCAAAATAATATGATAAACATGATTATTTTTTTTTAATTTCATTGCTTATTTGTTTGTCAATTGGAGGCTTAAACATACCAAACAAATATACCTAAATGTCACATATTTCTAAACACATATTTATGTATACATTAATAAATTATATTTGTATCATAAAAAATTAAAATTAAAATTATAAAATTTATTTGTTAGTTATCTTAATAGTATTTACCTATGATGATTACCTATCTACATAAAAAATACAGCATAATTTTTAAAAACTATCACTTAGTATTATGGGTATTTTATATTATATCACAATTGTTATTTAATAATAGCATGAACTGAATACATTATAAACAACAAAACAATATTTATCAAACATTGAAACATGAAATAACTAATAATAATTAAAGTTTAAGAAGCTATTTTGAAGTTAATTATTTAGCTATTTCAAATAACACATTTAGAGGAAATGCAAAAAAATTTAAAAAAATTTAATGGACATTATTTTGTACTCCAAAATACCATACCTAACATATTCAAATTAAGTTGTCTTTACAATTATTTTACTGACGCAAATTATATGAGTATTATCATTTATCATACTAAACATCCTATGCGTATTGCGTTTCGTATTGATTGTATAGCTTTGGTATACTGACTACTGTGATGCCAATTTATTACATTTTACCATTTTGGTACTCGGAATAAAATTCCTCTATGCCCTATGGTCTTTTATTTCACCATTTAATTCGACAAAATTCACAACGAAAAAAATATCCAAGACATAAACACATGATTTATTATTATTAGATATGTACCCATACCCATTAAATTTATTTTTATAGTATTGTTTAAAATTACATAGGCCCTATAGACCATAAAATGTATACTATCTTTTATTATATCATATTCATATAGTGATATTTATATTCATTAATCATTAAATTAACGAATATAAATTAATAGAAGTATAAATACAATTAATACATTTTCTATATAATATGTTATTTAAATTTTAACTAAGAGAATATATTAACTATGGTCTATAGTTTAAAATTTAAATAGTATTTATTTAAAAATAAATCATAATAATATGTTTGCTTTTTAAAACTGATTTGTCAATAACATTTCACTCATGCATTTACAATTTTTTGGAATAATTGATTTAATTTGATTTTAAGCGCCTGCTAAACTACTTTATAGTCCAAAATTTTTTGCAAATGACTTAAATCATTCAAATACATTTTGCTATTAAACAACAAAATATTAACAAAAATCTTATAAAATAACAATATTAGCAATTTTATAAATTGCTATGTTATTATATTAAATCTTAGAAAAATTATTCTTCGGTGTACTTAAATAAGTCAACATTTTTTTGTAATTATTTGCTTATATTATTCGCTTGAACTTGTATTTTTGATATGTGTGACAGTTCTGTTTTTAAGAAAAGCAGCTACACAAAAGTTTTTATATCCTGCAGCCTCATTAACTACTATTAAACTTTTGACGAGGGTAGGATAAAGACCTAGTTATTTTTAAATCTTAATTCATCTCTGACCCAAGTAAATAATGTAATACATGACCTAGTTTTCTGAATAACTGTGTGTGGTCGGTAATAAATGATTTTCAGTGGTTTTCTACTCTCTTATACCATATATTCGTTTGATAGCACGTAACCCACTAATTGTTGGAAACTTTTCATCGAAATTACACCTTCGTCTTTCAGTCATGATATTATATTGAGGTAGTTGAAAATAGCGGATAAAGACGATCAATGAGATATATTTTTTTTTACTAGTCAACCATTTTCAACGCCGGAAGAAGTTTATCTAAAGTTTAAGTAAATTAATTAAATATACACATTTTGCTAAAGAGGTTTTTTTTTGTAAATATTCAAATATTTTTAAATAATTGTTATTTTTTAAAAAAGTGTATTTTCTTACGCTAAAATGTTAAGTACTTAAAAAAAGTTTGTTTTTACTTTTTGAGTATTATCAAAAAATCTAGAAAAGTACACCTAATGTGATAAATGTATTTGTTTGAAAACTAAAATCACAAAATTGTTTTAAAACTACACTCGTTCATATTAAATAATGAAACAATAACTTTCCATATATTATGTAAAATTAACTTGCAAATTGTATTTGTTTCACAATTCTTTTGAAACACATAATATTTTGAGATAACTATGAAGTCCGAATAGAATAATTAATTGATATTTGACACGGTAATTTAAATACACTAAACATACAATACAATTGTGTAAAAATACGAATGCATATATTACTATTAGGTAAACAAACTCAAATGATTATAATATATTATGGACGAAAAATAGTTGGAATTTATTTTTTCAATAATTACTCCTACATATATACACTTAGTATAATGTATATATAAATAATATATAAATTATTAATACATATTATATAAAGCATTCGCATTAACATTTATTGTTTATTCTAATAAAACAAAAATTGTAACATTTTAAAGGTATATTTGTGAATAAACATTGTCGTGAGTATAAGAAAATTAATTATTTCTTAGATGTAAAATTAATCTTACATAATTATTATATTTTATAACATATTTAATATACACATAACATATATATAACATAATATATAACATATTTATAATATATTTAAAATTTAATTATCTATGTGTTTTAGTAGGCGATACATTTATACAAGGCCATAATTACTCACTAACACGTTATATTATAATTACATTTAAAATTGTTGAATTATTATCTTATCTTAACTTAATCTACATGCATTTAATTCTAAAATTTCACATAGAAAAAAATATTATCTCTTTTCATTCCTGTGATGTACTACAATTTTTTTTCATTATTTATTTGTATCACTCACTTTCATTTGAAATGACTATCGAATTTAATAGATATAACTATAATTATACCCTTTCAAAAAAAACACCATATATCAATTTATTTTTCAATACTTGCCCACTCTCATTATAAGTACAATGAACAATTGCCAACCATCACTTGTGCAACAAATAACCTGAGCAATATGTGCTTATATATATATAGGTAACTCGAACTTTAATGGATATTTTTTATTTCGGTTTGTCTAAATTATAAATTAAGTTATCAATTTTGATTCTTATAATTAGAAAATTAAGATTTGGGTTTGCTTCTATTATATGTTTTTGTCTGAACAAAAATCAAGAAAATCTTTAATAATCAACCTTATTATGAATACATCTATATTTGAATAAAAAATATTTTGATTTATACATTAATAAAAAATAATGAAACATCCAATGCTTCATTGTTCATTTAAATTTAGTCCGGCAGCAGATTCCAACCTTGCTATTTACTTAAAATTTCGCAGTGCTATAGGCAAACTCCTACTTTCCAAATAAGTTTTATTTTCTATTGATTTAATTATTTCAACATAACAGTGTTTTGTTATTGCAATTCAAATTTAGTATACTTCTACAAACCACGAATATATAAATATTATGTACAAATTAGTTTGTATCACTAAACACTGATGACGAGTAAAGTATAGCATCTTGTAGTAGTCGTAGTTTCAGTCAGCTATGTTATGTTATTTTTCAATTTTGTAATATATAATTTTTTTTAAAGTTGAGTTTTGTGTAAAATTGCTTGATCGACCATGTATTCAGTATTCCGGTATCGTTTTAGAGTTATTTGTTACACATAAATCAGTAAGCTATTAGAGCTTTTTTAAAAAATATATTTTTAATAATTTGCAGCTTACTTATTTTTGTTGGAGATACGGCGACCCACTCTGGAATGCGTATATTAGGTGGGGTTTTATGACTGATGTGTAGAGTAGGTACATATATTTTCTTCATTGACGAGTAATAGTTCACAAGTGGGTATAAGATATTCAACCGTGTATACTGTATAGACTTGGTTAAGTGTTTATTGATGTGTATTTTTCAAGTAAGTTTTTCGTCAAGATCTTAAGGTATTTACGTCTTAAGGTATTTAACTGACTAGTCTTTATAATTCCAACGTAAAATTGATCATTAATTTCTAATAAAATTAGAGAGTATTTAAAAGATATCAGATCCTATTCATACATGAAAGGTATGCTTTGTGATAAATTATAAGTCTATTGTAATGATAAGTTGATAAGTTTAATTTTTCAAGTTTGTGTAGTAGTCCGTAATGACAAACTTTGTCGAAGACTTATTCCGCCTCAAGGGAAGTCATAGTTGTGTATAAATTTATCTTCAAATCCATTCATTATTATTTTGGAAATCTGTTAAGTTGATGATATGTTAATGGATGGGTTTAAAGCCAAATTGGTAAGTGAGATATTTTATTTGTAGTTTCATTATATGGACCTCTTTATACTAGTATGTTAATCATCCTCTAAATCCACTTTTTTATATTAATATACATAATACGAAATTTACATTATTAACAGTGTCAACCATGGTCAGAAGTATCACTTGATGTCTTTTTATATTCTAGTGTTGATGTCTGTCCTAAGGTCGTTTTATTCTGTTGAAAGAGGACCAAACACTTGAAATGCATTACCTACCCTTTTTAATGTGGTACGTTTTACATTCGTTAAATGCCCCTGCTGACATTCTTCGTCCATTTGAATTATAACAATATGTCCCGTTAGTTCGTTATTCATTCATAATCCAACCTTTTTTTTATTTATAAATAAATATCTAAAAGGAATTGTGCTGAACTTGCAAATATAAATTGTATTACTGTCCTCTATTATGTATTGGTAAAGTCTATTTTAGAATTTGGGTTTATGATTTGAACCCCGTTTCAGTTTGGTTTAATCGATAAGCTTGAGAAACTACAAAGGCTTTTTGCATACATAATAAGTTTGGTAATAAAATGGGCTTCATCGATATTTCTAATCTCATTGGTCTAGTATCGTTAGCTAGTTGTTGAAAGTATTCTGATGTAATAATCGTATAAAAGTTAATAAACGCTACAATACATATTGTCCTGAGTTTTTATCACAAATTGATTTTCGAGTCACTGCTTTTTTATTCTAGAAATAAAACCAGTTTTCATATTCCAGTTAATTCTAGGAATTATTTAAATAACAGTCAAATATACCACTTGCCTAAATCGTATAATGAATTAGTCAATTTTATTTTTAATTTTGATCCAATAACTAAATTAAAATAGTAGGTATTTAGTTAATTGTACTTCCGATACATTAAATTGTTGTATTAATTATTAACGAAACTTAATATTTGCGCCTTTATTCCTTGAGAGTATTTATTATTAATAAATAAATTGTAATATATATATAAATGGAGCCAAAAATGTATAACAATTCATCAATCGAGAACGGCTGGGTCGATTTCGCTCAATTTTTTTTTCAATTGTTCGTAATTTCCAGGAGATGGTTTTTACGAAAGAAAATTGTTAAAAAACCCAATTCCGGAGGTGCTCAAACAGGGATTTTGAAATTTACGATGGAAATATTTGTTTATAAATGGTTGCTATACCACCAATCTCTGTTTATTTATAAGGTTGTCAATGGTTACATATTTATAACTATTATAATTAGTAAGAATACATTACCATATACATATTTTTGTAAATAAATTTATTGAAAAAAAATAACTTCGGCACGGGCAACCGTCAAAATGTTTTTTTATACCTAATTCTGATTTCACTCACTTACGCACTTTATGGGGTCCACAATCTACCGTAGGTGAATTGCCTACTTGATAATTTACTGCTCGCATATAGTTTGTGATCTAATGCAGTGGATTGCCTACTTAGGTGGTCTAAATGCATATAAATCACTTCAGGTTAATCTTAACTTAATATTTGGCTCAGGCAACGCTGGTCGGGACAGCTATTAAACTATAATAAAATAGAAATACTGTTATGATAGTTTCATGTTTTTACTTTCGTATTGCATGCAATGTGTAATACTGCGCGTATTTTTAGTCTTTGCAGATTAGATACATAATATCCAATGATCTACTTTCAAGTTTTAAAAAAAAAAAATGTTCTTATATTGAACATTTCAGTTTTAATACACATTGCTTCTATATACGTCAATGGAAACATTTAGGTAATTCGCATGTAATTAAAATTATTTAAAAGTAATTTTTATAGCTATCCACACTTGATCACAGTAATCCGTGCAGAACATTATCACAGTTTAGCAATTAACCTTAAAATACGGTGATAAAACAAATATATATATATATACTTTATTCAAACGTCTTAAGCAATTTCAACAATATTAAACGAACAAAGGACATAACTGCTAACCAATTATCATGATACCTGCAGATTTAAAGAAGTTTTAACCATCATCTCAGCGTCTGAAAGTCTATCAACAGTCTTATATAATCACAATTGTCTCACGACCAACAATCACACGCATTCTGAAAATGCTATTATTCTTGCAAAATATATTCTGCTGACAAGTCCTAAGATCCGAAACTGTTGCTCGGGAACCTCAAACTCAAGCTCCTCATCGTTATCTGCTGATACTCCACCGTTGTAAAACCAAGTCATCAAACATCCATATGGACTTCAGTCATAATGTCTGCAACGTTCTGACGTATTTTTATGGAAGCGGTCGATGTTGATTTATACGTGACCAAGTTCCTACTTCGGGCTGTCACAAGCCGAATTGATTCAATGACTGGCCGCGAAGTCTGTTCGACGATTGGTGGATAAGCCGCTATTTTGGGACGAAGATCATTTGAAGAGTTGGTTTCGATAATGGTGGGCCGAGAGGGAACTTTGTCATGGGTTCTAAGAGAAACGTTATTATGGGGTCGAGGAAATTGCTTTACGGGCCTAGTGGAAGACGCAACACACCAAACGGGTATACGGGAGGTGGTGGCAGACTACAGTGACGATTTGTTCTGTCGGCTGGTGGTTAACGAGACGGTCTTATCGCACAGTGACCAGTTGAGTAGACTGAGTAACTTCACAACAGGGGACGAATGGCCGACGTGGATGGCAGTCTTGCCGATTAATGGTTATACCTACCTCGTAACCACTTGATACCATGAAATCTGGAGGCCACTGTAAGTTGTGCAACGCCTGCAGATTATTGGCTGTCATCGAATCGAAGTCGGTATTCACGACCTATATATCAACGTCCATATAAATTTGTCGTCATCGTCGCCAGTAGTCACATAGGACAGTCTTCAGATCGCCGATAATTGATGATGGGGTTACCGTGACGGATACGGCCCAGACAGATCTTTCACGACGCAAAACAAGTTTTTTACAATATTAATTTTGTTTTTTTTTTTGTGTAACACAATAAAAAATAACCATAGATACATGAGATACATAGCATTTTCTTTACGCTATAAATTGCTCAAAATATTTTGACGCTTTTTGAGCAATTTGTTGTATACCAGCCAGAGGACGACCTTTGTGATAGACGTAGGAGTTTGTACTCGTGGTATTAAATAAATTATAAGACTGTTGTATTGTTGAAATGAGTTTTTTATTAAAATCAGTATTTTAACTGGCGTGAAGATGCTCGTGTAGCCCGGGAATATAAGCATATTATGAGATATTTGATTTTTATAACATTTTTTTATTATTATTATTATTATTATTATTATCGATAAAAATATTTTTACTTAGCCGAAAAACTTAAAAGGTTCCTCATAAGTTTTTGTTGGTAAAATTTTTTAAAAAAAGTTGTGCGTAAATCCACAATATTTTATGGGCGTCTAAAGTTAGAATTTTGACAAAATTCGTCAAAATCATGAAAATTTGCAAATTATTTTGAATTAATAAACCATAAAATATTTGATTTTTATAGAATTAAAACAAGTTTTCCCATAAGTAAGTCATACTGTAACCAAAAAGTTTATAAATATTTTATTATTAATAGTAATATAATATCATGAAATATATCTAGTAATATAGGTTGACAGACCTATTGAATCGTCTTTCGTATATAATGATATTATATTTTTGAATTCAAATTTAACACATCTATTATAGTAATTAGTAACGCACTCGACACCTATTGTACAGTAGAGTGGTATCCACTTTCCTATAACTTTTTACTTTTGACCCCCTACCTCCCACCCACAACAAAAAAAATCAACTAAATTCACTTTCCTACTAAAAAAAATAATTAGGTAGAAAATCAAAACATTTTCACTGTCCCAAAAGGTAATGATAGGTGCAAAAAAAACACACACACCTCATTGTAAAATCAATACATTCATCGGTCCGTTCAGAATCTAAAATAAATGTATTGTGAATAATGAGGTTCTATGATTTGATATTTGTTATGTTAAAAAAATTTAGATCCATTAAAATTAAGTGTTTACAAATTAATTTATAGTTATTTTTAAAAATTTATGAGACTGAATATCCTGTGTAATCATACTGCTATTGTTTCATCAACACCACAACGGTATTTTCCTGTATTTTATTTTCTACACCTTAAAAGTTTTTAATGCGAGTTTTGGACTGTGACACTAAGAACAAACTTTTTTAAACCAAACACTATATCAGGTTTTTATATCTATAAGAATTAAGTTTTTCCATTGTATTTTTACAGGTCTTGTAAAGTTAAAAATTTAAAAATATAGTTGCCGTTCTTTCATTAAAATAGTTATCTTTGAATATGTTTTATAATTTTAGTGATTTTTTTCAATTGTAATATCAGTAATGATTCAGCTTTACATTTTATATTATACATATTAATACGCAAGCATATATTTGTCGTGTCAATAACTCCGCTTGTATATGCATAGTAGGAAAAAATAGATTTATTATTAGAAAGGTATTGTAGAAAAGATTAGCACAAAACGAAAATTTTACACATATTTTTTTTACGTTTATTTAAGATATAAAATCGATAAAGGATTATTTACAGTTATCATATTTGACGTAGTTAGACATGAATGATATCAAAAAAATAAGAATATATATATATATATATATAAGAATCTGTAAGTATTACAACATTAACACTTCAGACGTGACCATCCCATGATGATAGCATTATGATGACAGACATTAAGACAAGTAAAATACGAAAATAGGAATACGCCAATAACGCCACCTGACCGTTAAAAAAAAGAAATTTTAGCGGGCGAAATTGGGTAATACGAAATATAAAAAGCACTATTCAAACCAATTTGTATAATTTAAAAAAAAAAAAATTTTATTTTTTTTTTTATTTAACTGTACATCAAAAAATAATGTCCATAAGTTTATAACTTAAATAAACTGAAAAAATAAAATAAAAAATACTTGTTTTTCCTATAATAAAACGCTGTTTATTCGAATAAAAAAGAAGAAACACTAACATCAATACTGAACTCTGTGTGCGTGATGAAAAATGAAATATTTTAGAACGTGTTGATTTTACAAGTAAAAAGGTAATTATTGATAAATTTCAAGAAATGTATGATATAGTATTTATAAATAAATAAATACTTAATGACAATGGGTATTTGTAAGAATATAATATTTTAGCATAATTATACACCCTAAATATTATGATTCTTTTTTTTTTTTGTTACATTGTCCTAAGCTAATTAAATAGTTCATAATTTATTATTATGTATTTAGTTATTATATAAGTATAAATAATTAATAAATAGAAGTGAAAATATGATATTTGAATAGTTAACCTATATTTTAATACAATAATATTTTGTTGTTCTACTAAGTTAATGTATATTATAATAATAGTCATTACAAATATTGAAAAATATTGAAATAATTTAAGAACGTTTGTAATAAATCTAAACTAGGTACATAAAAATATGTGTCCTATATTATTAAATTAACTTTTAAATTATTATTGATAAATATTTAAAATATATTTAAAAACTTTTAAAAAACATTTCAGAATTATCAAAATTTAAATTATTTTTTATCTTAAAGATAAATAAAACTGTTAAATAAAAACCCCAGACTATATACAGAAACTACTTATTGGTATAATTAGTATTTAGTACCTAATAAGATTAAATTAAAAACCAATGATAAATCGTTGCATTCAGAATAATAATTACAGTGTAGCCCAGTATAAAACGCACTTGGTGACACTAAGTACTATATTTTATTTCTTGAAAAATGTTCTATAATATTTTTGATAATATTTATTCCCCTTCGAAGAAACAAATATAAATTTAATTCTTCAAACTACCACATAAACTTGATCTTTGATTTTAAAATGTACTGGGTGCTTGAAACTTTTTGAGCACTTCTTTGTATTTATATTTAATCATAAATTCATTAAGTATAATATTATAAATATTATAATATTTTCAATAATAAAAGATTCTACGAGATAATATTAAATTATAACTTACTATGGTAAAAAAATATGTAATAAAACTTTTTAGTAATGCTCATAAATGTAATAATTTATGAATAAATTTGATGGGCATTAAAAATTGTATATCCTATATTAAAAACTATATTTATAAAAGATAATAATAAGTTTTTAGATTGAAATTATCAAATAAATATATTTGGACTAGAAAGTTTTATTAAAATACATAAACATTTTTAATTTTATGGTTTTTTTTTTAATCTAAAAACGTTTTATTTTGTATGTATAAATATACTATATTAATAAGCGTATATTAACATATTATTTTTAATGCAATTATCTATATTACGTACAATAATTACAAAAAACATACATCGTGTGCTATATAAAACATTTAAAATTTAAATAAACAGACTGAGTAACAAAGAAATACATAGATAACTATTAATTTTACTTGATGATATTCGCATAAGCATTTTTTTTTTTTTTTGAACATAACAATTATTAAAAAACAATCGTTTATTTACTAAGAAAATAATATAATATTCCTCCACTTTTGGATAATATATTATATTTTTCACTTAGTGGGTGCATTTACATATATGCTTCAGAAAATTAAAAATTATGAACCTACACGATGTGTATTAATATAGATTGTTGGAAGTAAAAATAAATGCTGATGTTAAAAAAAGTAATTTAGAAGATTCAAAATAGATAAATTATATTAATTTCCTTGAAAAAAAATCAATGCTAAATCTATGATATTTCTGAAAGCTTGTCCAATCTTTGATTAAAGTTATTTTGCAAAATAATTAAATTCAACATCATGGTAAAGAAAAAATTCTCAGAAAAAGTCTGGTAAATTTTGATTTCCTGTTTATTTTAAAAAAATAATTTAAAAAATTAATTTATAACCTTCAAATTACAAATTACTCAAAATGTTGTTATAATTAATTGAATGGTTCAATTATGCTATATTTAAATTATTGCCGCATTTCTATATATACCTTACATTTTTCAATTTGCCGTTTACTTTTAGTTATTACTTAAAAATGTCCCCAGTATCTGAAGCATTGAATTATTATTGCAATTTTACATGATTATAAAACTAATTAATATTTAAAATACAAAATGTATTATTTTTATTAACACCGTTAAAATGTTATAAATTTAAGATTTTAAAGAGAGATAAAAATTAAAAACTGTATGGTTTTACAATAATTTTTATTTTACACTTTTAATGTAATCATAGCTCGAAGTTCAAATGATATATACAGAATGATCCATTTAATGTATATATTTATTATTTCAGAAAACACTAATATTTTCGAAAATGTTTCTTTTACAACATCTTTAGTCGTTAATATTTTTCTAAAATATAATATTTTTCAGTTAATTTTTTTTCTTATTTCAAAACAAAATAATTTTATGAGTTTTCAATTTGTAAAAATCAAATTTTAGATAAATAGTTTATATATTATAACTTTATTAGTATTTAAAGTTTTGGTGAACAAAGTGGAGTGGTACTCCGCATATATCGATTCACAACTACGTTTGTCTAAACTTTAAATACTTAAATATAACTAATAAACTATTTGTCCGATATTTGAATTTTATAGATGGAAATAATTTAAATAAAACTCATGAATATGAAATTAAAATGTTTGTTATTATTTAAAAGAATAAAAAATCTTAATAAATTATAACTATAAATAAAGGGAAAAAACGTTAACATTTTCTAAAATAATGAATATTGTTTTATGTTAAATGGATCACCTCGTAGCCTTGTTTTAAAATACTAATATTTTAAAACTAAAGCTAATACCTACATAAAATTTGCAAACTTTATATTCAAAACTATCCAACATAGTTTAATAATTGTCTATTTTATTTAAAAGTTAATGTTAGTTGTCGAATTCCAAAAGTTTTTATGTTACCTATTCTGAATTAAAAAATATAATTATTTCTTATGCCATAATATTTTTTTCAATTATTGTTTTATTTTTTTATTAATAATAAATTTGTCGATATTTATTTGTTTATTTACGTTAGTGATTGATCTATAAGCCTAAACTATGTTTCCCAACATGGGGAGGCGCAAGTAGTCATCATGAAGTTAAATTTGTATTTATTAAATTATTTTTATTTAACAAAATAGTTTTTATCTTTTACAAAATATTACTTAGTTTATTTGTAATATATACAAAAACAAGGTGATCAATTTTTTTCATTTTATAGGAGGGTTTTCCGAGATTTTGAAAATCTACAAACGAAGTCTAAAAAAGGAGAGGTTGGGAATCACTGATCTATGGATATGATTAAATAATATAATAAAAGATGCAAAGTAGAAATATTACAATGTTAAATCAACATCTTTGCCTTGCTCAAAATCTAAAATATTTGTATAATAAATTAATATTAGCTATTCAAATAGTAATAAGTATTTTATATTTATTTTGTCGTTTTGATAAATATTATTCAATATGAGACTTATGAAAAAAGTTTAATAAAATGAAGAAGGGTTTGCAAATACTGGAATTTGTATATTTTCATAAATCCAATAAAAGTTTTTACAATACACTAGGGAAAAGCAAAAATAAATTATAACAGTTTCAGATGTAAAGAACTCGTTGAATGCTAAAATATAATATCTTAATATTTTAATTTATCGCCAAAATGTTTGATAAACTTAAATTATTAATTAAATTATAAAATATTAAAAATGTATTAAATCTGTTAAATACTCGCGTTTTAAAAATATACCATCATAACGAATGTATAGGTACTTACAAAAATAATAATAAAAATTTTTGGACTCAAATGAAAAAAAAAATCTTCTAATGGTAACACTATCGCTTTCATTTAAATTACAAACTATTATTCAGTAATTAAAATAGATTACAACAATACAACCCTTCAATCTGTCTTCTGAGAATATTTAATGACATTTAATAGAAAGTTAGATTAAAATTAAGAAATTATGTATTACATAGATTTGAAATATTTCACTTAATAAATGGTATTATATAATTAAATTCAATTGCAATATGACAACATAATAAGGATAAAAATATGTCAAGGGCATTATTTAAGTCAAAAAATGTTATCGTAATATTTAATTTTTTTTATCCATATTAAATTAATATAATTTTTATAAGCAATTAGTTCTCGTATTATTATGTACCTATAATATACCAGGTATAATAAGTAATTTTTTATATTTAGGTTATCTGGCACATTATAAAAGTACATAATATTTTATTTAAACAAATATTTACAACAGAATATTATAAATTAGGTACTCCGTATTGAATCTGATATTGAATACATCTCATATTTTATAATTTTATGATGATCACAATTCGCATATCAAACAATTTTTTATAACTTTATTCTATTCTTCGTTTATTAAAATAATATATCTGTTTAGTATCGCCATATATTTGTTTATGCTTTAGTTTCATGATAATGTAATATAATGAAATAATAATGAATATATGTACCTATTTATAGTAAAAACAGAACAAAAAATTCAAACCTCCTCCAAAACTAAAGAAGTATACAAAGACATTTTAAGTGCTTATAATTTTATTGGACTTTTATGTATAAGTTTAAAAACTTAGTGCAACAAACTCGTATTTTATGTGACCGGTAACTTGTGTTTACGCACACTAAATTCACGTCCGTCCTATGCACAGTCGTATACAGAAACTTAGATAATGACTTGCACTAATACCGTTCATAAACTTGTCAAGTTGTATTGTGGTATTAATTCATTATGTTGTCACTAGAAATGTTCAAAATTAATTAGCTATAAGTGTACGTAAAATAATATTGAGTATATTTTTTTCATATACGACAATTAGAGTGAGTTCTAATCAGTAAACATCAATACGTTTTAATAATACAGTTTCTTTGTATACCGTAATATACTGATTATTTGACTCATCGTATTTTTAATTTTTTAAATAATCCCGAATTCCTTTTAAAAACGTTTAAAGACAAAAAACGTATTTAAATATCTTGATTAATATAAACGAACATTTTACATTAGAGGAAATTTTATACTGAGATCTGTTTGCTCTTATATACCACAAATGAAACATAAGACATTAGTCGTATTCTATATTTCTATTTACAATGTACCGATTGATCGATCAAGCGATTTGATAAAAATGTTGGAAACATAATTCAATTCAAAGGGAAATCTGCTTGAAGACAAATTTTCCACTATTGTAATTTTTTTCTTTAAGTTTCCAGTTTGTTAAATTTATAATTTGTAATTTTTCAAAGAATTTAAATAAATTAAGTGGATAAAACTTCAAATGTGGGAAAGTCATTTAAGTAGATTCCAGTGTTTTAAAACTCTTATTCACATCACTAGATCGATTAGTAATAACTGAAAATAGAACACTAACAAATTCCTTTGTTAGGAAATCTTAGTATCCTAAAGTTCTGATCACTGTATCCAATTCCGATAAAATAAAATAAATGAAATACAATAAATTATGTAAAGAAATATAAAGTTAATAGAAGCATTAAATTAATGTGTATTATTTTACAATATAGGTATACTAAAATAATAATAATAGGTACAAGGTATAAATTCACTATCATAGATACATTCTAGTTACCTATTAAACTTGTATTTAACCTCTCGTGTATCTGTGAATTTTTTCTAATTATTATTACGATGCATTCTGCAAAAGTTACAATTTATAAATGTTTGTTACACAATTATCTATTTATATTTTTTGATTTCGATGGTTTTCTTAAGTCAGAATCTAGTAAATGTTATAACTTTTTAGGGTGTCTATTTTATTTAACTAATCAATTACCGGCAATCTATCCTACATTTAGTATAATATATATGTCATATATGTAATACTTGAATGTAAATAAAACATTTCACAGAAACCTAATATTAATTGTAAAAACTTGTTATCGTGCTAAGCGCAATATACTGGCCACTAGGAACATGCTGTATGTGATAGAAAACAACAATATTTTTATTATTTATTCTAATATATATATTATATTATATTATAATAAAATACGAGTACTTAATGACTATGATTTAAATTTTGTTATATTGCATTATATAGAACTCACACTTGTATTTCTTAATGAAGTTTTTATTTTAATTTAAGATTAAATTTAGCATTATTTGGAAAAATAATTACCTAGTGATAAAGGTTGCTTAACGTTTTACCTTCTCTTTCTTATCATGTATAATAGTCGATGCTTTAATCAATAATAATAATTATTAGCTATAGACGCTTATTGATGTAACTTCATACGCCTGTACCTACTTCTTAAGTTTATTTAATACACATCTTAAATTGTTTGTTTAATTTTAATTAGCATAGTGTATAAACTAAAAATACAAAAAAAAAATTCAATTTTTAATAAATTATTTGAAATGTATAGCGCATATTTATGATTTATACTTTGGACCATAACTAAATAAAAAAAATCAAATTTAATTACAAGTTATAAAATGATAATATAATTTTTAATAATCTAAAATGTTCTTTAATCGATTATTATTTGTTTGTACCCTAACAATTTGGCATATTCAGGAATTGAAAAATCAATTCGTAAACATTCACATATTATAACCATCCAGATTTCACATTATTTTATTACTGCGCCTATATTAGCTATTGAGCTAACTCATTAATTAATTCTTCCGACGCGCCGACGCCGTGGTAACCAGCCTGCACAGCAGTTGAAAAACGAGCGTTGGGATATCAATTTCAACCCAGAATCGTGACCGTGGGTTTGTATAGGCTGTCGGCTGATGGTGTGGTGTATATGTCATTATACAGGAATTCACCACAAAACAACGGGTTAATTTGGGTTCGTATGGAAATGAAAGCAAAAAAGATCGATACGTGAAAGGACCTTTACCCGAGATGGAGGATAAACGCCGTATGTCAATGAAAAAAAGTTACTTTTAGGCATTAACCATACCCTTATATTTAATTAAAATACTCAGCAATTTTTTTGTTTATTTTCTAGGCATGTCGAACTGATATAATGAGGATTTTATTGTCAACTTAAATATAATTTTATTGTTCTTGTTTAAATTTTCATTTTAGGTTCTAAATGGAAACTAAAATGATGTTTTCAAAACTATTTGATGTTTAATTCAGAAATTTAATTTTTGAACCTTAAAAATGTACAAATCTCTTGATTGCAATTAAAAACACTGATTGGGATATCTAAAAAACAAATAATAAATGGTTATCTTTAACAAATTGACTATAGAAAATAGCCGTGAAAATCATTAAAATGTTCAATTTGACAATAATGGCTAAAATGGAAAAAGTAGTATCAAATATATGAGATTTTATGAGGTGTTTAAATCAATTAACAACTGATAGTAAAATGTAAATTGCCTATATTAATATAAATTTTAAAAATGGTATTGATTTTTTTTTTATAAACAAAACTAAATTAATATTGGATCCTTAATTAACATAAATTCAATAGGCACTAGCTACTTATATATCTAACTTAACTTATTATTTTAACTTGTAAGTATATGAATACAATTCAGTTTTATATTTGCTTGATAGTCATTTTAAAATCAGAATAATTCTCAAACTTTCCATTCTAAATTCTAGAAGAAGCGAGGATTGTATTGATTTAACAATTATGTAGCTTTCCTTTTTTATATAGATGCTTTTCCAAGCAATAAAAACTGTACAAAAGTTCTATATATATATATATATATATCTTTTACCTATGTATCTATTTATTTAAAATCGAGTCTATAGTTGGTTCTTGAGAGGGTTTTTTTTTATTTTGTCCGTAAATTCACTCAGCGCTTGGAAAAACTGTTTTTAAAATTCACCCTTAAATTTCAATTTTTTTGTAGATTTTTTTTTACAATAAAGAGGTAAAATAAATAACTATTTTAATATTAAAAAATGATAACTCTAATGTTAAATAAATGCAATAAATTAGTAAATACAATAGTTCCAATCTATACAAAAATTAATCACAAAATTAATGTCAGAAGAAACCAACTAAATAAAAAAATATATTTATTATGTGAAACCAATTACATTCACTATTTTTTTATTTACTCAAAGTGTAAAATGTGTTTAAACTGGGTAATTTGTTAGAATATAAAGATGTTTTTTATATAGATTCTAAATATTGTGATCGGTATTATTATGTATATTATTTATATTTAATTTCTCGGATTTGTATCAATTATTTAATAAATTGCACAAAAAAATATTATTACGTATTATATTTTCTACTTTTTATAATTATCTAGAAATCATATTTTTATAAAATTTAAATGGCAAAGGTCTATGAACCGTTAAATTACCAATCATTTTTATCATCATGATATTATTTTCAGTTTAATTCTGTATTTTAAATAACTTAATGCAGAAAAATCATTAAATGGTCATCGAATGAAACATTTTGATCAATATAATATGGCTTATATAATAAAATAATTTCAAACAAAAAAAAATTTTAAATCATAAAATTAGAAATAATTTTTTGTTTATTTGAACCAGATAATGGCAACTTTTATACTACGTTGAATATTTGATTGATGACATTATTTATGCTTTCTCATTAATATACAATTTAAAATCAATTAAAAAAAGAAAAGATGACCGTTCTGCTATACAGTATAGGTGTCGAGTGTATCTCGTCATTAAGTAAGTCAGTGTAACGTACATATTAAATTTGAATGCAGTGATAAATCATTACATACAAAAAACGATTCTGGTCTGTCAGCCTATATATTATTACTAAGTTAATTTTATGATATATATTTGTATTGCTATTATATTAATATTGAAATAATTTTAGCCGAATTTATTGCATTCATTGTATTATTAATATTTAATTATTATTATATTAGTATATTATTTATATTATCTGTTATGGTTATCAATTTTTGAGTTAATACGGATTTATCGTAAAACAGCGAGAATATGTTCGTGGTAAAAATAGACTACAGCATAAAATGTATTTAAATATTTTTAAATAAGCATTTTGTATGAAATAAAGTTATTGATAAACGTGAAAATTTCAAATCCCCATAAAACATATTTTTAAATTACAACAAAATAACTAAAATCATTATTTTTCATTTAAATAGCGATTTTTGTTCAAATTTTATCTTAAAATGTCTATAAAAAATTTTTTTATATTTTTTTGGTTTCAGTACCAATTAAATAACAATGAACATCTTGTAAACTGGAAATTTTAATAGTATAATATTTTTATTTTTTACCTCTCAAAAGTACTAATTTGATCCAATTTTCGACCAGAATCTACCACCCAAGTTGAAAATCGAACCATTTTTCCTACCATAAATCGTATATACATTAAAAAAACACATCATTGTAAAATAAATACATTCATCGCTGCACATAAAATCTAAAAATGTAATATATATGTTTGTATTAGTTAATCGAAAATAAAAATTTAAAGTTTAGATGAGAAGAGTAGCTATAATAGTGGACCAATACGTTTTGCGGGTTTCCCCGCGCCATTCCACTCCGCTCGAAAACAAACTTTAAAATGCCTAAAACTAATCAACTATACATTTATCACCCCGTATAGTCGAATATTCGACAATAATCTAATGATAAACAGACATAACTCGTAGCTATCTTGATATCTTATAATTATACGACAATTATTGTTATTATAGTAGTAGGTATTATTAAACTGTACCTACTATAAAGCGACGCATTCGTGTTTACAGGGCAATTCAATCGTGCGTCTCAACGGATATTCATCACACCGGCGACAGCGGCACCGGATACTAGCAGTACCAAAGGGAAGACTAATCATGCGACAGCACAGGTAATAAACAATAATATTACAGTTGGACGATGGTTTGAATCGGTCGTGGCGATGCCGTTCTCTCCCGTCTGAGCGATTTGAGTGGATTAGTTTTGAGCGCATGGGCACGCTATTATTATACCTCGGTTCGCACTCGTCCATCGATCCTTATCCACACCGCTATTCCGGTAATGCTTCTACTCTTCTCCACCAATGCGTCCATGTGTCATCGCGATAAAATTTACCGGTAGGACTGAAAAAAAGTCCGAGTGAAAATAACGAAAAAACTTTTTTCACGCCTAGGAGAAAACGACTATACGGCGGAAAAACTGTTCCGTGCTTTTATCGTTCAATCGAAATAAACGTTAACGCCGTTTTGAATTCATCTGCGTAGGTTTATTATATGACTATGAAGGTATGGGTAACTTTTATACAAGTTTATATTCGTACTTTAATATATATACATATATATATATATATATATATGAACATATTGCTCCAAAGAAAAAAACAGATTAGGTACAACAAAGCTGTTTGTTCCGATCCCTTGTCTACCTTAAAAAAATAAAATTGCTTTTATCACCCTTTTATATGGTTATTTGATCCCAAGAACATGCAACACTACACGTTAATAATACACCTGATTAAAAAAAATTATGATTCGCTTTGATATAAATGTCCAACGATAATTATTAATAAAACTCTGCTCTAATTATACGATTTATTTTTATTTTCTTATATAACATCTCTAATATACATTCAAACTTGACATTTATTAAAATTTACTTTTTATTTTATTAAAAATAACTTTTTCAACTATATTTTTAACCAATACCAGTTTCCTTTCTATTTTACACACATACTGTTTAGAATACCTATGTATGTGTTGGAAGTCAGCCTATATAAAATATTATTAGCTATAACTGACAAGGTATATAAGTGTTTGTCAATACTAATAAATAAGTAAGTAGGTATAAAATACTTTGACCCAATATCAAAAAGTAAAAATTAATTGAAATAAACAATAATAGTACAAAATGAATGTGACAAATATGCATTTTCAACATAAATCATTTATGAATTATAGGATAAAATTTAGCAATCATTCAATATTTTCATTTATTCACTATTTCACCAATAAAATTTTCCTTTTCAGTTGTTTTTCATGACTTTAATTGTGTGCTTCTCTGTTTTAGATATAATTAAAATTGGATCTATAATCCAATTGATAAAAAAATATTTGAGCTAAAGGAATAAAATTCTTAAGTTTTCCATCAAACGAAACTCAACAATTGTTTGTCCATTCTGAAGTAGTTTAAAATTTTGGTGAATCGTCTCAGTTGTTATTTGTTCGTATGAGAACTAATTCGAATAGTTAATGAAAAACAATTTTTTTTTGTATTTTATACAATAATCTATAGTCATTCACGATAAATAGTAGAAAAATACTTCGTTCGTCAACATTGAATGTGATTTCTGATATCAAATTGAATCTAGTTAGTGCTTTTGAATTATTACAAAACATTCCAATTTAAAAAAAAATGTCAATTAAATTTAAAAAAACATATTTACAATATAATTATTATTGTTTTTAACTCTTGTTTATTTCCTGTTTTTTAGATAAATTTTTAGTTATTTTGTTAAAATTTAACATTATACAAAATCTACACACAACCATAATATTCAAATCATCGTGCTACATGTTATAAAAAATATCCATTAGGTCAGCGTTTCTCAACGTGTGGTACGCAGAGAGCTCACAGGTGGTACAGGAATAAAATCTTTTATAAAAACAATTGAAATGCACCATTTTATTGACATTAAATATTATTTTTTTATTTAATATTAGCTAGTCTTATAATATATTGACGACGTAGAGTTATAACCTGAAACAGGTGTGGTTCTTTTTGTGCATTAAATTTTCATATTGTCATAATTTTGTAGTTACAATGTTCAAATTATATAGATAGTAGGCGAATATAAAAAGATTAAGAACCGCTGCATTAGGTAATAACAATCAAAAGACTTGATAAAACATTAAGGAATACAATATAAGTAAATAAGACGTTTGTCAGTAGGTAGTACTAGCTTAACTTAACCCAATGTCAAATAATGATTTACTAACGTGATAATAATGTCATTGTTCATAAAAACAGAAAAATGATAAAGTGCCAGTTTCCTATTAAAGAATATACCAAAGGAAAGTTTTCCATATTGTTATCTTTCTTGGATGCGAAACTATAATACCTACAATCGCCTTTTTTGTTTTTACCCAATAAAATGTTTTTTTTTCAATCCTGAATCAGCACAATAAAAAAGAATATGTATTTCCAAAAGAAAAAAAGTTGAAGTAGATTTATCCTCTTTTTATGCAAACATGACAATTGATTTATAATAAAAATATTAAAACATAAAATAGTAGAAAATTACCTAAATTACAATTTTAAAATAAAATATAAGTATAAAATTGTCGGAGAATAAAGATCCCGTATTTCCTTGAATTTTTTTATTTTTGTTTTTCCGGACGCTTTTGAAAAATAATGAGAATTTTTTACTTTTGACCCCCCTCTCCCTGCAAAGTTCCAACTGGGTTTACTTTTATAAAAGAAAAGAAGCTACAGAAAATTATTCTAAATTCAATATATTTATCGCTCCACTCAAAATTTAAAAATACACATCGATTATATTAAAATATTTTAAAATTTAATGATAAAAATATACACAAATCAAATAAATGTATATTAAAATATAAATAATTTTTAAAAAACCATACAAAATAAACTGCTTACTTTCATTGCTATAATATACTGTAAGGATATTGGGGTTATTTATTAATTTGACATCACTATAATTGTATGTATATAATATTACTTGGCACGTAATACATTGCTTAAAAATTATATAGTATTTGGTTTTCAAACTTTTTTTGGGCGAAAACGGGAATTGAACATTATTAATTTTTGGCAAAAACGAGTTTTGTTGAAAGCCAATATTATTAATATTATAATAATGACGGCAAATATCATTTTGGGTGGATATGCATATTACCTGTGTTTTTTTTTTCTTTATAAATCTACCTACAATCATCTTTGAACATACGATAATAGCTTAGGTACCTACTGCGTATTGCATCTCGTAATATTGTAGTGATATTAATACAAGAATTACCAATCGTTTGATCTGTCGACAGAAATAATTATTCCTAGTAGTCGAATTATCTACCTTAATTATAAATTAATCAGCACATTATTTTAATTTGATTCAACGTGAAGCCATCTATTCAATAATATACTCAGGAACACTTCAGAAAGCCCTCTTGTATAATAAAATAAATACACACTTGTAATAACAACATCAAATTTTTAAATGTTTTTAATGTAAATAATTGTATCACCTGTTATGTTATGTATAAAAACCGGATTTTTGTGCAGCTAAAATCTAAAAATGTGCAATTAAAATGTTAAAATGTGCAAAAACATGTAAAAACAAAATTTTCATTATAGGTACTTCAAATTTTAATTTTAATAAGTAATAAACTAATAACTAATAACTGACTTTACAATATTTGATTAAAATAATAATAAACTGACAATATATATATAACTGACTTTACAATATTTGATTAAAATTTATAATCATGTACATTTCCAAGTTTTTTTCTTTAAAATTATGTCTTCTGTCACTCAATATATGTTTTAACTGCAAAAACACACGTTCTACGTCGACACTTGTCATCGGGCATTGTTTGTAGCAGCTTATAATAGCAGGATCTTCTCTTAAATCTACATCATTTCCATTTATTGAATTGTTGTACAGTTTTAAAATATTGTATCCGGGATTTTTATCAAATATTGATTTGAATTTTTCATATAGTATTTGTCCCTTTTCATTTTCAATTGTCTTAAGTCCATCTCTTACTGTTTCAACTACATTTATTTGATAATTTAAAGTTGAATTTTGTTTTTCCAGTTTTGTAATTGAATTTGGCAACTCGGACAAATGTGATCGAATAAATGTTAAATCAGATATAATTGATGTAGTACTCAAAATGGATTTTACTTTTTGGAAATATTGGGCATTATCTTCTATATTAGATACCAATTCTTTAAATTTACTGAAATTTTCAGAATAAAACAAAGCAGCTTTTAACCATGTTCCCCACCTTGTTATTACAGGTTCTGGAAGAAGGCAACAGTCCATAAAATTTTTATAAGCAGTAATACGATGAGGTGCTTTTAAAAACATTTTTTTTCCATTATTTACTAGTTTATTTATACTCGGGAAAATGTCTCTAACTTTTTCGGCCACACGGCTTAAGCCATGGGCAACACAAGTTATATGAATCATATTAGAATAAAATATTTTTAATGCTCCTCCAGTTTTTATCATATATGGCGCCGCATCGCTAATAAACAGCAGAATTTTATATTGAAATAACGTGTCTCCAAAAAATTCCATTAAACTATCATTCATAAATCGAGAAACCGTTTCATAATTGGTTTTTTTCAATCCTTTGCAAGAAATCAGGAATGAAGTAGGCATTATTTCTGGATGAAGTATCCCAACAATTAAACTACAAATATACAGCCCTCTAAAATCAGTCGTTTCGTCTACCATAATGTAAATGAAATTGTTAGTTAATTTTTCCCGTATTTTTGTAAGAGTAGATTCAAAACATATTTTTAAGTAATTTTTTCGTAACGTACTTTCATCTGGAATATTCTGATTAACATATTTTTGTAAAAAATTCTTAAATGGTGTCGACTGAAGTTTATTGAAAGGAATATTTGGGGTTACCAAGACATAACACATGTCTATTAAAAATTCATTTCGACTAGCCATGGCTAAGGCGGTTTCAGGTATTAACATTTGTACCGGATTACATTTATTTTTTTTAGCAGCAGTCATTTGTTGATGCACAGCTAATAACAACAAAAACAATAAAAAAAAATGTTAATAATTATTGATTACAGCAGAAAATTAGTGTTACCGTAGATACGTACTTGAATTACAGTGTGCATCAACTTGTGATTTACGTTCACAACCAATAGCCTTATTGCACGACGTGCAAAATATAATTTTGCCTTCTGTTTTCAATTCTTGATATTTTTCGATCCAACATTTTATTTTAGAATAATGACTACTACTAATTTTCAGCATTTTAAATTAAATAATATCAAGTAATAATTAACAATAAAATTGTATAAAACACGAGTTAACTACGACGGCTGCGGATAGACTGTAGTACTGTATGTGTATACTGTGTATGTAATCGATAATCTATCGACTATCGTAGTACCTTAGTTATTATCTTAACTACTACGTATTATATCGTTATATATATATAATTATATTGTTAGATGTAAAAGTCCAATACTTTGTATAACAACATAATATAGCACCGATAAAAATAATACAAATATACAAAAATATTTGTACAAAAGTACATTTTTATAAAAAAAAAAAAAACCCAAACGTGCAATTTTATGCAAAAACCCAAAAACGTACAATTTAATGCAACATAAAACTTTCTTTAAATTAATCTACATCTCTTGATTTGGATTTGTAGCTTGTTTCTATTGAATTTAGAACACGCCATAAAAAGATGCAATTGCACGGGAATCCAGTCTTTAGTTATGTATAACAAACAGCCCCTAACAAAATGTATTTTATTTAAATTAAAAACTTTCTTGTTGATCAAGCATTAGGTTAATTTTTCTGGTTCATATATCAAATTCAGTACTTAGATTTATGTTAAAAAAGAAATAGAATAAATTCATGATTTAATGCTGTTGAATTCAGCTTTGTGTATTCAATAGAAATATTTTTAATGTTTAATTTATTGTTGCATCATGTACTGTGGTCTGTGGGTTACTATGACCTACATAATATATATTTTTAAAACAAATATTTATTTATCTACTTCCATCCTAAACCCTACGCCCATCATATGCCCATGCATATGCATATGACTATATAGTCACACCTATTATCCTACCCACCCCTACCTATAGTTCCGTCATCGTGCCAGACTTCATCAAACTTACTTTGAGTGTTAATCACCACTTTGTGTTTTTATACTCTCTAATCCGAGCTCTTCCCCATTTGATAAAGTCTATTATCACATCTAACTATAATAATGGTATAATTTATTAATATACCTAACTAAGAATGAAGAATATAAGTTTCACCCGGATTTCACCCCCTTCCCTCACCATCAATTTTGGTTCTGAGTCACCCCGATTTATATCATAATTTAATTATACTTGGGAGAGAAATAATGTTCAACGGCGGTTGAAGTGTGGCCAAGATTAATGAAATAAAAAAGGTATGGCCAGCGCCGTTGTTAATATAAACCCACAATTCCATTCACTATTTTTCCTCACTTATTATCTAATTGATGAATTATTTGAATAAATACAATAGTATTAGTCTGTTTTAACATTCAACTGAAGACAAATTTGTACTTTATTATAAATCTATTCGTACATTAAATGTAATAAAACAATAATTTAATATTTAGTATAATTGAATTTTAAATATAATTTTTTTTATTTTTCTGATAAAAGCAACATCTAATATATTTATTAAGCTATAAAATGCACTTTTTTATTTGTATTTATTGCGAAATACTATGAATGTCATTAAAACGTTTTAATTATACATAATTTTCATAGTTTTAAATAATTAAATTTGTATAATAATAAATATTATTTTTCTAATTTTTAAATTGTTATTGACTCGTGTATATTAGGGATTATGAACAAATTAATAATATAACAACATTATAATGATTAAAATGTATATGATATTTATAATGTAGGCTAATATGAACTTGACCGATTCAATGGAGTCAGACGAAAATAAAAAACTAGGACCAAAAAGTCGGAGCCAGCAATTCTATTCCAAACAAGATATTGTGGAACAGTACTGCCTTAGCGATAAGCAATTACAAGTATTAAACAGGGTTAGACAGCCTCCAGCATTGTTTGGATGCATATCCAGTCACAGAGTAAGAACATTGATTATTGTAACTTCTAAATATTTTTTTTTTTTTTTGTAAGAACATGAAATTCATACTATGATATTTGTTTTGTATATATGTAGGTATACGTATTTATTTGAAAAAATTTTAATTTTAGTAGAATTTATTATTTTTTAATGTGACAAAAAAACATGATCATAGAATACATTTTAAACTTTGAGTAAAAGTATTGAAATAATAAATTATGTATTTTTTTTTCCATAAATTTTCCAGGAGTCTTCTTGTGGTGCTAGGAGCTCGCCGAATCTGTTGACCGCTTGCGTTCGGCGTCGAATACCCAGCGATGAAAATCTGCACGACCTATACAAGCGACTGCCTGCAGACTGCGCTCCATATTCACGGTGGTCAAGATACCATCACTGCCATCCTGACGTATTTCCCGTGCATCACTGCCGCCAGCCGGACGTGGCTGAAGTACCGCCACCACCACCGTGCCAACGATCACCGGCTGTCAGACGCCACAAATGTTGGCCCCCCGAAGACGAAGTAATCACATGATAATAACATTACCTTTGATGGCGACATCGGATAGCGATAAAACCTAAAATTATGAAAAATATTATTACAATTTATGCTTACTACAGGTCAGGATAGATGCATAAAGTTATTAATATAACGATGACAGTGAACATCATAAATTGACGTGACTAAAAGTTGATCGTTTCTTGGTAGTTTGAACTTAAAAAAAACCAACTACTATATAGTTTATGTCCCATCATTGATTAAAATCTCCTTCATTAAAAAACCTCGTTACACTACCTGCTAAGAGTATAATATAGAAAACACCAAAAAACATCAAAGATATTAATTAATAATTAAATTAAGACTTATGGCATGACTGCAAAAAAAAAATTTAGGTACAGTTTTTTATATGTTCATGTATACAAGAGTATTAAATAAATATTGTTAATCTCATGTCTTAAATAAAAAACTAACAAGTATAAGACTACGTTATAAAACATTTAACAAAATGGCATTTTTATAGGGTTGTCCACATAGGACGTGTCATTCAACTTGCCACGGACGGGTCACGGGATTCGATTGTCCCGAATTTCATCTATGTACGCCTCATTATTTACCTCCTCCTCCCCCACCACCACCGCCGCAGCAATTGACTTCCAGGTAATTACACTACAGCTTATAATGCTAAACATGTTCGTCGGTAAGTACAAATCATCTAACATATCTAACCACAAATCAAAAAAGTACCAATCAAACAAAAACCTATATAACTTTGATAGTATCAGGGAAAAAGTCAATGAACTGAACTTAAAAAACAACTAAATGAATAACTAAAACGTTAGGTACAGTGGCGGTTCTGATATCAATTTATTGACGAAATTACACATTTATTACCTAATTTACACTGAATAAAAAAAATTATTTTGATGTATTATATCACTAGACGAAACCTAAAAAAAGGAAATTAAATTATTTTTATTACAATTCATCGAAATAGTATTTATAAGAATTAATAGCAACTTTAACTATAACTGACTGGGTACAAGTTAAAATTTACTTTGATAATATTGTAAATTGGAGCAATTATAGAAAATATTTAAAATATATATTTTAGGATATAAGTACTATTATTATATTAAACTACAACCTATATAATGTCTTAACTAGCTACAATGAATTCATGTAGTTTGTAAAATCTAAATAAAACCTTGATCATACATATGATCGTTAAGGCAATACATGTCGTTAAGGATGAACTCTAAAGATACAAAAAAATCAACATTTGAATAAATTCATGATATATGCTACAATAATGGGTGAAAATGTAATATTTTATACATATGAATTATACGTATTAACAGGTTGTTACAGGTTTGTTACAGGTGCACTAGAAACTTCTACATTGTACCGCACTTTTAAATTTGCGTTTATAATTTTTACAAAAAATATTTTAATGTTGTCGTGTTCTATTGCACCTAGCGAATAGCGACACACAAGAAAGCACTGGTCTCTATTATTTTTAGAAAGTTACATTTATAATATAGAAAGAGGGACCAAAAAATTAAGTAAAAATTTTAAGAACATCTTTGTGTTTGCGTAGTTAATTTACAATTATTTCAATCATAGAAATAATCACTCTATAGATGTATTATCACACTATTTAAATTCCATGAATTTCCATCATTTACGTTTAAACCACATACTAAGTTTTAATCTTAATTCATGATTTAAACAGTAGTTGCCCTTGTCCGCACCAGTAATAAACACGTTGTAGTCATGGTTATAACTAATTTAAAATAAAGTTGAACACCATTTGAAAGACGTGGAGATGTACCGAAATTGCCTATACAATGCGCCGGCCGACGCATAATATTATCCGATTATAGAAAAAAAACAATTGATTTTTCGGGTCTGTTTTATTTTTGGTTGCTATGGTAACGTTGTCATATTCATCGGTTGCTAGGGTCAATCTAGGATATTGTAACGTGAAATTGGTAGCGTAACATAATTATATTGTGCATCGCTTGCTAATAAGGATACCACATATAGGTACTATAACACTCAATTTTAACGTTATAATATTAATTACATCTATAATATGTTATTAATTAATTGCTATGGAAACTATAACAGTCAGCAAGAATTTTTCTTAAAATATGAAGAATGGTATTATTTTCCAAGTTATTGACATAGTTTATAATATTATACGCATGATATTAAATTATAGGAAAAACTAAAATAAGAAAATTAGTGCAATGTACATTCTACATATATTATCTTCAAACTATAACCTAAACATCCTTGTTCAGAATTTTCCATAATTTCATTAATTAATATATTATTTTACATCAATCATAAATAAATAAGTCATATTTTATGCTTCATTCATTCAATACACGCACCAATAATCATTGAAAAGTAAAAAAATATAAAAAATACAATAAATTCCAACCTCCAACTGACTCCGATGTGGAATTTAATTTAATTGTACTTTCTAATAATTTTTTTTTTAATTCATAATTAAAAAATTTATAACATAATTGAATTTTAAAGCAAACAATATAATTTTAACATAAAATAAATATGTATGCATTACAGTAGTTTTTTGAAGCTCAACCACAAAAACAATTATATAATGTAATGATAAATAATAATAATAAATAAAATAAGAAACGCATTTTTAATAGAATTATATTATTATAATAATTTTTTTTTTTTACAAAAACAATAATTATTTTCTAATATTATTTAATTTATCTTTGTATAGTTGATCTATAAACCCAAGTATTGTTATATATTTCTAAATTAAAATAATTTTCATGCATTCGTTATTTTTCTTTATTTTATTAATTTATTATAATTATTATTAGTTTATATATTATTATACATATTTAAACATGAATTATAAAATATTCACTAGTCGTTGAAAAACTATTTCATATTTTTATATTATACAAAGAGGTAATGAAAATCGTATGTCTACAATTGTAATAAGTAAGATAATATTGTAAGAACTTTAATAATACCTTTATGAAAATATTTGATATTACCTTTTATTTAAAAATTAAAGCTATTACAAGGGTTAATAATGTGAATAAATATAAACAAATTCACAATTTATAATAATATTTTACAATATTTTACTATGTATATTTTCAGAATGAGACATGTCAGTTTTGCCAGATCACACACTGTAACTTCATTTGACAATGTTTCTTTAAAGTCAGCCAATAGTAGCAAATCATTAGAAAGACTAATTGATGGTAGAAAAACTCCAGAACCTGCTTGTTCGGTCGAGTCTCCAAAAATTATTGTACTAGGTATATACACACTCAAAAATTTAAAAACCAAAAAAAAAAATTTAATTGTTATTATTAATATTGATGTCAACTAAGTAATCACATATTACGTTTTTATGTAACAGAAAAGATAAAAAGAGCACAAAAGGTTCAAGCTACACAAACAGACGGAGCAAGAGATACAAGTCCAGCAACACCGCATAAAGTTAAATCAGTAACCAAAAAAATTTCACAACAGAATGAGATACCGAAATCAATTATCAGGTAAAATACCATGTAGAATACATAACTAATATTTAAATCCTTTGACGAAATCTGGAACTTCTTTACTGGCATCGTTTTCGTATAAAGTCAATATTATATACCTATCTATTTTAATATCTATATTATTAGTTGTTACATAACATAATTAATATAATGTTAACAATAACACAGCAAATAATATTTATGGTGAAAACACAAGAATTGATAGATCTGTTGATTAAATTACATAAAGTCATATACAAGTTAGGATAATTAAATAGATACTAAACATGATGTCCAATTCATCAATCTTATTAAATATGAGCCTTTATTGCCTTGTACCACTTCGTGTTTGACATGATTTTACTTCATACGTCATCCTCGGCCATATCCAATATGAAATTATTTATTCCAAATTAAATACCAATTAACATAAACGGCTTAAAAGAAATAGATTCATTTTAAAGTCCATATCTACTTTAAACATAAAACAATGTTTAAACTCCAATTTCTTACATACACAGAATATGTTCAATGTTCACTATGAATATTTGATATCATAATAAAATGTACTAATCAATACCTAATTAAGCATCCATTAATATATTATATTACAGGCCATCGGAACCTTTCAATAATGAGATACTAATTGACTTTGAGCCCAAAGATCCTCCTTATCGGAAGCAAAACAAAACAATCTTACATAAAACCGTGTCAGACGGTGAAATTTTAATTGGGGAGATCGCAAGATGTAGAAGTCGAGAAGATATAGAGACATCAGTGTCTGATGGTGAACAATGCTATAAAAATTTAGTAGCCGCATCATGTGTAAGTATAACTATTTACCAGTTAATTTAATAATAATAAGCTTACTCGATATTTGTAAGTCATTACATTTATAATTATCTTCAATTCGAGCTATAACTATGAAATAAACAAAATCATATTAAAAACTATAAACCTATAAAAATACTATATAATTCCAATACCTACATAGTTAGTTAATATTATTAAAAAATAATGATATAAACTATTTATTTAGCTAGTTATTACTTATTAGGTTACATTTAAAACACAATTATAATTTTTTAAAACAGTTGTATTTTATTTTCTTTAGGCGTTTTCATAAATTACCATACTAAACTATTAATTATAATAACCATAAAATATACATTAATAGCAGAAAAGAATTAATGATGAAATGCATTTTTACTTGTAGACTATTGAAAGTTCTTTGGAAAATTTTCACGAAAACGAAAGCATTCTTTGTGAAGGAATTTATAAGTCTAAAAGTAGTGTTTGTCTATCTGAGTCACCAAATAAATGTAGAGCGAAAACGCCATCGTCTTCAAACGAACAAGAACCAAGTGATCTATCTCAAACTACTGTAAGTAGAATTTTAAACACAAAATGTAACAAAAACTCGCTCTACTATATAATAGGTATCGAGTATACCTCGTCAATGAGTTGGTCACTTTTATGTATGTGTTAAAATTGAATTTAATTGTAAATCATTTTATACGATGAAAAACGATTTTGTACGTAGGTGGTTTTTCAACATATATATCTAAAGATGTTATATACATACATTATAATTATACTATAAGTAGGTACTAAGTAGTATAATGCATTGTTTAATAGTTATAACTTTATAACGTAAGATAAACTAATTTTTTCCAAAAACAAATTGCAATTTTATTTAACATTTAAAATATTATTTATTTATTTATTCACATCCTATTTTTACCTAAAGTCCTTATTTTTAATTTATTTAAGTATACGATTTTTGATATTTGAACTTGTAATGCCTGTATAAAAAAAAATATGCATTTATAAGATTTAGTAAGGTTAAAAAAACATTTTAAGATTAAGCTTGTATTAAATGTTCATGCCTTAGCTATTAAAATTAAAATCATTATTCATTTTTAATTACAAAATAATTTTTGTGATTTTGGACTTAAAATGTTTATAAAAATTCATGCCAATGTACTATCATAATATGTTACTCTTTTTAATTTCTAATTAAAAACTTACGAGAAGTCCTATACTTAATGTCCAAACATTAGGAATAAAAATTAAAAATTGTATGAATTTTCAACTATAAGATTTATTTCATATTTTCATGATTTTAATAAATTTCGTAAAAATTTGAAATTATTAAGCGCTTAAAAATAAAAAAATGTGATTATGTACTTTGATGTTTTTATTTGCAATAAGAACAACTTTCGACAAATTAACAGTATTAATAATTATTAAATACTAAGCAATTTGACTTGAATTAAAATAAAATAAAATAGAATCTGCTTATAATGATATACCTTGAGAGACCTAGAGAATCGGATCGTTTTATCTGAACTTCGTTATATACAGCATCGTAATAAGCGGATTCGACTACACTTCAAAATAGAAAAATGTGTACCTATCTGATAAGTGTTTGGGCATTATTAATAATTTATTAGAAAATGTACAATAATATTTATTATTTTCTATTAAACTCAAATAGTTGTATTGAATGTAATTCTTTAAATAAAATACTAATATAATTGCATAGGTCTTGCAGTTTGAAAGTTTATCCAAGAAAAAGAAAATAAAAGAAGATAACGTATGTGATGTAGTACAAAAGAAGATAATAAGATACACCGATCTGCCATTGAAATCTTCAGACCTAATTGAACAAGGAAATAGTCTTGACACTTTAGTAGCTAATTTCCCAACTGTAATGGAGCCTTCTGAAGTTTCAACTTCTACTGAAGATTATGTAACAGCTACAGATAGTGCTTCTTATACCACTACTCCAACTCAAGGTCCGTCAGTAACAAGTAGTTCATTTGACAGTGAATCTTCAAAATACAGTTTGCCTCATCCTATTTTTGATCACGACGTAAGTGTATCGAAAAAAATAAAAATAAATGCATAACTATATGACAATATATATGGCTATTAAAAATATTTACAGACTACGCTCGATCCAACTGATCCGATTGATGAAGAACTCGGAGACGGTGAAGACTCAAGTGATGACGAAAGCAGTACGTCCGGAAGGTATACATATTTTGTTTCCGTTACTTCAAAAAAGTATTATTGATAATATTTCATTCTCTTACACGTATGATGTGGTTTCTTAACATTTTCTATAAATATGTCATTTTATTACCTACTCAATCTATTATATGCATGAAAAGCACACGTTTTCTATACTTCATATAATATACTCTCACATTTGATAGTTTGATTTACTTAAAAGCAATTCAAAAAAAAAACCAATACATTACATTTCGATAGTGAATAAACACGATCACTATTTTAGTTACAGCGTGAAGTGCAGTATAGAGGATAATAGGAGTTCTGGTTCATCAGACGAGAATACAAGAATAAGACCGAAATCCATCTTAAAATTGGCTAAGTGAGCACATCAACGATAGGTTGTAATAAAGCAAAATTCTAGACAAGAAAATAGAGCTTATTAGGGTTCGCTCGTTGCAGGTCGTTAAGCATAGAATTCTTACTTTAGGTCGCGATTGGAGGTTGAAGAATAACATGCATTTGGAATATATATATAAATATTGTACATATACAAATAATATAAAATCTCATGGAAATGCATGTGTAAAATTTAGATAATTTCAAAATCAATTATCGCTTACTGTGCACTACTCTATTGCTTTTATTTACTTATACAAATAATTTGATGCGTTTGATACGTCCATTTGTGAAACAAACCTATTTTTGTATAAACAATTTATAATTTTAGGTCCATACCAAAAAGCAAATCGAAAACTTTAGAAGAATCAAATAAGTTGAATAATCCGGATCTAACATCAAGTAATGACGGATAGATGAACTTTTTTAAAAATTACCTTCTATAATACATGATTATTTTCCAGGTAACCGTATAACAGCCAAATGCCATACAGATGATACTAATCCAAATTTAATTAAGGCAAAGACTTCTTAATTATTTATATTATGTTTTAAGTAATGTTTTCTAATAAAAGTTATATTTTAGAAGTTAATGGGCAACGGTTTCGCGACTAAAATATCAATACCTGTCTATTCTTCCGACGAATCTTCAAAAGCACCAGAACGGCGCAGAAGACCAAGTCCTAGACGAAAAAGTATAGGAGCTGTATCGATAATTAAGTAAGTTAAATAATAAAATTGTTAAGATTTATTAATACTACAATTTATTTTCAGCTCTATTGATAAAAAACCTTCGGTAATAAATAAACCAGAAAAACGGAGGGAATCGCTTCCAGAAATTCATAGAAAACCACAAATAACTCTTGATACTATGGAAAAATCAAAAACTGAATTTCATCTAGAAGACAAATCTAAATGTTCATTACAAACAAAGTCGTCCCAAATTAATTATTTATCTCAAATTAATAATTTAAATTTAAAAACAGTGAGCGCAGAGTCTCTGCGTTCTATTAGCCCAGGAAGTGATTCAGTTTTCTACAGTGATCCGTGCAGTAGAGTATCATTATTATCTAGATGCACACTATGTAATACCGAAGTTGATGTAGATTATACTAGTAATACAAATAGCGATGCCATAAATATTGTTAAGCCACCCGAAGGTTTTGGGGATTCTCCAGAAGAACCCCCTACCTCGCCTATAAAACGATTGACAAAACGATATCGTTCAGAAGAAAGAAGAAGAAACACTAGGTCAGAACAAACTAGAGCGAAATCTGAAGAAAGAGTAAAACATATAAAAGAAAAAGGGAGGTAGGTAAAAGATTAAATATAATAAAATGTTTTGGAATAATATGTACTTATTCCTAGGCCAATGACTAGATCGACCAACGTAAGTATGGAAAAATTAAATGGTAGTAGTTCAAGCCTTCATTCAGATGACGATGATTGGTCAGGCGTCTATACAACACCGTTTACATCTTTCTCGTGGGTATACATAGATGAAATAGAAGAGTTCTATATATGGAAGAAGCCTTCAAATTTGCCAGGTATTAAATAAATAATAAATGTACCATGCATCCATATTAATTAATTTATTAATATTTTGTAAGATTTAAGTGATACATTTTAAATTTTTTTTAATTCAGACATTAAATGTTCACCTGAGTTAAAACGAAGAGATTCCATTGAATCCACATGTTCAGAACACGAGTTCCGAATAAAATATCAAACAATAACGCACAGAATGGTACATAGAAAATCGAGTTTAGAAATGTTCAAAAGAATCGCTTCAAAATCTTTTGGTATATTATAAAGTTTCTGGATATTAAACAAATATTAACACTGTGTTTATATATGTACAGATAGCGATGAACGTTTAATGGTAAAACGTGAATCTGGAGAATTCGGTTTTCGTATTCATGGGGCTAAACCAGTCGTAGTATCTGCAATTGAAACGGGAACAGCTGCAGAAAACTCTGGTCTCCAAGTGGGTGATATAATTATCAGCATCAATGACATGTGTGTTCTCGATGCGTCACACTCGGAATTTGTCAATGTAGCACATAGTGGTTCTGACGTCTTGGAATTGGAAGTTGCCAGGACCTGTGATATCTTAACACCAGTGATTGATCCATCCACAATTGAAAATCGCATTGTTATAGCCAGTAAACTATGGAAATTTAGCATCGGAACAAAAAAAATGAAAAATTGTTGGCAGCCCAGATATTTTTGTCTGAAGACTGATAATTGTCTCTACTACTATAAGTCTGCGTCTTTGAAACGAGTACGTTTTCACAGTCACCTGTTGTATTTATTTCTGTAGATATTAATAAATTACTATGCCTTTAGGACAGACATCCTCTGGGAGCACTTAATCTTAAAGGTTTCACCGTAATGCAAACATCGGACACTGGAAGAATGTACAGCTTCCGACTGGAAAGAAAAGACCACAAGAAAACAAGATTACACATAGCAGCGAATAGTGCAGAAAACGCGGACCGTTGGATCGAAGCGCTCAGCGAAGCTACCAAATCTCCAGTAAGTATAGTTATCTGCAATGATATGTTCGATCTAGAAAAAATAGACGTAGCCATAAATACAAATATTACTAATAAAAATATAAAAAACACAATAGCAAAAAAGTGCTATCCATTTATTATAATACGCCAAAAATATATCACTATTAAATTATTTTAAAATGTTAAAAAATACAAAAATTAAGATGTTATAAACAATTCAAATTGTCCACACGACCACATCCATCATTTTCCTTATTCGCGAAATGTTAATATGTAAGCAATAATAAAATATAGTATATTTTATATATGAGTTAAATTGTTCAAATTTAATTTTTTACGCTGGTTACAGTCGATGGAATGGCTCGACGAAAATAATTTAAAATCTGTGGTCACCATTGATCCGCAATCGGACTGCCAGGGTTTCCTTTCCACGTTGGTACACCACTGTGGAAAATCGTGGAAAAAATACTACTGCGTTCTTAAAGGTGCTAGACTATATTTTTTCGTAGACAGCGTAACCCGATTTGCCAACGGTAACTATTATTTATTTATTATTTGCATAAAATATTTTTAAGTTGTTAGACGTTATCGTGTTTCTAAAATTCACAGGAATGGCTTGTCTCCACGGTTACAAAGTGCAAAGTTCCGTTAACGCTAGCGTAAGGAAATTTGCGTTCGAGCTTATACCACCCGATTTGTCATTTAGATATTTTTATTTTTATACAGACACCGAAGTAGACAAAAGAAGGTACGAACGAAAACCACGTCATGATAATTGGATTACCAATTTAAATCCATTACTAATATCTATCGTATATTTTCTTGATTTATATTAGATGGATAGCTGCTCTAGAGTATAGCATAGATCGTTGGATAAACGTTTCATGATAATATAACGAATTCAACGAGTATTCGTCAGATCAATTTCAATAATGTAAGTTTTTCTCATCTTATTATAGGAATTAAATAGGCATTATATTCATTGCACAAAATTAGTAAAATAGTCTTTAAATTAAATATATTACTACTATAAATATTTTATAATTTTACATATCATTTATTTTATTATCGTTGTATGTATACTTATCTTTAAAAATCTAAATAGGGGATGGTGCAAAAAATCCGTATATGTATATGTTATATAATATAATGAGCTATATATGGGTGTGTATATATTGTGTTAACGCATTCTGGTGTCATTTAAGGTTGATTAGTGGTTTTATTTTATTAGTCTAAAGGGTGTTTGTATAGTTTCTACTGCTTTATATTGCAAAATATATTTTGTGTCTAATATGCACCTACCTATATATAAACGTTATGTGAATGTATTTTAATTTACTCACCTTGCTCGTACCTAGTAGATATTATTTATATAAGCTAATATATATTCGTGGATATTCGTATCTCCGTGGGGTCGTGTTCACTGCGACATATAGATATGTATGATGTAATTCGATTTGTATCATTTTATGTATTCACTTATTAAACTAATAATATACTGAGATATACTTTTTCCTACGTTATTTTTACAGAATTTAAGTGATTTAAACACCGTTTGTGTGAATTAGTTTATACGATTTGTATCGTACCTAACTATTATTTATAACGTGATGTAAGTTTTATATTTCTAATATAAGCTAGTTACTTATATAACTTAACAATTTAACTATAAATTATCTTAGATTCGAAATAAAATCTCTACGTTCTTGATTACAATGTATCATTTCCGGGCATTGATTGCTAACTGTATGTAATTTAAATTACCTACTAAGCACTTAATATTATGATTAAATCGTAAATTGATATAAGGTCTAAATTATAATATTGTTGTTCTAATGTTCTTAAGTAATCCCTTATAATCTAAATAATAATAAAACCATGTAATAACTATATTTATAATAATCAATAAATACGATACTTAGATCACACTGCATTGTAATAGTTAATATGTTTTAAGTTTAAAAAATAAACTAGGAATAAGGTTAATAGTAGTATGTTTGATAGAAATAAATAATTATCAAACAAATTAATTAGGTTAATAATTCAAAATAAATATTCCCATATTACATGGCCATACCCGGATGTTTGAATGACTCAATATACATACAAGTGTGAACGCATGAAGGTACCTACATTCTCGTTTGGATGACAAAAAGATATCGAAGTGCATAGGTATTGGTGTGGAAGATGTATCTTGAGATTTTTGACCAATATAAGTCTATATAGCTAGTGTGTATATTTCGTTTGGTCTTTATACATGATAATTTTCAACCCTTATTCGCTTCTACAGTTAAACATCGATGAGTATCGGTTGAACGAAACGTTAAGGGACCACGTTGATATGTTTGTAAGTTTATATATTAGAATTTAACATAAATATCATCACTCACCAGTAAAGCATTTATGCTGTTTTTTAGAACTATTAAAATTTAAGAATGATAGGTCAATTGGCTCTCATTGATCAATTTTATCGTGCACAGGACAGGGCGACAGGCTTGTTGTATAAATGGTTAGTAACACACACCGGGACATAGAATGCTGAAAATGTGCATAAGTTTTCACTAAGAACCTTAAAGTTGACCTTAGCTAAAAGGTTCAGAGCATGCACTTCCCCACTTATCAGTTTAGATAGGAATACTAAGTTAGTCTGAATTCTTCTATTACTCAATGTATTTACATTTAGCCGTTCTAATATTGGTGTGTAATCATGTGGAAAGCACTCTTCTTTTAAGGAGAAAGACGCATATCTCAAAAATGTATGCCGCACAAAGAAATGTACAATATAATGCCTTCAAACAGCTATATAGTTTAAATTCGGATGACATACTTTTTATGAAACCAAGCATTTCTAGAACCCCAAATATAACTTTTCAGTATGGGCATTAAAGCTTAAAGAGCGGCCAAATGTGATAACAAGGTCTACAACAATGCTACTTGAAAAATGTAGACTGATATCTTCCATTTATTAGTTAAATCAAACGAGTACGCATACACAATATAAAATTATACTAGGAAATACAAAATTTCAAACCCAGGCACCTTGACCAAGTTAACAAGGCATTAAGATCACTTTGGAGTGCGTTTCACAGTCACGAACGGAGTCAATGCAAAGATATAATTTTATATCTTCAGCGATGATTAAAAATGTACAATACTTTAATTTAGATTTGATACCATTGATGAATAAGGTGAACAGTACTAAAGACATATAACCACCTTGTGATACACAACGGACGCAATATCAGTAGTACCAGAACAAACACGATTTACTTTTATAAACCCCTCCCCCCCAAAACATTATCTATTGAATAAGGGCAGCGTAAATTAGATTTGCCTAGGGCCGCAATAAACCTAAAACTGATCCTGCAAACACTGTTTTTTTTTTTATTTTTTATTGAAACTTTGTTTAACAATTAGTCTCGACGATTACAAACACTGTTAAACTTCACAAATTGTCTCCTTCCCGAAATGTTTGACTCTCGCCAAATCAAAAGAACGGAGAAATTCTTACAATACATTATGGACTATGGTCGACATGATTAAAAGTCTTGGCAAAATCCTCGTAAATTACATCTACTTGGGAGTGATTGTCAAAGGCAAGATATCAAGTAAATAGTTGGTGAAAATAACATTACAAGTGTAGTAGAACGGCCTGTCCGAAATCCATGCTGTTCATCGATAAGTACTTGATTTGCGGAACTTTGAATGGATTTTAATACAATAGATTTGAAAAACTTAACAATAAAGCAAATAATAAAAATCGGTCTATAGTTTCCACGATCTATCATCGGTCTACGATTCCATATCCAGAAATATTCCTTCCTCTAGTGATGTGTTGAAAATAAGAAGTACCGAATAAGAAATAATTATTCTAATACGAGACAGAAAAGTGCCTAAAGTCCAAACCTGTTTAGACCAACAAACTTAACTGAGTGCAGTTTAGCAAGACCTAGTTCAACATCATCCAAATTTATATGACAACTTGAGGACAGGTCATAAGTCAGGCCATAAATACCGACGCCATCAGAACTAAAATTTAAAACCTAATTAATAAATACTTGGAAAAAAGCTCTGACCTACCTACTCTCTTCATATACAGACACCATTAAGCTCACCTTCACAGTAGAGAAAAAATTATTACTAATTTTGTTTTTTGTACACAAAATCCCAAAAAATTTTAAAATTAGAACAAAATGATGATTCAGCACGTTTTACAAATTGTTTGATAGCATTTTTCCGCCCGTATTATATTGGATTCGTAAAGAAAAAATCAAGATTATCAAAAAGAATCATAGAATTAATATATTATTAATTATCTAGGTATCATATCTATATATCTAAAATTAAGTAATTCAGTAAAATAGTCAATAATACAATATATTAATTTATAGTGAGTTAATCATGGCCGATCTAAGGCGAGGGGAGAGTCAATGGAGCAAGTGCATTAGGACAACACTCATTTTAAGGGCACCAGAACACAGCAAGCGATTTTTTAGATTTAAATATATACAACAAATAGGGCCGCCAAATATTATTGTCCTGGTGTGCAAGTTAGTTAGCACGGCACTGATATTAATTAATATTTATTGTATTTAGTGACATGATCAATGGTAGTGTGTAGAGGTGGTGATTGAAACACATTTTTACATTTGACACATTCGCATAGTGACGACTGACGATTAAGAATTAATAAGAAAAAATATAGATTCCTTAATTAAATATGTAAACGTCTATGAATTAGGCATTCTATAGTAATCGCCTCATGGATAAAGTACAATTTAAAACATTTAATGTCTTTATAAAAAATTGTAAATTATCTTTATCAATCTGAGAAGTGACCTAACAATTTTATCTAATTTTTACTTTATTAGATAATGGATTAGATACATGATTTTTTCAATACTCAATCATTTTAACTAGGTACCTACCAACTACCTGGATATCTAAATATTGTATATAGACTA
>JACXSJ010000291.1:0-11386 GCA_014851325.1 Pentalonia nigronervosa
ACTTGTACAACCGTCAGGCGTTGGTGTCATGCGTGTCGGTTTCATGTTTATCGATGGCCAAGAAAGTGAAATGGGAATTGGTGTACGACCCGATACCAAACGACGAGTCGTTCGATCGGTTCGTCGCCGCCGACCACCACGCGACCGTCAAGCTGATACAGCAGCGACAGCGGAACGAGCAGCAGCAGCAGCAGCAGCAACAGTGGCGGCACCGGGACGACCAGCAGCAATGGCACTACTACCGACAGCAGCAACAACAGAAGCGGGACGAGTGGCAACAGCGCCGCGGCAGCAATAGCGATTCGCGGTACGCCGAAAGCGTATCGGTCGCGGCGTCCGAGGCTTGCAACTGCACGGAAATCCCAAAGATCCACCGGCTGACCCAAAACCACTATCCCAAGGAACTTATGTCGGTCACGTGCAGCGGTGACTGGTGCAAGACGGCTTCATACCTCGTGCCGGTGTTGTTGAAATCGAACACGCAACAAGTCGAAAACCAAGACGACTTGCCGGACGAGCTGCAGCAGAACGTCAATCACTGGAAGTTCGACCCCGTAAAAATCCCGGTTGCCTGCTATTGCTCTATTAAATAAACGATATTTTTGTCTGCCTTTGACCTATATATTCTACCTACATTATAATATACCAACACGCATAACACGATATTTTCACAGTTTCGTTATTTTATCCTGTATTCCCCGCTACTTCCTCCTTCTCCTTCTGCCACCATCCAGTGTTCTATCTACAATAGGCGAAGATGGGCAAGTTAATAAAAATAATTAATTCAAGTCAAGTTGTTCGAACAAAAGATCATTAAGTTAGAAGTTGATAGTTAACAGTATTTAATTTAATTCGGTTTAAGTTGATCTACTTTTTTAATTAGTGCGTAAATCACATAAAATGATAATGTGTTCTTCATAATTCATTAAATTATAATAATTAATTTTATTGAACTTTTATCGCCAAAATCATTTATTCAGTTATGAAGTACTGCATAGCTCACAGTCTATAGGTATGAACAATGATTGATGTTCATTATGATTGCATCATAATATTTAACGCATCTAAATGTATACGTCGATTTAATGTTCAAGTATTTTTAGAATTTTTCTTCCCATTTCTAGAACCAGGTTAGCGGCTGTATCAATCATTGCAGACAATTCGAACCTGTAAGAATTCCAGTCGCCTTGGAAACAATGGAGGTGAACATGGTTGGTGAATTACTCTGTATATTTTTTTATTCTTTTGCTACAGCCTTCGTACAAACTACGAATTTAATATAGGTATAGATGCAGGGTATGGCTTGCGCATAATACATTCACAGAAGTATAGAACACAGGAATATAAAACACAAAACACTGAAAGAATATTTAAATTTTCCTGAAATTTCAAAGAGGATTGCAATCCCTTAGACCTCCCTTCATAGCCCCTTGCTACGCCATAGAATTGTAAAAACCTTAGAAGTGTTCCACGACAAGTATCGGTACGGTGTATAATATCGCAATAATATTGCATTTTATAACAACTCACTGCCGGAACCACATTTCGTTTGTGGTAAACGTGCGGTCCGTCACGTACACTGATGAACACTTTGTACTTTCGCACGGGTAGAACGGACTCGGCGGGTGGTGTCCACGACAGTACGCATTGCTGGTACTCCTTGTTTGTCCATTTCAACGATGACACCATTAGGTCTTGCGGCGGTCCGGGCGGATCGATGTCTACATCGAAATGAATATAACGTATTAGAATAGTATAATATCACTCACGAATAATATACGTCGCACATATCACAACAATACGATTAAAATTGTATAATAATATGGTCAAGTACGGTAATACATTCTGCGGAATAGCATTGTATATGTTAGTTCCATTATCGTGGGAGATACAAAAACATAAAAAGTTACAGCTTCTGAATAATATTAGTTAAGTTTTATTCAAAAAGTATTGTTCAAAATATTTTCTCTAATAACATTATTTTATTCAAAATTAGTTAATAAGGACAATCGAGTAATGAACCTTATTAAGATTTCTGAAATCAATAAATTTAATAGAACTGTATGTTGAAATTTTAATAATGTTTATTTTAATGTAGCATTAGACGAAAAGCTGAAATATAATATTGCCTATGCAGGTAAAAATGTTGCAGACATTTGTTGTAAATTATTGGGCGACTATCATTCCTTCCAAAATGCGTAAGGAGGTTCAATTTTTGCTAAAATAATAATTTACCTGGTTTATAAAACGTATATTATATTAAATATGCAGGTATATCAAACAATTTTAATCAAAAATTTTGAATATTCCAATTTTCATCATACATGTTTTACAATTGAACTCAAAACATATTATTGATAAACACAACATTTGAATTATAAAGTACATAATTCTTATAGGTATTAATATTATATAGAAACCTTTAAGTACCTATTATATTATTTCACATGTAATAAATTTTAAAACGATAATAATTACCGGTAGCGAATAATAATGTATAATTACATATTGTGGATTATACTTTTTATCATAAAAGACATGGTTTTTTGATAAACCACACTGTTAAAAACAAGAAAAAAAAACAAAATATATCAAGTACAATAAATTTTGCAAACTCACTATATAATTACAATTAACAACATATGATATATATATATATATCATTACAACACACGCGCGTTGAGAATTTATGTTGATATAAGCACGTGAGTATAATTCTGTGTGTGTGAAATGCGCATTGCACATGTAAATGAAAAAAAAACTGTTAATTTTTTTTCCCGTTTTTTAGTGAGCGCACGTGCCTCCTATAAAGCTATATATAATAGCATTATATATTATTATTATTATATTATTACCATTCCGTGGCTACAACACGCACTCCAATCATTTAATGTAATAATCAGTGGTCTAAGTGGGAGGGATACAGAGGGATGTCATCCCTCTACTTTTTTAAATCCCTCTACTTATTTTGTCAAGAATAACACATCCCACTTAAGATTTGTGTCTTAAAATTAAGTATATATTAGCAAATCGGTTATAATTTTAAAATTAAAATTGGGATTTTACTGAGATTATATTTTTAACTAGGAGGAAATTTTAAATTTTTTCAGTGAAAATATTTTTTTATTTATTTGATAAAAAATATTTTTTTCTGTTGCTGAAATTTAAACATATACTATGTTGTTCAGAGCCAATAATATGTTAGGGATGAACGTATGCCAAAATGTTTAAACGTAATTTCTGACAATATTTTATTGATAAGCTGATGTGTATTATGTGTGATTCCATCAATCGCTAGTTTTTTTTTTTTCTAGTAAATTTGAAAAGATGTTATTTCTTTGTCTGTTTTTTAAAATTATTTATGATGACAAATGATTATTCTTTGATCAATATTATAAAAAGTGTTTTGATACTTAAACAAAATGTGTCATACTAGTGTATAAACTATAAAAAAAATATATATATTAAAATAAATATTATAGAAAAACACAAAGTCTAAACATTTATGTCTTAAAAAAGATCTAATGTAATTTTTAAGTATTTTTATGGCAAATGTACACAGTAAAATAATTTTTGTATCTATGCATTGGTGCTAATAAAATTAGTTTTGGAGAAAATAAAGACAAGACTATTTTTGGCTCTGACATAAATATATTTTAAAATGTATCGGGGGCTATTCTGTATTCATAGTTTTGATTTTTGGAGGGGCCAAATACCCCGCAAGCCCCAACCTTATTTGCACCTTTATTAACCATTTTATAAATTTTATTATGATATATATATATAATTAACTATATTTTTTAAGAGTAAGATGTAAAAATAAATGTCATTTCTATCTAAGAAATATATTTAATTATTTAAGTATCTATATATATATTTAGATAATGTCTGAGTTCAAATATCTTATCCTATTTCTATCTATACTCTGTCCGGCGATAGAACGCGTCGAGGATCGACGAAAATATGTCCTTCTGCGCATCATCCCCGCGCACCGCCCTGCCAGGCCTGCCATAGGGGAGCCTGTTTCGAGGGCAATATGACGCGAGGGGATGCGCAGATGCAGAGCGTTCTCTAGCCGGACAAAGTATAGATAAAACACAAAAAAAAATTATCTGATAGCCCGACACTGCAAGGTTTCACTATAATATAGTATGTATGTGGGACATGGTTGGCATTATGTGCATTGCACACTGCATTGCACTCACGGGGTCCGATCTCGACGAAAAACTGCTCGGACGGCGGCGAGTATCCGCTGGTGCCGTTCTCGTTGATGGCGGCGACGCGGAACTGGAACCAACGGCCCGGCGCGTGCAGCTGCCTGAACTGTTCCCGTGTCCTGTCGGTCCGGGTCACCATCGCCCATGTGGTCATGCGCTCCGGCACGTAAGCGGCGCCCACGTGGTGCCGTTCTTGGACCACGTACGTCACGTGACCCGCGGATGTGCCCGGTGACGGCGCCGACCACTCGACCGTTAGCGCCTTACCGTAGTCCGACACCGCGACGACGTTCGGCACGTCCGGTAGACCTTAGGATCGCAAAAAATAAGCGTGTGATTATGCAAGCCCCGGTATGAACATAATAGAAATAAAGGCTTCGACTTCCAAGTCATTAGCACCGCACGTCCACAATTATTCAACTGTTACCTAGCTTGCTTTAACTAAACTTAACTCAACACCTTTAATACAATCACTTGCCTAAAGAAAGTGTTCAGATTTCAAATATGCTTGTAGCATGCAGTTGCCTCGTGTTTGTTTACAAATTAATATATATATTATTATATTTTGCTATCAAAGTATCAACACCTCACGCCGATAGGTTTAATAATAAATTAATCAATAACATTTTATTATTATATATTATAGGTGCAGAAACAATGATGCACGCGGTGATATATTTAAAGCGGGGTAATGAACCACAACTTTAGAGAGCCAATACTCCAAATTGTCATTTATATATAAAAAAAAGTATTTTTTTTTCGTAAACACAAAAATTGATTTGTTATGCAATTAATATAGTCGTTTAAATAGATAACTTTAATATAGGTTAAGTTGTGGGGGGATTTTAGGGAGTCAACTTTAGAAACTCAAATGGAAACCTACTCTTTTTTTGTAGACATAATATGAAAACATTTGTTTAATACATTTTAATGCTTGAACGATATAACCATTGCAAAACTCTAGGCTCGAGAGATATTTAAAGTATTTAAACATTTTAAAAGTTGACCATCTAAAATTTCTCCAAAATATTGCAAAAAAATTTAAAATATGCAAATCATTTTAGATATTTTTAAATCAAAATCTTTCGTATTATACATTTTTCTCTATTTGAATCAATAAAGTGGCCATAACATAAATTTTGCATCACTCTGTGTATGAATCGATTTTTTTACAATGATAATCTAATTTTTTATTTACCAAAATTATAGCCGTAACTTTCTTATTATTTTTATATGTAAGTCTAAACCGTGTTTTTTGATTTTATATTTTATAACAAGCATATTAAAATATTTATTGACTAATAATTTAAAATATCGTTAATAGATGTAATAATGAAAATTACACGTTATATATTATAGTCAAATGTTAAACGATAAAATATATTTGATAATATAGTAATATATAAATATAATTTTTAACTAGTTTATAACAAATAATCAAGTTACAACCATAGCTAATTAAAATTTAAAAAAACTGAATAAACGGTTTATGATTTTCAAAAAATGACTTGTAAAACGATTCACAAAATGTAAAAATAAAGTATTGTTCGTTCATAAATGCACTGTAAAATGTATATTTCTCTATTAAGCGGAGTCCAATGCATGTTAGACCTTATAATATTTATATAAGAACCAGTCCTTGAAAATAGGTCCTTAGACATTATGTAGTAAATCATTGTTAAATTATTCGTGCAATACGACCAAAAGTCATTTTCGAAACAAAATTCATTATATTTACCTCTATTCCAAAATACTATAATAAATTATTATATACCTAACATAATAGGAGTGGTTGTTTTTTTGTTTTCGATTTACTCATGTGACATGTTAATGCAAATATAGAGGTATATTATATATGTGCAATTCAAATACATCAAAACCGAAGTCGTCGTGTTTATAATGAGCCCGTAAAAATAGAAAACGAATAACCGTAACGGCGCCAAAAACGATATAATATTTTACGATAAATTGTACGACGCATTATAATATTATATACAGAGTAGTTCGCATTTTTCTGCTAACAGATAGCGTGAGGAAAAACGCAGTGGTCCACTCTGTATATAACGATAATAGTAAAAATGAAAATAATAAAAATACAGTCGACTATCGGTTAGTTAAACTTCAAAAGAGGGGAGGAGGGTATTCTCGTTACTAAAAATTTCAAGGTATCAAAAAACAAAAAAAAAAAATGTTTAATAGATTGTACATTTAAAGAAATAAAAAAGAAACAATTTTAGCTTTATACATAATACGTGCATGACATTTTTTTTCTTTAAGAATTGGTATATGGTTAATTTTTTTGTTTGTTAATTTAATACATTTTAATCAAATATACCTTCTATAGTAGAGACTATAAAGTCTAAACAATCGAGTGGCATAAATAAATGTACCATAACTTTATTACTTTCAATATATTTACAAAATGTTTCTAAAACATGTTTTGATTTTTATTTATTTAATAACAACAAAGGCCACACAGCTTTTTTAAACTAACAATAAGTAATCACAACATAAGTTAAGGTAAATAACATTTATAACTAATAATAAAATAGAAAATATTTTGATATTTAAAAAAAAAAGAAGAAGAGAAAGGTCTAAATTAGCTTGTAACCATGCAATGACATAGTAGTTGTTTTTCGTTATAATAAGAATGAAATATTAAGATTTTGAATGGAACAAAACGACGTGTGAAAGTAGGTGCTTTAAAATAATTTTATGATAATGTCGTAGAAGCATCAATTGTTTCGTTTAAGTTCATTTTTAATAAAAATAAAATTACCTTGGAGCCTACGATCGGCTAAAGATGAACAAGTGAAGATATGCCAACACAGGAAAGTAATCATGGTGGAGGTAAACAATTTCAAGAATATAGCTACATGGCAAGTGTATACTAGCATATTTACGTTGAACTTTTTTAAGCTGACAAGAAGTCGTAGCTGCACTAGAATCCCCGAAGAGGCTAGAACCGTCAAAACCACAATCTAATATTAATCTGACGAATGCACAATATATTAGTATAAATCCTTCAAAGGTGCTGACAATTCAAACACACTCGTTACTCGCTAAATATTATTTATTTTCTCTTCTGAGCCATAATAACATATTCAAACAAAACCATACCTAACCTAACCTGAACACCGTCACGCGGTACTCGGATAAACTATTAAACGAACAGACGGATAAGAATTAAAATTGCAGAACCCAATTAAAAATGGTTTATTTTAACAAATGAAATAAGATTCAAGTCATTTGCCACGACAAACTTAATTTAGATAGGAAAATTGGAGATATCGAAAACTATTTTCAAGTTAACAAAGTTATTTTAAGGTTGATTATTATGCCTAGTGTTAAAGAAATTATTTGAATGCGAATTTGATTTATTTGAAATATCGAGAATCTCGAGTCATCGAGGTTTGAGTTACCGAGAGTCAAGTAGTCGACTGCATATACCCAGTATTATGATTATTATAATATGGCGTGGTGTTTTATAAATATATAAGTAGGTAACGTACCCGGACGATGGTCGGCTAGTCCCACTGGCTTCTGGCACGTTATGCCGCAGCTGTGTCGGCAGCACTTGTACTCGGCGTGACAAAAATCGTCAGAACTGCATTGCTCCAGACACGGTCGGTCCAGCGAGACGACGCTGTCAAGGTCGCCGACCGGACATTCGCCCGGCTTATTAATCCACCGCTCGTTCAGACAACCGCTATAACACTGCAGACAAAAACAAAACAAAACATAATAATTATATAAACCGTAATTACCACGTGTACCTATCGCGTAACTCGTCGAATAATATGTTATATTAGGTTAATATTAGATAAAAGTTAGGATATTTATTATATTATATATATATATTATTATTATATAGACGAGACATAGAAGTAATAATATATTATGCTTTAAAATAAAATAGGTATACATACAAGATGGGACGGTGGGCCATACTTTGCCTTGTAGATATATAGGTACTTTACTACAACCTATAGTATAACACACTTTTTTTGACTTAAAATCAAAAAAATAAATGATCTTCTTAGTGTCCCAATTCTTGAAAAAATGTGGATGCTATTTCTTCTTTCAATTTGGTATTTTGTTGTAAATTATCAATTTACTTAAATAATTGTGTACGTTTTTACAGTACCTACAAATTGATATAAGCTTACGAAGAGGACGCGTTACCAATGATATTGATAAAATTATATATTTCTAATACCCCGTGTGTGATGCACCCATCGATGACTTTGATGAATACCTACAAGAATACTTGAAGTTGGTTTTTTGAAAACAATGTTATCAAAATAAATAGTTTTTAATTTTTTTTTTTTTTTTTTTTGACACTTATTAATTGATAGAAACACATAATAATAAGACAATTTTAATCGCTTTATTTTTTACATTTTAGATGATTTTTTATTAGTTATTGCTTTAGTTATTAGGACAGTAGTGATTAAGATATCTAATGATTTTATCCAATAATAAGCTTTATCCATTGATTTTTATTGAATAATAATTATTAATTTATGTAGCACAAAAAATTAAATCATGTAAAAAATAACTAAACAGAATAGTATATATTTATCAGCATTAATATCAGCTATTAAATAGTATAACCACTGAAGTGATGAACTGAGAAGGCAGAAGGATGGCAGCAACCGCAATAGGAATATGAAGAATTTTGTTACCTATAAACTTATAGGTCATAGGCTTGCGCACGAAGAATATTAAGGCAAATTAACATCCACTTTGAAGCCAAGTTAATCCTTTGTTATCCTGAGTTATTAGTTATTATTTTTAATTATAAAGTATTTTTTGAACATTTTAAGAATTAGGTTTTTTATTTTTTCTAAATATATATATATATGCAGATATTGAGAGTTGTGACAATAGTAAAGTTATTTTTGTGTACCTATATTGATATTTTAAAAAAATTCTGGTAAAAAAAGCAGTCTGTATATATCAAATGGCGGATTTTTTTTTTTTATTGTGTGGTAGTGAGATTAGGGCGAGGTCCCTATTATTCGAAGAAACAAAACGATATTTTTCCCTTCACAACAGAAAATAGGGCGTGATATGGCAAATAAAAATTAATGTTTAATGAGTAGTATAATATTCCAATGCAGTTTTATTTTACTACGCCAGTTTTGTCAATTTCCATTCCTATTTTCTATGTTTTCTATGTGCCGCATATGCCTGTTATATATACTCCTTAGAAACCTAAAAATCAATCACCCTGTATATACACACGTTATTACGGAACATGCATTAACACATACCACCTATAAATTTATATATATATATATATATATTTTTTTTTTAATGCGTATATATAGATATTTTAATGGGCACGATGAACAACGTAAAAACGACTCAGGGGCGTCGGCGGCGAATAATGCGGTTGTGGCGAAGCCCGTCCCGTTTTTTTTTTTTTTTTTATAACCCCGTCGTTGTAATCGCGGAGACGATAAACTATATATTATATACATATATTTATCGTTATTTATTCTTATACACTTTATAATACACCAATAATACCAGACACATATTTTACATGCCACTGCGATTTTTTTTTCGTTGTTATTTCTACTTTCCCTCTCCCTCCGTTTATTTAATACGCGACAACATTATAGACTATAGTGTTTCTACATAAAAAAAAAATAATAATAATAATAATAATAATAATACATATTATGCCTCACTCATAGACTAAAATATACAATCAATCGATTTTATTTACTAAAAGATATTATACACAAAAAATTATGGAAAACATAACCACCGTGTGTGTGCGCACACGTGGTATAATGGTAAGCATTATTATATAATATTATATGGGTACCTATATAATATTCGCATATTATAATATAGTGATATAAAGTATCATAAATCGACAACGATGAATACTATATATTGTAACGACAAACATATTGTGCTGATACGACATATTATTATATACATTAATACACGGGATAATTTTGTTGTTTTTTTTATCATGAACCAGCAATTTTTGCTGAAGATTTTAATAGTGAATTCATTTTCGGCTTTTTTTATCAGCCTGCATTATTATTTTATACCTATATGATATGAATATTAAATCGTTTAAGATTTCTGGTTTCCCACTAGTTCCTCATTTTTTGTCATTGTGATTTTTTAAACGGCAATCTAATATAATTTTAAATTGTCGTTCTAAACTTCTATGTACCTATGTACCTGATATATGTTTTTTTTTCATTTAAAATTTCTTAAGGGTTCTTGAAATTTTTAAAGTATGTTATTATATTTTATAACTTAATTAATTTTTCAAATGCAATGTTTTCTGCAAGAAAGAATTCAACCTACCATATTATTAATAGTAATAAAATTAATTATTTTAATAGCAATAGTATCTTAAAATAGGTATACTTAGTTATGTAGGCTGACAGACCGTCTTCCCTCAGAATCGTTTTTCGTATACAATGATTTATATCATTGAATATAAATTTAACACATTCATGACAGTGACCCATTCGATACCTATAATGTACAGCAGAGCAGTATCTATTTGCTGATTTTTTTTTTTGAATTTCAAGTTATCACACTTCATTTTACAACAGTTATAAAGTGTAAGCCATTAAATATACTTAGTATATTAAAGTGATTAAACCAACCTTTAAATATTTTTTTTTCCTCTTAAAATATCAAATGAAAATTGCTCTAGACCCAATAAAAAAAAAAAATAATACAAATACAAATAAACATTCAACTCAAAACCACAATAATTGTAAAATGTATTATAGTATTAAAATTTAACCTGACCTGATCTGACCAATCGCCTTTAAAAATATTTTCTAAACTACTTTTAAAAATAGAGTGAGTTTGTTGAGTAGGTAAGTACAATTTATTTTTTATGTTTAAGAAGTATCCTATTATAATATAATGTACACTTTTGTTATTTATATTAGGTTAATAGGTAATTTTACTTTTGAAAATATATATATACTAGCCGTTCCGCCCTGCGTTGCCTGAGCCAAATATTAAGTTGAGATTAACCTGAAATGATTTATATGCATTTAAACCACATAGGTAGACAATCCACTGCATTAGATCACGGACAATATGCGAACAGTAAATTATCAGGTAGGCAATCCACCTGCGGTGGATTGCGGACCCCATGAAGTGCGTTAGTG
>JACXSJ010000291.1:11486-40068 GCA_014851325.1 Pentalonia nigronervosa
TGCTCTAAACTACCTCCCTGCCAATTTTCAGCTAAATCGGTTCAGCCGTTCTTGAGTTATAAGTGAAGTAACTAACACGACTTTCTTTTATATATATAGATTTATATTTCGTATTTTAATAAGTAACAATTAAATTAAAATGTGTTCTACTAGTATATTATATATCTAAGGTTAGGTTAGGTTAGGTTTCGCCCGAAAACAGAACGATAAATAAATATGTTTCTTTCGCGTTGTAGTTAAATGCTAATGAACCAATTTCCAAATAAATTCTTTTGTGATTCGAAATCTAAGAGCTATTGTATGTTTTTATACAAAACTGGTTCTTTCCGCTGAAATTCTAATCTATTATGTTCGTACACGTCACACTGCAATTTGTTTGCACGTTTGGCATGCAATACAGGTATCAGACTTCAGAAAGAGAACGTATTATAATAAAGTGTATAAATTTAAAATTTATCGAGTACTGCTGCACTAATGGAGTCTACAGATGTTATGCTTACATGTCAAATTCTGCGTAAAACCCAAATCAATGATATTATTATGTAGTACTATAATATCTAATACATGAGCTTTTGGGTTTCGAAATTGTTTGATGTGATATCATTAATATATAATGGACATATTATGTATTACGTACTTTTATTATTTATTAAAGATTTATGATAAAATAATTATATTAACAGATACTATTGATAAGTTACAAATAATAACCATAGGACGTAATATTTTGAATCTTTATAAGAAGTAAGTAAGCAACAGGACTAATTCGATAGCACGATTCACAATTTATAAATTATTTTTGTGTATCAAACTATATCCAATAGACACTTAAGTTATTGCCATCATACTGACGCGAGTTAGACTAGTTGGCTACTTAGCTACATCTAACGAGTAATGTCAGTTTAAACAAAACACAATTTTATACCCTTTTTAGTGCCTACCCAATTAAGATTATATATTATATAGTGTGGTTTAGGTAGATATTTTCAGTAACCCTTTTATTAATTTATTAAAGCGCATACAGTACTAATGAAACCCTATTGTCCAATTTATATCAACCGATCAGCGATGATGTTATTTGAAAAAGAAAAAACGATTATTTATTAATTTTCGTTTACCTTGTACAAACACTTACATCATAACAGTATAATATTATAAACCTAGGCATCGTTGTAAAATAATAAACTAAAACACTAATACACCATAGTATAATTCATATTCCTTAATAATTTTCTACTTAATATAAGGTACACATATATATTTAGTGCTTACATTTTCAAAATAAAAACAAGCACTGAGAAGAGCAAAAACCCGTTTACATCGTTTCACGCCATTCATTGCTTCGTGTGCAAATAATAATTATATCAGAAACTATTATTTATCAAATCCCGTTATCACTTATGGATATGTGTAAGCAGGAATCGACTACATTGCTCGCGATTTATATGTATAATTATTATTTCGTGACAAACGATGGGTTGGTTGGATGTACGATGGGTGTAAAGTATGTAATACATTACAATTTAAATATGCTCATAAATCGCTTCAAAATTAAATTATCTATTAAATTATTAAATAAAAATTCTTCCACCAAACACAGGAATATGCTGTTACCTTTAAATCAAATGATAGGTAAATTCTAGTCTTGTAAAGTAAATGATCAATTATAATTTTGTTACAGTCAGAATCATTGACATTTTGTAATTATATACTTGACATGACCTACTAATATAAACGTAAAAGGGAAACACTATTGTTGATTATTTTCGTCAAAGCCTAATTAGTATCTCGTGACATGAATTTAAAACTACAAATTAACGACTACGGGATACAGATTTTGTGTGAATTTGTCACATATATATATATATATATATATATATATATATATATATCATTCAAAGGAAAAAATATAAAAATCAATAATAAAAATATAATACACGGGCACAGTGCAAACGGCATTTTACAAATTTATACAAGTATAAGTATATTCATTGATTAAGATGTTTTTCCGAACATATTATATACTATTTGTAACAAATTGTCGCCAAAACTGTTATCGTAGAGACATTACAAAAAATAAGTATTCATAGTAAAGTGAAAAAAATATATTTAGATAAGTATTTGTATTTGTTCTTAAATATTTATTGACAAAAGTACATTAAATACTATTTAAATACTTTTTAGTTAATGTATTTGTATCTCTATTGAAATACAAGTGAAAAGTATCTTTTTACAAGATTGGTACTGAATTCGCTCTAATATTAAAAATAATTATATTAAATGAGAACTGCCGAACGTACATTTGTAAAACGGAGACAACACAGTGGTTGAGACATTCTATTCAAATAGTTAATATAAGTATAAAAACATAATAACACAAGTTCACGCAAAATGTGCATAAGAAAATAATTCTGTATATTTGAAGAAAAGTTAATTAAACCATTTTTTTAATTAACTTTTCTCGTAATTTACGGTATTGTGCAAGTAGGTAATTCAGATTATCGAAAACTAAATTATGATGGGCAGATGTAATTCTGTCCACAAATGCCTTTTTTGTTATAAACTAGGTTCGACAATATCAATTATTATATGCTTTATGTGTTAATGAAATGTTTAATAATTATAATATATACCCAATTCTTGTATATAAAATTAAAATGGTCGAATAAAAGGCATCCGGCAACCCATATCGGTACTATATACCTCTGCGGCTGTAGCCGATTAATATGTTCTCACAATTATAGTAACTACATTTTTGTTTTATTTCTTATTTTAATTATCAAAAATAATTGTTGTTACATTTTCGTTACTTGAAAACTATTCTAACAAAATGATGTAACTCGGTACTTTCATTATGTCCAATACTGTGATATACACTCACCCTCGTACGTTCGTCGAATGACGTCATTGATGGAACTTTCAGTCAGATGTTAGCTGGTAGTGTATTCGTAATAGTGTTATAACTTCAAATTGCAGGCAAAACTTTCGGCCAGCCCGTTCCTTCCTACGGACATCATCTACCGACTGAAAAGCTTTAAGGCGTGTATACCGTTATACATTTTTACCTACTATTATAGTGTTACGAGGCACGCGTACCTATTATACCTATATTGGCTATTACTATATTATTACGATCGCGTGTTTATTTCACAATAACACACGTATGTCATACGGTTTGACGTACGCGTACGCCGATATACGCACGGTATTTTTCATAATTCTAAAACCCATCATAAATCTAAACCCTTCTTGTATAAGATTGCACGTATAAATATTGGTTAAGCATAACCGATGGTTGCTATACCCAGTACCTACACTTGAATATTTAAAACCGATCGATAAAATCAATGGTAATACTTATAATACCGTGAAAACCTGGTTTTCAGTTACGTTGTCTGTCGTCCGTCTCGCGTCCAAAAGTCGAGTTCGGCTCGGATCGACTGTGGATATTTCCCGGTATCCAGATGACGGTTAGTAGCGAACGATGTGCCACGATCACAACGGCCAGTCAGAATACGACAAAAGAGGCGCTCGACACGACAGACGACGTAGCTGTGAACCCGGCTTAAGCGTACGCGTGTGTGGGTGCGTGTGGGTACGTACTTTTGGCTGTTCGGCGGCGATCTGACGGTAACACTTGGCGAAACAACGCGCATCGCGCACCGGATCGCCAACGGATGCGGCAACGGCATCAGCGGCGGCAGCGGCGGCGGCGGCGGCGGCAGCAAAGATCGCGGTTGACAGTACGAGGTACCGCTGCAACGAGACGATACACGATCGCACGCGGCACGTCATAATGCAGTGCAGTCAAAGTGCAGGTGCGAGCGTGATGCGTTCCAAACTGGTGTACGCGTGCGTCGGCGGTGTGCAATACGTGGCGGCTGCAGCCTATAACCATTCGCGGCGGAGACGGATGCGTTAGCGTGCGTCGTCGGCGGATATTCCAGACAACACCACCACTACTACTACCACCACCGCCGCCGCCGCAACCGCCGCCGCCGCAACCGCCGCCGCCGCCGCTGACACCGACACCGATGCCGATGCCGAAGACGGCCGACCGATCATCCAACCCACCTACCCACCCGCCAATCCGCATCGTTATTATATTTGCGCGCGTGTGTGTGTGTGTGTGTGTGTGTGTGTGTGTGTGCGCGAGTGCACTTGCTGAATGCTGCTGCTGCACGGTGGCTGCAGAGACTGCGACAACGATATTATAGTTATTGTCGGTACCGTAGTGTACAGTACCGATGGCATTGTGGTCTAGTGCCGGTTTTTTTTTTTTTTTTTATGTGTTCGAACATTTTTCAATATACCTCTAATAATATATTATTGTAAATTTGGTGTATTTTAAATTGTAATATTAAACGCATGAATGTGTTTTACACGTAATCTTATTAGGTAACCGTGTTATAACGCACCACCACCAACGCCGTCGCCTCCGGCCGACCACATATTATACTAATATTATACATGCGCACCACCGCTAACACCATCGGAGACGAGAGCGTTTCATCGTGTAAATGGCATCGTTTGGTTTGATTTTTTTTTTTTTTTAGGAATTGGTAAACTATTATAATAATTAATAATTTAACATCATAGGATACATTGTGTCCGTAAAACGGCGGGAAACACGCAACTACGGAGACACGACAAACGCGCAATAATAATGTGTTCGTGTTTTCTGTAATAACAACGACCGTATAATATATACGTAGTGACCGTGTTTTTGGTATTCGGTGCACAATAATTATTATTTTATACGTTTAGGTCCTACACGTTACTATTTTACTTACATTATAGCTGTAGAGAGGTATAAACAAGTATTTTATCTCTGGCCGAATCTCGTGTGTGTTTCGATTTATATATATACTAGTTCGACGGCTGGTGGCAAAAAAAAAAAAAAATTGAAAAATAAATAGAGCTGTGTCGAAAATTCTGTACACGACGTGCCCGAAGAAATACGCACGGCATATGAATATGCCAGTAATAATAATAATTATTATTATTTATTATTATTAGGTACATAATAATATACGTATAATATACATAGGAGACACGCACCCATAACATCTATAACAATATAAGTACGTTATTTTTGTAGATTCACGCAAACCCAAAATCGGAGTATATAACGTGTATAATAGCAGGTATATAAACAATATACATATTTATATTATATTATATTATGCGGCCGGCTGCAATAACTATGAAGCGGATATGACGTTCGTATAGGTATAATACTGTAAAGCAAACGATTGAAAATGATCTTTGCCTTATAAACGTGGTAGACGGGATTCAATTTAATATAAGTTAAAAAATGTGTATGTATATACCGGTATACCACCTGCTGCAGCAGCGGAGCCTCGGGATATTTTATATATATCTACCTAGTCTATAAACTGTTGAACGCCGCCCCTCCCTCGCAAACTATTAAAAACAAATTCGACATTTTTAATAACGTTCCGTCTAACTATTATACAAACACAAAAAAAAGATATGATATTTGTGCCCCAGGTGAGATATTATATAAGCAGTTTCCCCATGCATGTATAATATACAATTCCCTTTGAATAAATCGGATAAGGATCAGGCAAGACGAGACACTTTTATCTCGATTCTTTATAAATTATCAATCTGTATCTATTCATACACTACTTTAATATTATGATATTATTATATTTTGTATGATTATTGGAACCAAAAAATCAAAATAATATATTAAATAAATAATTTTTTATAGACATTTTAAATTCAAATTTGGACAAAATTAAATAATTAAAAAAAAAATAACGATGTTATTTATTTCGTTGTGATTTACAAATATTTTTTGAAGGTTCTTGAAACTTTTAAAATATAACATGATTTTTTATATACTCAATGACATTTTCAAATGTAATGTTTTCTGCAAAAATGTATTCAACCTACTGTATTATTAATAGTAAAATGAATTATTTTAATAGCAATAATATCATATAATACACTTAGTTATGTAGTCTTCGCTCAGAATCGTTTTTGTATTCAATGATTTATATCATTGAATTCAAATTTAACATCCATGAAAGTTATCTACTCGACACATATTGTATAGCAGAGTGGTACCCACTTACTGACTTTTTTTATTGTTAATTATTTAATGGATAATTTTTTTTATACATTTGGATGTAGGTACGTGATTAAAAATTCAAACGAGTAGTTTTTCATTAATTAAAATGGTGATACAAAAAGATAAAAGTAATAATGGATTTAGTGTTTCATAAAATAATGTCGATAGATTAATATTAATTACTAAAATGTTCAATTCGTCATTGTTCTAATAGCTTGCAAACCCGTTATCATAGACCTATTATCCTTAGTACACAAAGTTAAATAATTCAATATTACTCGTTCGAATTTTGATTTTGATTCGTCAACATTTTTAGAAAAAATATTTACTAAATATTTTATTATATAGAGTAGGGGTTGTAATTTGAAAAACAGAAATTTGTATCTCCGCCAGACATCCTTTAAATAGTATAAGAGGATGCCGTTGTGATTAAAAAGTAGCTTCAATAAAGCAGTTGTGAGATCAGCCGTATGCTGCATGAATTGGAATGTTGAGACAGTGGACAATAAAACAGTACAGAAAGTAATTGTAGCCAAAATAAGATTGTTAAAATGGGTGTGTGGAGTGTTTAAGAAGGATAGAATAAAAAATTAATTCTTTAAGGGCAATGTAATAGTGGTAGTGTGGTACTAATTGTAGACAAAATGAAGGAGAATAGATTGAGATGTTTTGATCGTGTTATGAGGAGAAGTGATTCGGAAATCAAAAGCAATAAAAGTGTCTATGGAAATAATGTAGAATGAAAGAAAGAGAGAGGAACACTGAAAAGCGATGGATAGATAGAATAACACGGAAATAGATGGTGAGTGTAAAGAAAAGGTTGAGAACAGATTCCTATGATTGGTTATGAATTATGATGGTGTTGGACTAGAGTGACTGACGCCACAATAGTTGGAACCAAAGGGCGGAAAAAAAGTAGAATAAAATAAACTAATCGTTTTATCATATTAAATTTGTATTAATACATTATTTAAATTATTATTTTAAGAATCGCTGATATTATAAATATACCTATCAATATGTCTATCAAGTTCATATTTAATGGTTTATTTGAAATGTTCTTAGTTACGAATAAACTTAATAAGTTTTTGGTATGAATCAGCATCGTGTTTACCGACCATCAACAGGATACCCTTACTTTTTAAAATATCTTAAATGTCAATTAAACATAATAATTAATAAATCAACAATTAATACTTGTTTTAGCATTGCAATTAGAGTCTCAACGAACTGCGGAATTTTCGCCGTCACAATCGAATAGGTAAGGTGACAAAAAAAATTCGAAGGACTTTTTGATCTGTTTTTCCCTTAGAAATAATTTGATCCATTTTGTAAAAAAAATTGTAATTTCTGAGTGGATTAGAAAGCCTCTGAAAAGATTAAATTGTCTCCGTTGATTGATGCATTTAGTAATCACTCCGTGAACTTTTGGAAAAAACCATTTTTTTCACTGCGTTATTTATCTGACGGGATTTTTCATAACAATTTAAAGTATAGTCTCGTATTACCGTCATGTTACATTATAAATTATAATCAGTTCTTATTATATAAAATCTAAAAACCTAAAACGAAACAATTTCAATAATCTTTATGTTTATAGGTAATATAATTATAATATTTTGTTTCTTCTTTTATCTTAATCGATCATATACATTAAATCTAGATATCAACAAGTCAACGTGTTTTTAACTGCCTTTTTTTTTCTATTTAAAATGGCGATTTTTAACTGCCTAGTAATTAGGAAAATGACTAAGCATATTGATGAGTAAGTATTTCTTTTTATCCTGTAAAGTGTAGATATTTGATATAATCGTAACTTCAATCCACACCACACTGCGTACTTTTTGACACGGATCTAATAGTGGCTTTTCGCGCCTAAACATTAATTCCTCATTATTTCAAGAAAATCTATTGTAAAATGTTGTGATCACATGATTTTTTTAAAATTAAATACGAACGTAATCAAGTAATATTATACGTTGTATACAGTTTATTATAGTTGTGCATATTATGTACCAACCTAAAATCTAATGACTATAATAACTGTAGTCTGTATTATAACTTTAAATTGCCTACCACGAACACAAATAAAATATATATTTTAATAAAACATTAGCTTTTGCTTGTTATCATACGTTCTATAAACAGGTAAACATTAAATAAATTCGGTACGTACTACCTACCAATCAATATTTTATACAATCAACCATCAGTTATTTCATTGGTGATCTAACTATGTTAAAATATATGGTCATAAATTCATAACAGTATTTTGTATTCTACTATTTCTGCTATTCTGATTGATATAGTCGTTATTTATACAAGCAGTATATTATTATTCATTAATTATTTTATTGATTTTCTAGTTACATATTTTTTTTTTTTATTTTAAATACTATGTTGGTAAATTCTAAATAATATTTTCGATATTTTATGATGTTTTAAAAATTGGAACTGTGCTTACATGCTAAGTTATATAGATAAAAATAAAACTTAAAAATTTGTTTGTTGGAATTATCAAAAATCAACTTTTTAATTATTATAATCATAAGTATACTTATTAGAAATAACAAAGTATTTAACTTCTATTAAGTAGCACCAATACAAAACGATTTTAAAATTTAGATTATTTGTATCAAAAAAACTGAGAAATATATTTTTTTTAATCAGACGAAAGCTTGAAAAATCCAATTTTAAGTATAGAATGTTATTGTTTTAAATAAATGTATAAATATATATATAGTATAAAACAATTATTATTATCATTTTAATTTTTTTTTGTATTGGATCCGACATCACAATTAAATACTATTTAATAATTTAATGTCTTTTTTTTAAGCCTTAACGATGCCTCATTCAATACTATAACCACCAGGGACCCCTACAATAGTTTCACCCTACCCCAATTCAATCATCGTTTATCTTATCTAGATAATTTTAAATACATCTTTATTTAACAATGCATTTATTTATTTATTTACCTATTGAACGTGTATCAGTCATAAATCATTTGCAAATTATTTTAAAGCTAGATCAGTATATTGATCAAATACAGTTTTACTGTATTATATTACAATTTACAATAATTTCAAAACTGGGCCAGTTACTCAATTTTAATAAATTCATTAGTATTAAGTTACAGTTAATTGCCTCGACTTAATAACTTGGATAAGTTACATGATACAACAAGAAAAAAGTAACTCGTTAAATAACTAGTTATTTGTAAAAAAAGGAACAAAGTTAATTATTACAAGAAAACTTAAACAATTAATTCTCAGCAATCTAGTTTTATATTTACTCATATTTCGTATATCTGTGCCCAGGTTCGGATTGGGCCGGCGAACTACCGAGAAAATCTCGGTGGGCCACTCAAAATATGAGCCAGTTGTGTTAGGTCGTAATTTTATATTTATATGGTAATGATAAATTAGTACAAACATAAGTAGAAAATATAATTGAATCGAGTTATCGATTCAATCGCACCATAGTTATAGTTGTAATCTTACGTTGAAAATCCAAAAACTCGAGGGGCTGATACTTTGCCTATCCGAGGCGCTGTCTATGCCTATTCTTGTCAATTTTTTTTCTTTTTTTTTTGTTACGTTATTACAATATGATAAATAACAACGATTTGATCCGAGTGGTGCACTAGCCGAAGCGGGCGTGCGGGCAATCCGCGATCTCGATGCCAAACATTGTTATACACTTTGTTGCGGCCAAGATCGAGTCCGTCCCAATGCAAATTTTGACCTAGTCTGAAAACAGACCAACGAAACCCCACATGACAGCAGTGCACAAACGTTTTTGTTATGTAATTTATTTGATTTTTATTTTATGTATTATTCATTATTATTAATAATGAACGTGTCAACACGCTAGTGTAATATTAATTTATGCGCGGCTTGTGAAAATCGTGATTATATTATACAGTTACTCTTTCGGATTTTTTTTTTTGTAACCGGTGTAAAAATCTTACAACGAACCTTGTATTGCATTTTCAAGCTTTTTGGCCAAGGAACAAAAAAAAACGTTGTCATCATAAGGTACATAGATAAATCTTAAAACATTGTAGCATAACGCGATATACAATGTGAAATAAATCTCTGTGGATTTAGTTTCATACGTCGTAATTGCTCAGAGTTTAAAAATACAAATTGCTTAAAGTTCAATAAAATACAAAAGATACAATATACATACATATCTATATGTTTGTATACGTATAAATTGTATAATTATGTATTTATTATTTAGTAAAATATTGTTAGTATATATTAAACATACATGCAAATTATATATATATTTTACAGTATTATAGGCTATTGGGTAAATATATTATAATATATATATATTCTTTCATTAGGTTTCTTCTATAAAATTTAATATAATACTTATAATGATATTGAACTACATTAACTTAATAACTTTCCCGTTAATTCATTGTATATTATATATACTCTCTGTAGAAGTACATATATAATATATTTATTACTATTTATTAATCTATATGTCTAACATACTTTATAAATCTAATAAATTAAAAATAATGAAATTTATAACTTGTATTATTTATTATTATTATTATTATTATTTATCACTATGTTTCATACTATACAATATACTTATTTACATTACTCCTAAGACTAATACAGTTATGTAACTTAATTTACACTACATTTATTTCGATGTCAACAAGGCGTAACTAAACTTTTTTAAATAATAAATTAATACGTTTAAGTAATATTACTAAAAACTAATTTTTCTTTCTAAATTGTATAATAAAATATATTACAGTTATTAAAATAAATAAATAATCTAAATAAAGATAACTAAACAAAAAAAAAAAATAACATGTATTTAATTTTATATTATAGGTACACAAACTGAAATATAACTAGGTAATAATAGCTAAAAACATGCAAAAATAAAAAATTCTTCCTATTAAGTAACTTTTTGTTATTTATTTTTAAATCTATATTAGAACGACTGTTTTGCCGAATGAAACTTGGAACTTTTCTACTAATAAAAAAATCTATAAATACCTTTTGAATTGCCTCTCGTAATGTTATTCATGTTGATTGTATATTACATACTTGTATCACATTTGCTTAATGTTATAAAAAACAGATTGTAAATATTTTTAATAAAAAAAAGTTCCTCATTAATCACTATATTCGAAAAATAAGATTTGAGTCGATTACTACACATTAATTATAGATATTATTTATAGTCTTTTGGTATTTGCATAAAAGTTTCATGATATATAATTCAATATTCATAAAATGTTAATGAATATTTAAGACCAACAGTTAAGGTACTATTTATGAAAAACTCAAAACTAAATAACAGTGTTCCATGAATAGGTTGAGGTTACTGTAAAAGACTAATTATAAAGAATGAATTGATACCTAAAAAAAAAGTTAAACTTAAAAAAGATTATAGAACAAATTAAACAAGCCACATGATATATTTAATACATTAAAGTTCTTAAGTAACCATATTGTTTTAATTTAGAAAATTTAATACTTATAATTTAAACGATTTAGTAATAATAATAATAAATAGCAAGTTTATGTTATATCGATGTTTTGTGTAAATATATTTTTTAAAAAAAATACCTTACAATTATTATTATTATGATAACACTACATTTTTTAAATACATAATATGTAAGTATATAGTTTCTATATTATCCATATTTTCATCATACATAAATAAGTTTAGTGTTCAACATAATATGTATTCAATATTTTTTTTTTTTGTTAATACAAGTAATAATTTAACATTAGCACCTATTCATTTTTAAACAGAGAAATACCTATACTTCACTAATGATTATCATTTGAAACATTAATATAATTAGTCGAACACAAATTATAGTAATTCTCTATATTATTCATATTCTTAAATCATAACTATGAATGTAAATATTAAAAGATGTTAAAGCGTATACAGTAGATAGTAGAATATGCAACCATTAACTAATATAGCATGCACCATTAGTTAAACACCTATAAATATTTATATGTTGGTAAAGTAAGTTTAGCATAAATAACTTGATTTACAGTTGTTACAACTATTAAGATATATCCTAATTTCAATGTATTACCTATACATTTTATACACATAATTTTAAAATTAAGAAACTGTAAGTGTGTTATAATTACATTGTTAATGGATATAAATGGATATATAATATAAAATAATAATAAAAAGGTCGGCAAGTGGGTACTGCTTTGCTGTACAGTATAAGTATCGAGTGGGTCACTTTCATGGATATGCTAAATTTATATTCAATGATATAAATCATTGTATACGAAAAACGATTCTGAGCGAAGACGGTCTGTCAGCCTACATAACTAAGTGTACCTATTTTAAGATATTATTGCTATTTAAACAATTAATTATATTACTGTTAATAATACAATAGGTTGAATTCATTTTTGCAGAAAACATTGTATTTGAAAAATTAATTAAGTGTATAAAATATAATAATATATTTTAAAAGTTTCAAGAACCCTCAAAAAATATTTTTAAATTATAATGAAATAAATAGCATAGTTATTCTTCATTTAAATATTTAATTTCGTCCAAATTTGAACTGTCTATAAAAAATTATTTATTTAATATATTTTTTGATTTTTTGGTTACACAATTAAATACTTATGAAATACCTTGTTTTAAATTTTAATCCTTAGCTATAAAAACTGATAATTTTATACATTTTTAACTACTAAATAATTTGCAAACATTCAAAATTTTGATGAATTTGGTCAAAATTTGAACTTTAAATATCTATAAACAAAGTGTGAATTTTTATCTTAAATATTTTTAAAACTGCATTTTAAACAACTTACGAAAAAACCTTTTTTTTAATTTTCAATCTTTAGCTATAAAAATTGAATATTTTATAAATTTTTAACCACAAAATAATTTGAAAATGTTCGATATTTTAATGTCCAAATTTTAAATTAATATATCTATAAAAAAATATTTTTTTAATATATTTTTTTGATTTTTTGATTACAAAATAAACTATATACGAAAAATTTTTTTCGAAATTTTCAATTCTTAATTATAAAATCTGAACATTTTATACATTTTTTAACTACAAAACAATTTGCAAATGTTTGACATTTTGATGTCCAAATTTTAACTTAATTATAAATTTAATATATTTTTTTGATTTTTGATTACACTATAAATTACATACGAAAAATCTTGTTTAAAATTTTCAATTTATAGTTATAAAATTTAAACATTTTATACATTTTTAACTACAAAACAATTTGCAAATGTTCAATGATGAATTTCGGTCAAAATTTGAAGTTTAAATGCTTATAAAAAAAATGTGCATATGTATTTTTATTATTTTCATCTGCTATTTTAACAACTTATCTTTTAACTTAATTTTTAAATTTTTTTTATCGATATTTAAAGAAAAAAAATTTGAAAAAGCCAACAATTTCTTAGGCCTACAATTAGCTCATCATTTGTCAAAATATTTTTAAATTTTATTGGTGTATATAAAATGGTAGTCTACACATTCGGTAAAAATTTTCAAATGTCTACAGTTATTTCTTTTTGAATTACATCAAAATAAGAAAATCATTTCCAGAGAAAATGGGTGAATATCTAATATCTAATTTCAAACGCTCATAAAAAATTAGTTTGACTTTCCGATAAACTGTTTTTTTTAAAAAGGTAGAAAAACTTATAGAGATTCTTGTGTTGAATTTTCAAATCTTAGATTTGAAGAGAACATTTTTTTATGAATTTCTTAATTAAAAAAAAACTGCAAACTTTCGTGATTTTTACGTATTTTCCCAAAATTTCAACTTTAGATGCTTATAAAAAAACTATTAGAGACTTACGCTTAACTTTTTTTTTAATTTTCACTTACGACAAATTATGAAGAACATTGTATTGTATTTTCAAGTTTTTTGACCAACTGAAAAAATTTTTATCGACAATAATAAAAAAAATTGAAAATTTATTACGCTTATAAATAGTTTAAAAAAAAATCAAAATATTTTGAAAATTTTATGATCTATAGAAAATTCTTATATAAATATTTAGTGAAAATTTCATGTATTTACGATCATTATTTATTTTGTTACATTAAAAATAAAGATAAAAATAAATTTTATCAAAAATTTGCTTTGCGAAAAATTCCCGTTTTTCCTTAATTTGTTTTTGTTTTTCCCAACACGTTTAAAAACTATTTGGATTCTTTTTTCTTCTAATACTCCCCCTTCAAAATACCGAATAGATTTACATTCCTATCAAAAAAGATGCTGATGAAGAAAATCAGAGCACTTTTACTGCACTAAAACGTGATGACATACACAATAAAAAACACACGACATTGTAAAATCAATATATTCCTTGCTCCACTCATAATCTAAAACAAAATCATGTTTATAAATTATTTGACTAACATTTTAATAATAGATTATAATTTATATTTAATTAGTTAAGTCAAATTGTATTTCTAAAGAATGTATCAGGTTTTAAAAAAAAAAAAAAAATAATACAACACAATAAGGTACAAGACATATTATTATACATTTATACATATTAAGCTAATTTTTAATAAACGGTAAGTCAATAGCTATTATATTTATCTTCATTTTTAATGTATGTTCTTTAATTATTTTAATGTTATGAATAACTCATTTTTTTAATACTAAAAATAAACACAAAGTAAACTAACAAACTAGACGTAGGAAGGTACCCAATGATTTTGTACATAACAATTGAATAAATAATAAGTACTAATAACATACACTATAGTTATAGTAGATATACTGTACTACTATAGGTGCCTATATACAATGCTGTTCAAATATTATGTTGCAAAAAAAAACGATTTTAATTATAAAACCTTAATTCCATAACTTTTATAACAAACAATTCTGATGTCCTTGTACCTATACATTACAACCAGCTATTAATATCACAATTTACTACATTTATAATATATCTACTAAATATATAGTCTTGGATTACAATTACTAAATTACGTAAGACTTGCAGACTACAGTAAATTTAACTTGCAATTAATACTGAAATTACATAAATTTTATCCACAATTACTGTAATTAATGTATCAACTACTGTAAGTAATTATAAAAACATACATATAATGTAATATATATATATACATACATACATACATACATAACAGAGCGGATAAGTTAACTTAGATAAAAAAAACGATACAATATTACAGTAGTGCAACTACAATTAATAATTTTGAATTCAATACTAAAATAACTATTGTATATTTGTCTGTGCTTAATAATATGATTTAGGTGAAAACTACATCTTTATTCATAACTCATAGGTTTATAATCTATGATATGACCTATACCTATGTACACGCAACATAATAAATGCGTGGTTAATAGGTGACTACCTACACATATTATCAATTATGTGACCTCAAGACATGTCATGTGTACACGAGCAAATAACATTAAATAAATTAAAATAATCAACGGCACTTTTAATCATGATAAAAATATAATGTTGTCATGTTTTTAGTCTATAGACATTTTTCCATCAAAATCAGTTCTCTACCACGCTGTACGACAACTGAATTGTTAAGTTTATATGCATAAATAAGTTATTAATTTACCAATATAATTTTTAATAATTTATAATACCTATACATAATATACAACCGATTTTCAGAAACTATCCTAAAATAGAATACTTTTTTCCCTCAAAAAATGTTTTCAACTTTCATTATGTAAGTTATATATTTATGATTATAATCAAAAACATCGATGGCCTACCTATTGAATTCTAAATACGTTAGCAAGTAAAAGCACGTGCGTTATAAAGTAAAATCAATAACCTCATAACATCTCTCCACTCGGTCAGAATTCTGAACCTAGAATCTGATAAAATTACCTGGGATTCCATAAATTAAAATAACTTTTTAAGTATAACCCAAAACAAATTGATTTTTTTACATTCAATGTCTTATTGGCTTGGGATGGAAGAAAGAGAGACGCCGACTACAGGTAGCATTAGTATGATGGTATTCCGTAACCGTGGTATAATCAGGACTGAGGAGATACGTCATGAGTTGAAAGGTGATTACGTTTTTACATAGTCTTGTAGCAGCTACATCATTTATCGAATTAGCACCCCGCCCAAACTGCACCATTGTCGGTTACAAAGTTATAGATGCCACTGCAGATGTAGTTAACAATTTAACAAATATACGAGCATAATATACAGGAATTATATATATTGTAATATAATTTTAATGAATAATGATTAATATACGATGTGACGATGATGTCCGAAATGTACAATAATATGTAAAATAATTATTAATATTATCTATATCTTTATTATGCAACATTAAAAATCATAACATGGCAATAATTTTACTAACAATTTACTTAGATTTTATAAGCTAACATTTTCTGAGCGAACCGATATTAAACTAATATTGAGTAAGGGCAAACAATTACAAAATCTTAAAAATCATTTTCATTTATACATTTTTAAAATTTGTCTCATCTGCATAGCTGCATGTTAGTCTTTATCTTCGTCTTACAACATGTATAATTTAAATTAATTTATTTGATTTTCTACTTCAATGGGGATTTCTGAAAGAAAATATGATATAATTAGTATTTTGAGAGATCAAAAGTAATAAATTCTATATATTTTTTTTAATAATTGGAAAAAACTTAAAAAAATTATAAAACTATTTTGTTATTTTGTGGTAGGTACTAAATTTAAAAATTATTAATCATGAATATTACAATTTTTTATCAAATACGTGTGTCATCATTTTATAGAGCATACAGTTTAATTTTTTTAAATATTTTAACATTTTTTTTAAGCTATTAATAGATATTTTTTTAATTTTTTAGTATTTTATGTTTTTTTTGTGCGTAAATAACAATGAAAAATATTATGCTTGGTTAAAAAAATTGAAAATGCATTGCAATGTTTCTCGTAGCTGTACAAAAATATCGAAAATACCTAGATTAATCCTTTCTTTTATGAATTTTAAGTTCAAATTTTTACAAAATTAGAAATTTATACAAAAATAATGATTTTAGTCATTTTTTGAAACTTGAAGAATAGTATTCGTAGGATTTTGAAACTTTTCACCATTACGTATGCAACATACGTTGAATGCAGGATGCAAGATTAATTTTAAGCTGTCGTTATTATTATATCACAGAACCACGAACCTATTTATATCGTTATATTGTACGTCGGACATCGGCACTACTAATAATAACAGCTACCTAGTAATTTATATGAAATAATATCATAATTATTAATATATAATATATGTACGAATTGTTTTAACAAACATTAGTTCAACCTACCGTAATAATAATATAAAAATTAATTATTTACACCAATCCTTAGAACTTCAGAAGTATAGGCTGACAGGCCATCAACTCACAGAATCATTTTTCGTTTACAATGATTTATTATTGAAATCTAATTTAAGCATCTATAACTATGATCTACTCATTTACGAGGAACACAAAACAACGTCCACAGTTTTTTCTGTTTTTAAATAATGCATTTTTAATAGATTTTTTCTTTTAATATGATATAATAATTATATTATTTTTATAAATTATACTTATTTTCAGATTATTTTAATTTCTATATTATTAATGTTTAACCATTTAGTATTTTAAACAATATGATTTTTATCACCTTATAATATTCAATATTTTTACCCATGGATATGTGTGAGTTTATATATATTATGATTTATGGACTGTAATAATCATAAGTTTATATATTTATAATGTTGATATAATATAAAAAATAATAAATGTTCCTATACAGTATACTTAAAATAAATAAATTTAATTATTTATTGTAATTCTATAAGAAAAACGAATAATATTTAAGATGTTTAAATATTTAAACATCCCAATATTCTCATTAAAATTTATAATAAGCTAGAGGTATGTTATATATAGTATATGAACAATTTTATTGTTTTAGTTGTTTAACTATACACTAAAACATAGTAATTTTAGTACGATTTTCACTAGAATCAATATATTCAAAAAAAGAGATTATGTATAACATGTAATTATCTACACTGTTACGTTCGTTCTAAAAAAAACTATATATAATATACATGGTATGCGGTGTAAAATATGTCACATACCAGTATTGTGTATATATTATATTATAAACCAACAATCCTGTTCCACATTTATACCTATTTCTTTAAAAAAGAACTAAAATCAATTTAAATTAACTAACTATTTATTATCGACATAATATCTTTTAAATATAGGTACATTAAATCTAATAAGTATAATAATATTTCATTTCGGGCAAAATAAATGTTTATAAAATAATGCGATTCCATTCGGTCTTTCTCATAATATAATATTCGTATTCCTTTCATGTTATATAACAGTATTTTTGTATTAATTTATGATAGTTAAATTCATATCAATTACGTTTATAATAAAACATTAGTTATAACTAATTTATCTTATGTTATATAAATTAAGATCATTTGAGATTTGAAAAAAAAAATTTATTCTATATTAAATAAGCAGAATAACTATATCTACGTTAAATAATTAACATAATATATGAATAAGTATAGAAAAAAAATTTATTTGCTATAAATTGTTTTATTGTAAATATGAAAATTTTTATATTTTAATAAATAATAAACTGACAAAAAAACAATATTCAAACAAATTGACCAAGTAAAATTCCCAATTTTCTAAAGTGTTTTAATCATTACACGCAAACTATATATATGTTAGTGTCCACTTTATTTACTTTAATGGCTGCGACAACAATGATTGAGATATTACGAATCTGTTTTGTGTAATGTATCGTGGTCTATTGAATAAGTTTCTATTAAATTATTTATTTAGATTTTTTCAAAGACACATGGTTTGAGTTCCCTTTTAAACCTCTAATTTCTATAAATAAATTTACCACTTTCATATATTTCATTCCAGTTAAAGTATTACACTGATGTACAAATTATTGTTCCAAATAATTAAGATTAAAATTTGCTTTAAGCTGTTCATCGATTTATAGTTTTATATGGGTATATTCAATTAAATAGGTAATAGGAAAAAATAATAATGCAAAGCAGGACCAATTTATTGGACCATACAGGTAGGCCGAAATATGTAGGTACAACATACCTACATATGCTTTGGCTATACTATATATATACATATAATATACTCATACCAGTTGTAGCAAGGACCGGATTTTTTTTGAAGACGTTCGTATAACAGTATAATACAAGTAAATACCTACTTACGAAATCGTGATACTACTAATATTAAGGAAAATAAACAATTATAACACACTCCATAACTTCATTAAAAAAAAAAAATGTTTTAATTATTATTATTATTATTATTATTTACTAAAATATAACGGGACTAAACCACGTAACTGCACTAATAGTTCCTGTGCACCAAAAATAATAATTAATTATGTTATCATGGAGCTCATTAAATAACACATTTCGTTAATAATTTTATTTATCCACACAAATACATATAGTTAAGGTCATTAACTAGTTTTGATTTTGGCAAAAGAGGCTATATGTATATAATATATAGACTGTACATATGTCTGCAGTATACACATATATGGTATTATAATAGTATATGACTTTAGAGTTATGGTTTTGCGGAAGCTGAGCACTATAAATCGACTATTGGTTCTAACCTACAATACCTGCAGAATTTATAACCAGTCAAACTACACTAACCGATTTATAAAGATTTTTTACTAAAAAAAAACCATAATAATGTATTTTGTAGTACATCATTTTATTATATAAGTACAAATTAAAATTGTTTAATTCATACTTATATTGTTTATAATTTTATAATACGCTTAATTACTACTATATAATTATAATAAATATAAACAATTTAACTAAAAAAATATTTGTTTACTTAAATGTGTTACATCAGAGCATTACATCATAACCTATAGATGAATTACCTAGTGCTCATTTAATTTTTAGTCACTTATCTCAATGCATTTTATCACCTCGATACGAAAATATATCATGATACTATTCACATTATTACCTATTAAATTAAAAAAAATTTAATGCCGAATTTATACAGTTGGCTTACACTGCTACTTATTACGTCCCCGCAAAATTCAAATTAAGCAGATAGTAAATTTAATAGCAAATTGGCTAAAGCATAATATAATACAAATTATCAACATCGATGGTGTATCAAATGTCAATAATTGTATGTATTATGAACTGAAGAAATATTATTTTTTATTAAATATTTATTAGAAAATACACAATCTATAAATATTATTTCTACAATAAAATAACAACGGAGGAGTAATTTATAAGTAATTTATACATGAAAATGGCTTGAAAGAGTTGAATTAGAGAAGCTTCCCATATGGAAGGTACACTCTGAGTTTTTAATTATTTTTCAAAGAACGATGTTTCTACTTTCTACACCATCTGAGTTTAATACTCCTTATTGAGTTTTTAGCTTAAGTGTCGTAATTCAACTGGGTAATATAAGATTAGGTTTGGATGGAAGATTCGAAAGACATAAATATTAACGAAAAGGTTTAAGTTATAGTGTTGATGCGCAAATTGAAATGAAGGTTTCGTTATAACTCGTATTTTAGGTGTATATGTTATTTTCATAAGTTTAAGAATTGAAAGCTTGAATTTTAAAAATAGATGGTTCCATAACTCTTCAAATTTGTATACTGTATGCCCAGATAAACATTAGATATTAGTAAGGCATTATTAAGGTATTATAAAGCAAAATATTTGTTCGTATGTAAAATTCGTAGAATATTACTCTCCAAAAGAAAGTAGAATGTTTTATGACGGCTATTTAGTCAATTAAATTTTGTGTTTTGAGATCTAGTTTGTCTTTTTTCCGGGGAAAGACCGAGGTAACGAACATAGTTAACATTTATAAATATAAATTTTATAAATACAAGTATTTTTAAAAAACAAATGGATCATTAAAAAAAATTCTATTTCAGCCTTAGATTTTATTAATATTATTTATTTTAAATGTCTAATAGGTATGATATATTTTTATGGAAATTTAATTATAATCATTATGATTAATATTTATTGAAATTATTATTATATTTAAATATTTAAGTTTAAATCACAACTTTAAAAAATAATCTTTATAAGTATAACTATTATAAGTATTTGTAGGTATTAATAATTGACATATATGCATTTTTCCAAACATATTTTTGGTATTCTTTAAAAATATTTCATATTTTATTTAATGAAACACTTAGCAGTTGATTTTTAATTCAGTATTATTATAAACCAATTAATTATTGTTTAATTATAACTGTGAATAGTAAAAACACAAATTATTTATGACCTTTCTGAATCTTTTTTATTCGGACGCAACTTACTTACTAATTAAAATTTCTGACGCAACTAGTACGCACCAATGTACAATATAGGTTACCTGAGTATAATTAAATGCATGTAATTGTTTAGTTTTGTGGTTTAAATGTTTAATTTAAGGAATCTATAAAATAGTATGGTACATACTATCCGGAACCATGCAGTTAATGTTATGCAAAATCGTCGTAGAAACGCATGCAGAGATTTGCGAAAAACGTACAATATTCATATACCAAAGTAACCAAACCACTTAACACGATGACGTGTTGATCGGATAATGCGATACGAGAATTAAACTTGTTCAAATTTCTGAAAATATCCGAATTGAATATTATTCATATTCCTTGTATGCTTATATATTGTATATGTGAATTATAAGTACCTAATAATTTTAACGTGCCGTTGTAATAAATAACAAAAAAAATTTCAAAAAAATCTCTGGAGTGAGAGAGAAGGAATAAGATATGGTGTTATGGTGTCAACCACCGTTGCGGCGTTACAGTAGTTTCTATAAGTGTTTCGTGCGATTCGGCAAGATTACATTGTTCGGATGCGTGTCTTGAAATCAAAATACAAACGGCATCCCGATAATATGTTTCATCCAGAGACGGCTTGAACATACTTTTTGATATTTTAATACGAAACACTAAATTTCTAGGACTTAACATTAAAATTACACGCAGTATGACCGTACGACACACTTTGTACAAAATGTCTAGTTTGCAGTGGCTTATACACAAACTATGAAAATTTGTTATTATTATTTATTTATTTTTATTCAATATTTTATTTTAATTATTGTAAAAACAAATCTTAAGTCCATGCTAATCGAAATATATACCATTTGGAGTTAAATGATATTTTAAATTTCAATCAGAAACCATTGATAGTTAGCAAGCATTAACATAAAATTATAAAACATATAACATTAAGAAGTGGGAACTAGATATTTTTTATATTGATTTATAACTAAAAGCTAGATAACAATTTGTCCATTTAGAATTAAACTAAAATATAAATAAAATAATTAAATTCTGTAAAAAAGTTTAAATTTATTAGCCTTTTTTACAGGTCTTTTAAAAATTGTTTTTTGATATATATTAAGAACGATTTTAAGAATTGATTGACCACTTTCTTTTTATAATATTAGCCTTTTAATAATTTAGTTGCTCCTGCTTCCTCTAGACTTTATTTACATTTTGCATGCTTGTGAGTATTAGTCATGTTTAATTATTCTCAGTATGATAAGTAAAAGTGCTTTATCAAAAGTTTATGAGCAATAAAAAAAAATCTCATTTTATCTTAATTATGTTTTTATTTTATTTTTTATTAGCTTCTATAGGTAGTATAATATAATTATTATAGTTCAACAATTAGAGTAATACTAACAAAAAGATATCACAACGTAAAATATAGAATATATTTTTAACCTAATCATTATAATAAAATAGAAATAGAAAATTCAGTTAAAACGTACAGGAGAAATAATTCTTACATAATCGAATTGTAAATAAGCGATTTTCATAATATTAGAGGTAATGACTAATGATAAAAATAGGTAATTTGTGAGATACAACATTTGTGTAGTACTATTATAGTGGTAAGGAGGAAAATTAGTGGATTAATTAAACCAAAAGATTTTTAAAAAAATGTACCTAAATAACGATACACTGTTAATAGAACTATTGAGTAATGTAATATTAATATGATCGGCGACGGAGGCGTATGAAGATTTAGTCTAGATAGGGGGAGAATAAAGAAAAAATGACGTCCGTTTTTTATTTGGATTGTGTTGGTTTTACTGAAAGGATTTACTTTATTTAGGAAGGATTTGTGGGTCGATCATTTCTTGTAATTAGAGGTAATTATCGCATCCACATAGACCGCACTTAGCCGGTTTGCTTTTTTCTTTTGTACATAAACTAGAGTCGTGATTTTCACTGTACATAACGCAGTTTAATGGGTGATGGCATTATATAGTAAGAGGTATATCCGTATTCCTAACAATTATGACACTGCAGAGAACCAATATTATTCTGTAAGGTATTTCCTCTTTGATTGTGTGCAGTAGCGTAAAAAGGGTGAGAATCTCCTTATTGCTGTCATAATAAGACTTGGGGTCTACACGGGAAGCGGATAATCCTTTTTATTGTCGTTCGCAACGCGTCAAAGAGAATGACCCAGTTCACCTATAGGGCCTAGGTTATGTCAGAGATAAGGGTTGAGTGGTGAAGGTTTCTAATAATTACTATATATAGAGCCGATTCACTGAGGCCTGATATGAGTGGAAACTAGCGTCCGTTGAGTACAGGTGCTCCGTGGTTAAATTATGATTTAGATGAACAATGAGTTATGTAATTTCAAATCGAGATAACGAACATTTTGGATACCATGATATATATGTGAGTGTGTGACCATGTCGCAGGTCAACGTCGAATTGATCTTAATATTATGTTAATTATATCAAATGAGTAGGACTGAATAAAACACAGTGTTCGTATTGTCATCTATTTTTTGGATTCAATTGGATCGACACCATATTTATAAAGACTGCTCAATATTTTCACACACATATATTTACATTATAAATATTCAAAATAATTTTCTGTATGTAACGTCAGTTTACTGTTTTAAGTAACATAAATTAGACGATAAGGTACCGTAGTCCGTAGTATATTATAGTTTATAAGATCACACATTTATGACCACACTATCATACAGAGATTGAAAGTCCATTTTCAGAAATTTGTCAATATATGTAGATATTTGAAGTTTTTAAAACTTTTTTTTTTTTTAAGAGGGATGTAATACATTTCTTGTGCGGGTGTTCACATACGTTTCGACAAGTACCCGAGGTACACCTCTTCCCGTATAACACCGCAACGCGTATAGTCCGGCACGCGTTTCGACGATCCCACATTTTATTTTATACATCGTTAACATATCGTCTGTGTGTCGCGCGCGATTTATTATAAATTAAGTTATTGGAATCCGATAAATTATAGATCAAAGAGCTATAATGTAGTGTGCAGGCCGGACGATATTGCAGTGAGGACGACACAATAATAAAATATATATACGTATTATAGGTATATACTCACTTGCGCGTGTATACGTTTGCCGCAAGATAAATACTGCTAAAAACGGATGAGTTAAAAAAAATAAGATAAATAATAGAACGACGAGGAAAAAAATGCAGTCGTCCGAGCCGCGTGTGCAGACATGCTACTATCAAAGGTGCCGCTATATTCCCGTGAATTGCGGTTGGTAGCGGTTCCAGTTTCCCGCGAGGACCGGTTCCCCTACCCGTCGTCCGCTTTCCGGGCGGCGGCGGCGGCGGTGACGGACGTACACGCCGCCGCCCGTGGTCGCGGTCCCGGTCTCCCGGCAGCGTCGCGTCGGCCGGTCGGTTACGCCAAAGAATCGGCCGCCGGTAGTAAGTAGTGTGTCTCCGCGGGTCTACGAAATACGTGCGCCGCACAGGTGTTCGCGCTGCTACCATATAATATCATACACGTAGGCACCGCAAATATACACATTATAACGATACATAAAGTATAAATATTATTAATACAACTATCGGTTTTCCGTACGCTCGGCGTTCCGCGTTATCGATATAATATTACGGGTACTTCCGCCGTACAGTGCACGGGAATTTTTTTTCCGTCGGGGTTCCCGATTTTCCGTTTCCACTTCACTCGCCACGCGATCGAGATCCGCGTAGGGCGCGCAATTCCGGGATCGTTTCGTATTTTTCCCTTCCGCGCTGCGGTCGTCCGCGGCATCCGTGTGGTTGTCGTCGCAGCCGCAGCCCACACACGCGCCAGTAATGTGCGACCGGCGACGTGCGGAAAACCACTAAACGAAAAGCCGACATATTGCACACGTGACACGAGGAATATGATCGTTTTCGCGGACCGGAAAAACGTTTGATCGGTACGGGGGCACAGCAACCAGCTGCGTTATCGTTTGTCGTCGCTTACACCTACCTACCACCGGATACGATTTCTCCGACGTCGTTGTCGTCGTCGTTGTACAGTTCTGCCGGCTTAAATCGTAAGTTGACAAATCGACGGCATCGCCGAAAACACATATATTAATTATGTTATAGTATACATTATGATGAGTGAAGTACGAATTTTCGACGAGTAGACGTTTCGTCGTAATTCGCGTACCGGTTAATTTGTTCGCTGCGAGCGAAACAAGAGTTTGGAAAAAAAAACCATTGATCGTGGCGGTGGATCTACGTCATCATTTATCCCGGCCGCCGGGCATACGTCGTTTGTAATATGGAATATATATTTATTAATGTGTACAGATCTATAGATATTAAATACAGAAAGAGAGAGAGTGAGAGAGAGATGTATGGTATAGTATCTCATCCACCGCCGCCGCCGATATACGGGGGATGCCCTCAAGTCCGGCGCAAAAGTACGGTTTTTCGAGGCTCCCGACTCGCGATTATAAATCTATAATCTTACATACGTCCTGCGATGATGATAATAATAATAATATATATTTACAACGTACGCGTCCGAAAGAAGGGCGGTGTGCACCTATATTATATGTTTTACAGGTATATAAAACGTAAGCCGGGCCCGACGGGTCTGACTGCTGCAAACACAACATTATAAATATGATCTACGCGTATACCACGGTCCACGGTTAACATCACAATATGTTATTACCGCGTGCCGTTTTCGCCGTCTTATTCGGCGTTTTTGATTCAACCTGCACAACAACGTTCACGATCTCGTTCCGGTTATATATTTTACCGGCTGCAATGCTTAATATGTTAACGCGGCGCTTATATCACGGATACCGCGACGATTGTCGACGACGTACAATTACACAACGATGGTCCGTTTGGAGGCACCTACGATGGAACGCCCGTTTAATCGACTTGCCGTCCGATTTTTTTGAAAATTCCTAACCTCGACTCACGTTAATCCCTGCCGTCGACGGACACCTCCCCCCACCGCGGTCGGTCAGTCGTCAGGTTTCTAGGTAAATACCGCACGCGTCCTAGTTGGATTTCAGGACGGTCTGACGGATTTTCCAGTCCCGTTATATAATTATTATCATCACGATACCCGCGTATGTTGCACGCCTACCGTGTGTGCATCACGAGGTTTCACACTGCACCGTGTGTTTCGTCCGCCACGGGACAATAAATTATTAATGTTTTCTCTCCAATTTCATTATTATAACAATAATTTCAATACAGTACACCATATAGTCGCAAATATTGAGTACCCTTCTCCGTACCACATTGGATACTAATACAACTGTTATAAAGCCGTATAGGCGTTAAACGTATTATATTATACACACACGATATAGACTCATAGACACACGGACTAATTGGCGTGTTACTTTTATTGTGTACGCATTCCGTTACACGTCTGTAATCTTTGCAGTAACGCGTTGCCGTATACCTCTACTAGCGATTCGAATAGCACAGATATATTTTATTATTATTAGAACACGGCTTAAAGTTATTGTGCGAGTTTTATGATTTATGTGATTTACGCTATATAGTAATACTGGTTAATTGACTGCGGTTCCAATGATCATAAATGTGTTTCCATTACTTCCTACACGTATTATGTATAGCTGGTTCCTTGCACCTGCATATACATAATAAATTATGTATTTATGTTTATAAGCCCTCGCGGTATATATTACTTTTCGGTGCATGATTACGCCCAAAAATAAAACGAAATGAAAAATAAAACGTTATTTCACAATAATTCGAATTCGAATAACAAATCGACGACAATGTCGGTTTCGTATATTATGTAAATTATCCAGTTATTCGAAGCCGCTGCAACAACGTCGAAGCTCGTTAAAATATATTATCGATCGATATCAAAGCGTATCATCGGAAATGGACGGATTAACGAGAAAATAATGTAGTTTACACGCTATAACGCTTTTAAACTTAAATTTCAGCAAACCTCGAACGACAAACCATTATGTTACATTATAGTTAATCCTTCTAAATTGACCATTGCGGTTAGCCACACGTATGCGGTTCAACCCACTTCTTGTACCAGAGTACACGGTCATTACACTTAATATTTTATTTACAAATTACAAGTCAATTGCGCGAACCTCGTTAGTAGGAGTAGAAGTAGTAGTAACTAGTATTAGTAGTAGCACTCTGTACACGATTGAAACGTCATAATATATAAGATTACTCATACGATTTGCTCCGGATAAAAAGAAGTAACGTGAGTAGAGTGGAGCAGTGGAGCACCCCCTCCCCTTTGTGTGAGTAGTTTGAGTTGTACCAATATACAACCGTTGTGAGCGACGGTAATTTTCATATAGTTTTCATATTTTGCCGGGATATAAAACAATCAACGCAATTTTGAGAAAACTATTTTTACCGCCCTGCATCCAAAAATGGGTGATATAAGACGTCCAAGACCTCCGCGAGTTAGGGGTCTATGGTCCACGCGTGGCATATACACAATATTATATCGCGGTCGCATATTTTGCATCTACGCGTGTACATAATAATATATAGAATAATAATGAATAACAATAGCCGTAATGTTTTGTCGCTTATTGCAAAAATAACGGCGGAATTCGTAAGGAAAGAAAAACGAGTTTTTAATAGTTTGCCAAACTCATAACATCTCCCACCATATACTCCTGTATACAGCAGCTGTGGCGCAGATATATCATGCTTCACGTCTTCTTGAAGGGTGCGCCGCGCCGTGGGAAAACTCTATACAGCGTATGTATCGTCGGCATTGTCAGTGCGTGCGTGCGTGTGCGCGCGCGCGTGTGTGTGTGCGTGTGGCAGAGAGTCGATGCCCTGTCTGTGGTCACCTCTCTTCCGGCCCGGGCCGGCTCACGGGTTGTAGAATGCCGTTGGGTCAAGGCTATAGATGCTCCCGCCGCGGTGATCGCCATACAGACTCGCGCGCCCCGCGACGCTTTCGTAGGCCAATAATTCTCCCACCGCCGGCGTCTTCGTTGTTGCCACCGCCGCCGCCGCCGCTCCTCGCCATCACGATCGCCACTGTATGTGTGTG
>JACXSJ010000291.1:40168-71820 GCA_014851325.1 Pentalonia nigronervosa
GATCCGCCCGAAGCGTATAGGTGCACGCCGACGAAAAATATACGAAAGAAAAAAAAATCGACTGTGTACTATACGTTCGCCATAATACCTACGATCAGCCAGCGTACGCACAAGACTTTCTGCCAGTCTTGTAATCATTTCCGAGTCCACTTATTAGTCATACACTCATATATGCGCCCGCGCTTATACTAAGCAGACACGCACACACGTGTCCGGTGTGATGTTTTCAGAGCATAAAACGCGTAATTCCTATACATAATACGCTTCGTCTAATTGTTTCCAACAATACGTGTTATACCTGTATAGTATAATATTGTACGGTTCTGTGAGTCCAATACGTAAAATTAATAAATAAAATGCGGTACCTCACTCAGCGTTACCGTATATAAACGTATACGTTCTTCTTGAGCAAACCAATAATTTTCGTTTTTGTTGTTTTCGTCAATGTCAGGTATAGGTGTGCGACTAGGGAGGGAATAGGTAGAAAATTCGTTGATGTGTGGATGCGTTGAGTGAGAAAAAAAGCGATCGTGTTGTATGAAAGGAACTCTAGTACTGTACCTCAACAGTAAATTATCCGATTGAATTTATACATGCACGAATATACATACGTATATGTATATGTATATTAATATGAAGTATACACGAGAGAAGATGAAAATAAATATTATCCGTCTATTAATTAGAGGTCCGGTGGGGAATTTAGATATTTTTGGATTCGGTCAAAAAAAATGCCGTCTCCCGTAATCCGGTTAGGACATCAGACAGGTTTGATAATGTCAGCCCCGGGGGCCCCCTTCCCGTACTCTGTGTGCCCTTCGCGTACCACCACATTATAATATTATGTGCAGCACACGTCCGGTCCCGGGCTGCACATATAGCTCACGGACGCGCAAGAACGCACGGACGAGAACTTTGGGCCGTCCGCAGCCGCCAGTTAATTTGAAATTCATAACAGGTCCGATACTGATTGTAAGAATGTCCGGAATTTGACCGACTGATGGGCACACTTTCCAAATAATATTATAATATGTATGTGTCTCGTGCAACAAACACACGCACAGGTGCATGACGTCACCCACCGCGTGGTAAAACCGTCATCTGCCACGGACCGAAGCACAGCTTTACCGTGAAACTCGGACGGAAATTCGACTTGTCTCGCGGCGTAGGTTTATCTGGACTTTGGAAAGGAAGGTCATAACTATTATAACCATCGTCCTTAACCAGCTTTCGTCCGATATACATTATAATATTATTGTACGTTCAATCTACAACGTTTTTTTCGGCGGTATTGTTCCCGCGCAATCGTGCACAAGGTATAATGCAAACGTGGTAAAATTATAAAATAAAGTAACAATCTACACCTTTCAATTCATTACCGGAGACTAGGACGGTAAACATGTCGAGGTTTAAAAATGATTTGTAAAACTAATTCATTAATCATAATACTAATCATTTCTATCACAACAATTTGTAATCAAACGAGAACCTTCCCCAACTCGAGAATGCCCTTATTCTCGAATCGATTATATGTTCGGTTTCACTAATTTACACGCGTGTTTTCATTATATATATATATATATATATATATATATATATATGTGTGTGTGTGTGTTATGTACACACATGACTTTTATGTGCCGATCCCGCGTCTGACGGTCTCGCAGCACGATTGGCAACATCAAACTCGCTTATATATAAGCAAAATACATGGTATTATTGTTAGGAATTAAATGTTATTATCAAACACGTGCATTGTCGCGACGTGACAGCAATTTTAAAATTCATTAAATTCAGAACGGAACTGACAATGAGCCCACGAGCGAACAATAGGGATCCGCCGTGCGCAATTTGTGCGGCCGACTGCAAACCGACCGACCGATACCGACCGACGGGAGCTCTATACGAGTACTTCATATATGATGTACTTCAGCGTTAGACGACCGCGAAAAGTAGGTCGATACGCCGCAGAAATGAAAAACGAAACGAAATAAACAATGCATATATATATATATATATATATTATTTATAAGAAGCGTATATCTGATATCGCGTATTGATGTGTCAGTATAAGTATACCTAATCCGATTAAAATGAATGACAAAATGAAAATATTATCGTCGAAGAAAACCATTTGTCGACGGCAAAAAATAAAGTCTTCATATTATATTATCTATACAACTACCTACATATATCCTGTGCATGCGCACGTATGTATCGTTTTCTTTTTTTTGCAGGATAAATGCTTCTCATTGATGCCGCGCACTGCATTATCACGCGACACGCCTTGTGAAGAGCGACTCGTTTCCGCACGCACATAGTTTTTTTTCCGAGAATCTTTAGCGCATTTAATAATTTATCCGGCGCGCTTAAAACGGAGGCTGCGCAAAAACCCGTTCCTCGTTTCTTCGGTACTTTTAATACTATAATATGCCTCCGTCCTTATCATCGACGCGTTCCCTCGTCGCACAGATGTATTATTATTGGTCATTCTTCTCTTTTTTTCCCGGCCGATCCATTCATTCGGTTTTCACGGCAGACGCCGGACAACGGAAGTAAATAACATTACAGAAAAATTGTTGTAGGTACACGACGATGGACATAAAAACAATCATAATAATAATACGCCCATGTCTCCTGCACTACGTCAGCGGTGCATATAATATATATTGCAAATACCTCTACAAGCGCGCGGCATACCGGATATACGGCTGATTCATTGACTGCGAGTCTGCAGATTGCGCGCGCGCGTTATCTAGTTATTTCCGCGAATAAGGTTCCGATGAAGAACGTTGTTGTTGCAATAAAATAAAATAATACTTAGAGATCTCGAAACTGCTGCAGCCTGCAGTTGTAAAATACTAAAAAACCTTACGACCTCTTATTCCGGCGGTATTATAATGATAATTGATAAATGCGGTTTTATGGCCAACCGTTTTATTTCGTTTTTCGAGTTTATAACACTGTTTGCAAATACACGGTCGTATAATATCATAATAATATAACACTCCGTTTCCATGTGATCAATCACCTACATCATATATTCCCACGTGATGAGCATTAAACAATTTCGCTACCCACCGAATGTTAGCCGCGACGTTCGAAAAGTTATAAATAATTATAATATTGACTTACTCTGGCGGCTGCAACAGAATGAACACGCGTGTGGTTTGCACACATTGTTACGACGGAGTATCGATGATATTATATCGAAGCTTCTTAGTAATTGTAGCGTCTAAACTGGGTCTGTTATAATATACCCGTGAAACAGACACAGATTGTAAAAATCAAATTATCAGCAATTGTTTGAACGAAATCAATAAGGTGTGCGGCGATTTCTAAACGCAGAAACTCGTCTGACATACATAATATATTATGATTGGTGGCCTATGCGTCGTGTCGTCATTCGATGTGCGGAGAGAATTAAATTAATTAATTATATTAGATTCTCGTGTTGTATAACAACACCGAGATGAGCATGGGCGGATTTGTTGACCTAGAATATATATACTATATAGGTATATTATTAATATATTATAGTATAGAATATATAATATATGCAATAAGAAAATACGGAGTAGTATAAACATTTATGCTCTGAAAATCACTTGGACACCTTGGTATATATACATTCAAAACATACTTTGATGTATATTATTTTCGCATTTCTTTATTCACACAAATTTCAACACAATCGTACAAACTACAAAGTTAACCTTCTATAGTATATATAAATGTGAAAAACGTTTTCTTATAAATAAAAAATAAACGTTTAATATGTATAGGGACATTGTTATGTAATACATTCAATATTGATTTTATAATATATCATTTTCTTAAGATATATCTGGTTAAAAATTGTATACCTAATTTGCAGTCTTCAATTAAATAAAACAGTTTTTAATTTATCAATGAAGAATATAATAATGATTTCTATAAACCTAAAATTATAGTAGTATAAAAATTTTTGGATGAATCATTCTGCATATTCAAAAATTCGAATGTCGTATTACTTTTTAAACATTTCGGAATTACATATTATTTATTTTTATACCACTAACTGTGTAATGAATAGTAGTTTCAAAACATAAAATACGTTTGCATAAAAAGCACCTTGCAGAATTGTAAATAAATACCTCTATATGATATTGCCACCAGAATTTTCCTGATAAGTCACTTTCTATTAGAATTAATACTACACATTGGCGTAAAAATCATTCCAAACAAATTTAAAGCTTTTACATGATACATTATATTATACGAGCCAATTATACGAAATTTCTCGTTATAAAATATCGTATTCAATATTAATGGTCGTAAAATCTGAATATAAATCTGTGGGAGAAAAATTGGCACTGATCTGTGGAAAAAATGTGCTAAGTGCTACGACGACTGCAGGTTGTCGTATACACCCATTTATACATAATATTATGATATATAGCTCGCGCAGACATCATAAACATCCGACGATGTTCAACGTCCGTTCGGTTGATTAATACTTAATTTATATTAATTACCTTTGGGTATATCCAATATGTGCGTCCGCGGCATGTTAGTTTATGCAATAAACATATATCGGTCGTGGCGATCGTCAACGAGTATAATTTATATAAATATTAACCTATGCCGCGTCCCATAACAATAATATATGCATTTATGCGTGTAATAGTGCCGAGAGTGAGCATACTATTATATACTGATACACCTAGGTAGGTATATAATATGATGTATGAATTGTAATTTGTAAATGACTGGCCGGACGTGGTTTTCCGCGCGCGTGCTCTATCTTTATATATATATACATCGATATATATATATATATATATCGATGTATATTATTAAATTTTACGATAATACGGCAGTAGGTATATATAATATATATATTAAAACCTAACCCAGTCTAACCTAGTCTAACCTACCTATATATATATATATATATATATATATAATATGTTAGGTGTGTATTATGTTATATACCACTGTATTAAATAGGGAAAAGAAATTCTCGACGAGGGTTTGCCAGAATTATACACGACCGTTGTTATAGCGAAATGAAAAAAAATAATATATATATATATACTCGTATATTAAAAAATGGGAAAAAAACCGCGAGCTCGCGGTTATAATATCGTCGCACAAACGATTCCGGGAACAAGCGGTGCATGCTGCACTGCAAGACGGACTGGACACGGACTTAATTACGTACTGATGGCACGTATTACGGCTGTCGCCACCCCCCCCCCCTGCCATACGTTCTTCACCCCGCTACGACCGTCCAACGTACGCGCGCACAGGTGTCAGTGTCGTGTGAATACCCTCCACCGTCGCCGCCACTTCCGACTCGTACCGTCTGTGCGATTTTTTTCTATATATTATATTTATTATTATTTATTTTTTTTTTTTTTTTTATCTCTTTTACAGTTAAAAACGTCTCGCGCGCCATATCCGCCGCCGTCTAACCTGTACCTCATAATATGTTTATAGGTAATAATAATAATATATACTCGGCACGGCGACCGACCGAACGACCGCTGCTGAACGGACAGACGGACGGGACGAGGAAACAATCGTCGTCGAAATGACCGGCCCCGTGCGAGCTCACGGTTTTTACGATTATCTGTTTTTAACGAGTACAACAAATCCGCGCGCGACGATACTACAGCTGCGTATTTTATTATTATTGTTATTGTAAGCACATTTACACACGATTATAAAAATATTATGTAGGTACACGGTGATCGACGATATAATGCAAAAAATTTATTTGTGGATTAAAATTTCAAAATTTTAATTTTCCTTTTCCCAAAATATTTTATTAATGAATTTATGACAAATATTTTTTTTTTATACGTAACCTCATAGAGACCTCATGATTAAAGATTAATGATTACACGTAATAAACATTGATAATGAATGATTGATTTATCAACGTTAATAGCCGTCGTTCAGAAATTAGCTTGTGATTTGATGAAAAGTAAATAACTATCAGTTATCACCAGGACTGGGGACTTATAGCATTTGCTTATTTTTAATATTGACTTAAAATATATCAGAGTGCTATGGAAGTGTATGTCATGTTACAACAATTTCAGTTATGAAATTTGAAAATGCTATTTTTTGCATTTTTCGACAACTTAAAAAAAAATATTTATTTCCAATTTTTTGGTGATTTAAAAAAATTACAAATTTCCAGTTTCTTCTGCCTTTTTACATAATAATATTATATACACTTTTTGATGATGTAAGCCACTGACCTAACCCTCCTAATTTAGGTCATTTTTTTTTTTTATTAAATATTTTTAAGATTTATAAGTGCATATTTGAGTGCTATAAGTCCCATGCTCTGGTTATCACTTATCAATTAGATCTCAATTTTTTGTTAATATGCTTTTTGAGTCAAAAGAAGCCGTTAAGATTTGTAATTTGTATAAAATACATTCTAGTACTTATTGAGTATTTGCATATTTTTTTATTTTATTAGTAACTACCCATATTAATAGTATTAATTAATAACTTTTCTCATAATACTATACTATAATTTTATGAGTCTATATTAATTTAAAATAATTATCAAGCAATATTAAATAAGAATTACTAATTATTGTGTGTAATAAATCATCAAACATTTTTTATTTTAGTTTTAAAATGTGTTATGCCAGTATGAGGCTATGCTTAAGAGTTTTTGACTATGAGTTAGGACTTTATGAAGTTATACCAAGTTTAAATCGTCTGATATAAATGTATAAACAGTATAAAGCAACCATTTTACATTGTATATGTAATATGTATAATAAACATACTTTTAATAATTTTTTCTCGCCCTAAATATCTATACAGTATACTGCTAGAATGATTTAATTTACGGTTTATTTTTATTTTTCACATAAATGAAATATTTCATGAAAATGTCATGAACTCATGACATATTTAAAAAAAAGAAAAATTCTTGAAAATGTATAACCCTAAGTGTATATTACTGCACATAATATTATGTTATAGGTAATATAAAATAATATACTGTTTTATATTATTCACGCTCACGGACTTACCAGTGTGAGCAGCGTACCGGTAACGTAGATAATATATTATGTGCGCACACGTGTATCAAAAATACCACCGTCGCCTCATCATGTAGCGCGCGCGTTCAACTGTCGGTTTGACGGTTGTGCCATTAAAAAAAAAAAAAACAATAATAATAACCATATATTAAACGTTATTCTACATTTTTGTTGTAATTATTGTGTTCACAGAGTGATGTTAGAAATGGGCGACAAGACTGCCGCCGCATGGACCGCTTGGTGGATCCTCACGTTTTCTGTAAGTACCTATATGTATATTCTATTATTAAAATATATCATCGTGTGCGCATTAATATCGATGCTATACTTATCAGCTACCGCTACGCTATTACCAGCTATACGTGCACGATTTATTATTATTTTGTCGTTGTTTGTTGTTGTAGTAGTTGTTATTTTAAATACGACAGTATTGTATTACACATTATTATCAGACCGCACCGTCGCAGTCGCACGACCGTGTGTCGTATATAGAGGTCTTTACATTGTGGTGCTGTGAGATATAGGTGTACTGAAAATTTCAGGGCTTTTACAACTTATTGTATACATGTGTATACGTGTAAGGCGTACGAAAAATATAATATAGCGGAATAGGACTTGGGTGGAAGGGTATACACAATGGAATTTTAAGGTCCGAGTGAGTGCATATGGACTCCCGATATAGAATCTTTTGATTCGAATGGCACCAAATACTCTAGAGACCGGAGGCTGCATTGAACCCTTTTTTTATGGATCTAGGTAAATTGCTACTAAGCCATCTTCTACTTTTCGATTTTTAGGAATAGCGGCCAATTGCCATCTGTCCGTGGAAAATTCCCATCCACCATTTATTATAATAATGAGCATGTGGTTATTTTATTTTAATTTCGGTAATATCAACTTATGAGGAATATTGTATTATATTTTCAATTATTAGAGCCAAAGTTAAACGTTTTATGAATTTTAATATTTTGAAATCGGATTTGAACGTCACTATATACGTTTACTTTAGATCCTATGAATAATTTTTTCCATTTATTTATCTAAAAAAGCATAACTAGTTGTTGAATATACAAAAGTTTATCTACTTATATTATGCATACACATCACTTTTACATTTTTTTTAAAATCAAATTTTAACAAGTGAATGTTGGAAAAATATGTTTAAAAGATGTTAGTAGTGTTTAAATAAGATAAGTCAAGGAGTCTTGAGAAGAAAAATTTGTTTTACAAAATTTATATCGTATAATTAGATTGATCAGTATTCAGTAATTACATTAGATGTAACTATGTAAGTATATTTAGAATGAAAATAGGTCTTTATTTCCACGAGATACAATCCGCTTCGAATTTTTCAATTGTCATTATAAAATGTCCTTCTCACCAGGTAGCAATTGACCGAATACCATCTTTATACTGTTGCAATGTTGCTGTTAAATATAATATATATATATATATATATATATATATATATATTGGAAATCATCTTTTATTCAGTATCAGATGTAAATATGAGGAGGGTAGTGGCCTATGACAATAGAAAACAGTATTTTTAAGTTTGTTTAGCAGAATTAATTATGTGATGTATAATATTTATTATTTTGAGACAAAATATAATTATACGATCAAATAATAAAAAAATAATAAATATAATTCAAACAGGTATTGTTGTAAATTGACTTTTAATACTCATACGTGCTAAATTTCGTTGCGTTTTAAAAATGATTGCGAAAAACAAATCGCATAAAGTCCATGTACAAATGAATTCAGTATAATATAGTATACACTGTATATATATATATACTCTCGTCTACTATAACAGGTATATATTATCTAGTCATCTAGATGGTACGTACACGCATACATCTTAGTATCTTATCCGAGCTCATATTATATGTATTTTATATACGGTGTGATTAATATTTTTTGGAATAATGAGTGTCTTATGTTAAATGGATCACTCGGTATATATAAATATATGAATATGGGTAGGTGTACTTGGCCGGGATTTACATGCATGTAGGTAATAAGGTATATATAGATATAAGACCGGTTGATGTGTATATACCTTCTTTCATATAGTCCCATGAATTTTTTACCGTAGGAACCTATTCGTATTTTTGGGCATGGAAAAACGGGTCTATCACTATATCATTATATTATTATAATATGCATATAATATTACCGGGCGGAATATTCACCGAAATCGCCCGTTATAATATTATTATACGGTCGTTTGTGTAAACAGCGGTGCACCACCGTCGAACACGACCCGGCGATGTATTACGCGCGTAGGTTTTGCGCCAAATAGTCGAAATGTCACGTCGGGTCAAAGACACACACCACTAACACGCTAACCGGAGGACCCTAATACGCATATATTCGTATTATATTTGTATGTAGACGCGCTAGTCTGCGCATATAATACACGCACTTAATAACTTTTGAAACTGGTAGGTATGTCCATGAAACGCGACGCGTCCCATTAAATTAGCGTAATAATATTGTTTTATAAAACAGCAGTGGTAGAAAAAAACTGTCGGACGACGTTTAACATAAATACATAATATCTAAATTTACATAAACATTTTTTTTTTTATATTACAGGTTTTTTCAAGTTCTAGGACACGGCAAGTTTTAATAATATAATTACACTATATCATTCGGCAGGTTATATACGCCCAGGAGTTATTGTTCCCTCGGCGCTCGCTTCCTTTCCTCCATTGCCTCTCTACGATGTATATTAATACACGCGCATGTAGTTATAATAATAATAATAACAATAATATAATATGATGATATCTGATTTCGAACAACCGATTATGCGCGATATTCGATACGTACGGTTCGATGGATAGGTAATAATAATATATAGATAGTTATACGGACTATTATAGATCTAACCATCTACCGTACGCTAAATAATAAACAATATATATATAATATGACGCGTACCTCTATCCGTAAAGCCACCGATCTTTTGTTGTCAGTGTAATATATAATATTGAATTATTATATTATTCTTGTCCCCAAATGTCTATAATATCTGTCGTATCAGATATTAAGGTAAATAATAGGGGTAAATATATATTTGTGTGTACAAATATATATAAATATGTAATATACAAGGCTGGGAAAGTTAACCAGTTTTTTTAATTCAATCAAGTTAAGTCAATATAGAAAAATGCAAGTTAAATAGGAAAAAAAATAACTTATAATTTAGTTAACTTTTAGTTGCCTACATTTTTTTAAACTAAACTTTTACAACCAAAACACACCAAGTAGGTTTGATAAAATTATATGCAATACAGGTACACAAAAAAATACATTCATCACTCCACTCAGAATCTAAAATATATTAGTATAAATATTAAGATTAATTAACAGAAAAAAATAATCGAAAGGCCTTCCGTGTTGTCCCTTCTAACAGACATTACCTATATTTAGGTTAATTTTTCAAAAGATAACAGCACCACAATGTTTTTTTAAAAGTCTAAACGTCTAACTATTATCTTGTAGTGTTATTGACTATTGTGTTGATAGATTTGAAATTAATGTTTTTGAACGAGACTGTCATTTTGTATGAACATTCTTTTTTTTTGCACATGCATTTGATTTGTATATATACTCTATACGGTATTTTGATACATATTGAAATCTTGAAATAGTATATTCAACATTTCGAAAATTTATATTTTAGTATTTTTTAGTACATAAGGTACATTATAAATAATCTTTACGACTATTGTTTTTTTTAAAATATTTTTAATATATATATATATATATTTATTTATTTATTTATAATGTGTACATAACATAATATATTTTTAATGTATGGAGTTTAAATGTACTGAGAAAAATGTACTTCACGTCACTATAAAATTAATTGTCTGATTAATCGATCATGAAAACAATAGTAACTCATTAAATTAGAAATTACATTTATAAAAAGGTAACTTGTTATAAATAACTTTGTTAAAAGTAACTTTACTTTAAATTTTTAAATCGTTAATACCCAGCCTTGTATATATATATATAATATATATACATTATCGTAGTTAGATGGTGTCTCTGCGCAATCTTCCCATCATCGATCAACGGCGAATAACGTAAAAAAAAAAATAACAATATTGGGCTTGACGATTACCTACAATATTATGTAGTATACATACACAATTATTATTAGTCTTTTGTTTCACGAAACTGTTGTTGTGACGGTTTCGCAGTAAAATACCTCAGGACAAAAAACGTCCTCATAATCGTTCATTGCAGAAGTCGCACGCGAACGATGACAACAATTATATTCATATATAATGTATATACCTACTACAATATTATACAGGCAACGGTAAAAAATTTCAACAATCATATATATTATTATATTACGTTATTTGAAATACAGCCATTCCAAGATATTATCGGCTATTGCTGATCACGCGGTCACAGAGGATCTCGGTAATCGTAACAATAACGGATACATATAAACATATAATATGTAATAATATACCAGATACGTTATTCTTCCATCAGTGGACGCTGTTAATTAAATTTTGTGACCATTGTCTTCAGTTAGGTTAGTCAATGGACGTGGGGTTGTTCTCCTTCTTGTGAGGTCATAAACAGGCGGTTCAAGTCACGTGCTTTACTGGTTACCTAAAACTAGTGTACCGTTGGTTTTGAATGAAACACACACAACTGGTTTTCGTGCGTGCTCCCTATATTAAGCAATGGCTGTAATATACGTATGCCTGTATTCTGTGTTTAGTTTTATTTTCTTTTTTATTTTGTTTTTCTTCTATACACACACGTTCACTGCGTGTTGCGACCGACAATGACATGCGTTCAGCTTCCACTTACACGATTCACACACCCGCGGAGGGAATAAACTAAGACTACCACGTTAAAATGTTTTAGTAAATTATTACAAAAATGATAATAACAACAATAATATACAAAGGCGCAAATAGCCTAAATTTTTGGAGGGACTCAAGCTCCCCTCCCCATGACATGCTTAGTTCCACAGAGTATAACAATTAGTATTTATTACTAGCTTTTGAATTGGGAGGACTTGACCGACACTTGAGGGGACTAAGTCCCCAAGCTCTACCCCCTCCCTATTTGCGCCTATGATGATATAGCATAAGTCGGAAGGTACTCATGAAAAAATACTGTTGTGTATTTTGTCCAGCGAGAGAACGCACCGCGGACCGACGAAAATCGGTTCTTCTGGGCATTCCCACGCGGCACCCTGTCGTAGGAAAATCTGTTTCGATGGCGGGGTGATGCGGGTGGATGTACAGAATCGACGCGGTCTCTTGCTGGACAGAGTATAGTTATATGATATGCTCCGGCAGAAACAACGATGCACATCCTTACATGCTCGTCGTAGTTTAATTTTCAACGGCCGTTCATCTGACCACCACACTTTAAAAAATATTTCTCCGTCGATTCGACGTAAACGAATCACACACGATAATATCTATACAATTATTATATACACGTATAATACATACGCTTTGCTCGTTTTAAACGGATACAAATTGTCAGCTTTCTTTTCCAATTATTAATAATTAACGTTTGCCAATTATATAAACTCGCTATATATACGAAGAATGCAAGCACACGCGCGATGTATTATTTCACATTTAATTGTAAATATTTATGTATACATATTATTATATACATCGTATATGAATAATTTAATAAGCTTGAAACCGAGACACCAACTACTGGTTTTTTTTTTTTTTTTTTTTTATGAGCTAATTTGCCAATAATGATATACTTAAACCACATAGAATAATCGAGGAAATTCAATAACCTGCAGTCTAATATGTATCGCATGCGTGTTTCTAGAAAATGTTAATCATGTTTTATTCAAATATTTTCATTAGAAAACCTATTTGACAATTTTATTATTTAAATGATTATAATCATGTATTTGAATACTTTTTATTAATATAGGTATTACATATAATATGATGTATCTACAGTATATTAGGTTTTTAAACATATGTTTATAGAACACTTTATATCCCCGTTGTGTTCATTCGTATTTACCAGAAAATAGTTGAAATTGTTGATATTAAAATATTTTACGAAGGTAACAAATCAAACGGATTGTTATTTATTATTTATTGTTAAAAAAAAGTTATAACTTTGATTTATATAATCATGTAAAATAATTCTTACTTGCCAATATTAAAAAAAATCGGTTAAATATTATAATATTTAATTTATTAAAGTACACATAACGGTATACATGAGCATATTCAAGTTATCAAATTATATATAAATTGTACGTATGGTATTATAGTTTATTAAATACGTACTAAATACGTTCAGAAACCGGGAATTTAGCACGCTCGTAGAGTAGGATTTCCTAACTTGTTATAGATAATATTACTATCTATATAATCTGTCTAGATTATACATATAAATGAGATATAATAATATAATATAATATTATAGGATATTATAGGTATAATAATATATAGAAATATATAATACCTAATAAAAATTGTATTTGACACGCTGTGCTGTGTAAAAAATCTACTATTTATAACTATACACAATTTTTTCGTACTTAAAACTTCATTATGTATTAACTAACCGGAACAAGTATATATTATCAGTTCTATGTATATATTCAAATAAAATTATATACCAAAGACTTGAATCAAAATCATAGTGCTTAAAAAAAAAAGTATTTCGTTTTTAATTTATAATGAAGTACTAATATAGTAATATATTAAGTATTTAATTTTAAACTGTATGGTTAATGATATTGTTTTTTATGAACATATTTGAGAAGACCGTTAATTTTGTACAAAATATATTTTTCAGTATCTAATAAACACAAAAACCGTTTCTATAATAAGTGTACTTACAGATCATTTATATGTTTGTAACTAACATATAAGTTATAAGAGATAAGTAGCGTCTAAAAACGTGCAAAATCGAGTTCTTTAATTTTTATAATTAGCATACCTTTCTCGTAGTTATATATAATTATATACTTTTTACTCTCATTTCCAAATTTACGGGTAAAATGCAATGTTGTACAATGTACGGTGCTTATCGACGGTGAAATGTTATTTTTGTGCACCGTTGCCAAATAATGTGGATTTCACAGTTGTATTTAACAAAATCAAATTATTTTATAAAACGACTAACTGTCCAGAAAGCTACAACAAAATTTAATAGTGCTCATTGCTCAACCACCAACATATGTAATTATGTATATAGAGGTATCAATATTAATGAAGACCCATGTTGAAACAATGACAAAAATGTGTTCAATCTTAAGATGTATCTAAAATATGGCTGTATCTGGTTTAAAACGTAAATTATTTAAATAATCTATGTTTAATTATAGTTATGTAATTTTTTTTAAAAAATATTTATTTTAAATTTGACATTGTGGAGCTTACCTATTATGCATACGTGCACATTTAATATGCGCAATCATCATGTTGGCAAAATGGTAAATAGCATACCTACTAACTTTATTATTAGTTTTTTCCAAATTTACCAACTTTTTTTTTAAAAATTTGAGATGAAAAATCATATAAATTTTACATAAATTAATTGCATGTTCACTATAGCAAAAAAAAAATAATTCCATTTAATAATACTGGAAATTAATAGAGTGACTTGTATAGGTCTATCTTGAACTCAACGTCCATATCTACCAATTAACACATTTAAATAAATTTAAATTACTAATACATTTTATACTTTAATATTATCATAAAAATATATACATTTTATTATAAACCACATTCGTATAGAATATGGTTGCATTTAATATACTATAGTAGATCAAGAAGTTGAGGTTATTGAACGATCAAGTGCAATGGAGTAATTTCTTTATAAAAATTATATATAGTAATAAAGACGTAAAATGTTAGAAAATTGTTATTTATCTTTTGAGTACCTATACGTACTATTTCTACTTACTGGCAACTGCTTACAACTAATGGAAATATAATGATTATATTTAATCACAGCTATAATTATATTATATATATAATAATATCATATAATATATGATATTTATATATGTCGAAACCAACAATAATAATATCTACGAGAGAGTAAAATGAAAAAATTTAATTTGAATAAATTTAATTTGAACGTCTTAAACCAACCATATTGATTGAAAATTATGAATGAAATATATATCCTTCTTTTATTTACCTACCACTTTCAATTTCGTTTTAAAATTGAAAATATTTAAAAATGTTGAAAGTATTACACAAAAGAAGAATTTCTATTATACTGTCAAAAAGTTAAAACATTTCTATCACTCGTGACGATAAAAATTATAAAAAGGTTTAACCCAAGGTTTTACAATATTGTTGATAAATTAAATTATGTTTTGTTCAATGATCTATTTTACACATTCCTTTATCGCCAACATAAAATTGAATTGTATTACAATTGTACTTTTTAAAATTCAAATCACACATTTTCATTCCATCACATTGGTCTTATTCGTTTTCCCTTTACAAAACAATCCTGTTCTACTTTATTTATAATCAAATCTATTCATTATTTTCTTTTATATGCGTACGTGAAATGTATATATTATACTTAATATATATATTATGTATAGGTATATCCGTAGCTAATACATACACGAATCAGAATATATAAATATCTAATTGTCACATGCTATAATAGTCACTTAAATCTTTTTGTCGAACTTCATGAGAACTAAAATTAATTGGTTTAAATTAAAACAATATTAACAAATAAAATACTATAAAATGTATCAATGTTATCTTTAAAACTTCTCATGATAATTGAGTTCAAAAATGTTTATCTTGTTAATAAAATTTATTCTTTTATTTTACTCGTAATAATATTACTTAAAGAAGCCAGAAGCGTTAGACTTTTAAAAAATATTGCAGGTACTTCAAACGTAAAGAATATGTTAAGAATTTGTAAAGAATATTATGTTAATGATAGGGATTTTGATACATTTTGCATTGTTTTCTAAAGCTAGATACGCAATGCTCGTTTTAAGACGTATACGTTTCATGTGATTTTAAATCAGAATAAGAATAGTTTACTTTGTATTTTATTGTATTTTTTGACAATTTTCAATTTTAAAGTCATTTTATTCATTTTTTAAAATCATTTTAGGGTTTTTAGGGCATTTAACACTAATATTTTTTTTTAAATATAATTTTAAGATTTTTGTTTTAAAAAATAATTTTGTAACATATTAATAAAAATTTTACTTAATCAAATATTATAAATTGTAATTTTTTGAACTGTTTACGACAGAAAATTAAATGAAAATAATTCTTTTTTCAGATTTTAAGTCCACGTAAAAGATTGGAATTTGTGCAATCCTGCAAAACTTTTTATTACATTTAATTAAAAAATAATTTTTGGTTTAAAATTACAATTTAAACGCATTTTATAGGTGCATTATTTTAAATTTTTAGAACACAAAAGCATTTTTATTAGGGCATTTTTGGTGATTTTTAGGGGAATATATTCCCAGCCCTATTAATGAGTATATATAAGCTATAAAAATAACTTATTTTTTGTTTCTATAATATTAAATTAGACTATATCAGAATTTTTTATTCGTTTTATAATTTTTTTGAGTATACTCCAGTTTATTAATAAGTTGTTTTTTATTTTTTAAATGTATATTATAGGTAATGCAAATTAAACGAAGTATTCAATTAATAATTTTTAAAAATACCGTCGACGGTGTTCCAAATTTTTCATAAATTTGGCAATACGAGTGACATATGCAAAAAATATTATAAATAACGTGATAGTAGTATAAGAAAATTATTTAGTGTATAAAACCGACTAACTTTAATTCACATAATTATTTTAAATTCTGAGCAGAGCGATTCATTTTACAATGTTGTGTGTGGTTTTTTTTGTGCCTGTCATTACATTTTAGGGCAATAAAAATGCTCCAATTTTCATCATCAGTATCTTTTCTGATAGAAAAAAAAATCTAGTTGGTACTTTGAGGGGTCAAAAGTAAAAAATTCTCAATAGTTTTTAAACGCGTCGAAAAAAAAAAAAAAAAAAAAGGGAATATGGAAATTTTTTCGCAAAGCAAAATTTTGACAAAATCAATTTTTATTTTTGGTGTAACAAAAGAAATAATGATAGCAGATACATAAAATTTTTACTGAATGTTTATATAAATATTTTCTATACACCATTATATTTTTAAAATATTTTTATTTTATTTTTTGAGTTATTTATAAACATAATACATTTTTGTGTTATTTTTGGTTTTTTTTTTTATTTTTGCCGATAAACATTTTTTTAGTCTGTCAAAAAACTTAAAAACGTAATACAATGTTCTTCATAACTTATTGTAAGTAAAAATTAAAAAAAAAAGGTTAACCGTAAGTCTCTAATAGTTTTTATAAGCGTCTAAAGTTGAAATTTCGAGAAAATACATAAAAATCAAGAAAGTTTAGTTTTTTTTTTATTAAGAAATTCATAAAAAATTTTCTATTTAAATCTAAGATTTAAAAATTTAACACAAAGATCTCTATACATTTTTCTACCTTTCTAAAAAAACAGTTTTTTGGAAAGTCAATTTAATTTTTTATAAACGTTTAAAATTAAGCATTGGATATTCAGGCATTTTCTCCGGAAACAATTTTCTTATTTTGATGTAATTCAAAAAGAAATAACCTCAGACATTTGAAAATTTCACCAAATGTTTAGACTACCATTTTATATACACCAATACAATTTAAAAATATTTTGACAATTAATGAGCCAATTGTAGGCCTAAGAAATTTTTGACTTTTTCAATTTTTTTTTCTTTAAATATCGATAAAAAAATTTCGTTGGTCAAATTTTTTGAAAATTTAGTATAAGATTTTTCATAAGTTTTTAAAATAGCAGATGAAAAATAATAAAAATACATATGCACAATTTTTTTTTATAAAAAAAACTTCAAATTTTGACCGAAATTCATCATTGAACATTTGCAAAATGTCTTGTAGTTAAAAATGTAAAAATGTTCAAGTCTTATAACAATAAATTAAAAATTTTAAACAAGATTTTTCGTATGTAGTTTATAGTATAACCAAAAATCAAAAAAATATATTAAATTTATAATTAAGTTAAAATTTGGACATCAAAATATCGAACATTTGCAAATTATTTTGTAATTAAAAATTTATAAAATGTTCAGTTTTTATAACTAAAGATTGAAAATTCAAAATAAAGTTTTTCGTAAGTAGTTAATAGTGTAACCAAAAAATCAAAAAAATGTATCAAATAAATAATTTTTTATAGACATTTTAAGTTCAAATTTGGACGAAATTAGATATTGAAGAATAATGATGTTGTTTATTTCGTTATAATTTAAAAATATTTTTTGAAGGTTCTTGAAACTTTTAAAATATATTATTATATTTTATACACTTAGTTAATTTTTCAAATGCAATGTTTTCTGTAAAAATTTAATTCAACCTACTGTATTATAAATAGTAAAATTAATTATTTTAATAGCAAAAATATTTTAAAATACACTTAGTTTTGCAGGCTGACAGATCGTCTTTGCTCAGAATCGTTTTTCATATACAATAATTTATATCATTGAATACAAATTTAACACATCCATTAAAGTGACCCACTCAATATCTACTGTACACCCGAGAGGTACCTACTTGCCGACCTTTTTATTATTTAATTGTCACTCACGATTAATTTATAGTATTCTAATTTCTATAATTATTATTAAACAGAGCATAACATGATGTATTTTATAATGTAATTATTTTTCATTGCTATATATGTAGCTTAATTTGACAGTAATTTTGTGTTTTTTAAAGCACTTAAAAACTAAAATATGCAGTCTTCTTCAAGTTTCGTTTAACCTAGATTATTTTATTATTCATATTTTATAAATTGAATAAAATATTTTTTAATCAAATCAATATCTTTTTTTGTATCACAATTACATTAATTAATATAAATAAAAAATAAAAATATATCTACAACATTTGTGTATTAACTAATAATGCATTGTAAACTATTCGTGGTATAATTATATGGAGTAACACAAAATTGTATGATGTACCTACCTGTATTTATTATTTTAGCATTATACTTGAAAATGCTTATGGTTATAACTTTAAAAATAGATTTAAAATTATTTGAACTATCGGGAATATTATATATTATATTATTATTTATTATTATCGGACGTAAAAAAAGCATTATCATGTTATTAATATTAATTATATTAATTGAAAACAGTATAAATATGTGTTAAAAAAAGTATTAATTTAAATAAAAACAAATTCATTTTTGAATCACTTCTCCTTTAATATTGAATAATAGACTGAAAAAAACATGAATCAGTGGGTAGAATCAGATTAGATACGTACAATTTACCTCTGTGAAAACAGGATTGTATGTATTATTTAACAAATAACAAAAGAATCGATATTAGATACTATACAATTGTGTACTAAATAAACAACCACACTTTTAAATTTCAAATTATACAATTTTTTTAATAATTATCAAATTAATCATTTTTTATCAGACTTAAGTTTTTTTCACTGGAAAAAATATAAAGATCAAAAAAAGCAAGAAACAATGTATTATAATAATTAATTTATGTAATTCATATTTTGTCAACAAATTTTAAACATTTCATAAGCAAGATTTTAAATTGTTATTATTAAATTCTTAGTTAAATATATGACGTGGGCTGATGACTTTTTCCAATTCATACTATAGTATAATATACTATACCACTGGTGTATAAATATCTTACCCAAAAACATATTTATTTTAAAAAAAAATAGAGTTTAACAGTATGATGTTTTAAATAAACAAATTATAATGATAAGTAATAATAGCCGACAAACGACTAACAATACTAGAAATATTTACTGCAATAGTGATTTACGATTTTATAAAATATTAAACCCAGCAGTATAGCCAATGATTATTAATTGGTTATAGGTAATAAATAATAACTAAAATGGATACCTATAAAAAATGTCTAGTAATAAATAACACGATATAATGGATGTTATTGAATCACAAACATAAATGTCTGTGAATACAGACATATTTAACAGGCATTTCTAACCGAAGATAGTCACGAACAAAAAAATTAATTTATATTATAAAGGATTCCGTGGTAGAAAACCATCAGTCACCAATTACACATTAAAAAAGCTTATTTAGAAAAAAACAAAATTTCAGTCAATATAAAATAGGATTTGATGTCACTTCGTGATAACAATTATACATACTACATAAGTATATATCACGATTTACAAAAAAATATAATTATAATTTCATTAATCATAATTTTATTTCATAACAGTTAAAGCAAGGAAATTGTGCTATTTTATTAATTTTGTTATGGTTATTTTTTTATTGTGTAGTTTTAATTTTTTCTTTTTTAATAATAATTTAAATTATTACAGTTTATATAAAATATTGTGTTATTTGTATTTATGTTGTCTATCCATTGTATAATATTTAACATAAATGCATAATTTAGTTTTAAAAATGAGTTTATTATAAATAATAATATTACAATTTCTTACCTATTTTAATTAGCATAGTTATTATTTAATTTGATACTCAATTTTGAGTTGTCACTATTCTTTCAGTAGTGTGATATACACAAAAAATGATTATTTCAGTCACGAATAGTGAAAATTAGTCAAAAATAGTCAAAATTATTTTAAACATTTGTTAATAACATAACATTAATATATTCATTTACAACACCTACCAATTATATTTAAAACTAATGTTATTTAACATGTTTCTATCGAGACAACATAAAAACTGAATAAAAATTTGATTTGTAGTGTCTTTTATAAACCTTAAATAGCTGATAACTAAAATTTGTGTTTTTTGAGTTGTGTCACTATTATTTCAGTAGTGCGAGCACGATGCCCGCAATATTATAAAACATAAGTAACAATTTATTAAAAACTAAAATTATAAATAACTCACCACCTAATTAATTGTTGGCAATGAACTACAAAATATATCACGTAACAAATAGCAATAAATTATTTTGCCGATCTACCATTGTATAACTCCAATATAACTCATGCCACGATGGGGCGCGGTCGTGGATATACACTATAACTGTTGAGCAGTAGAGGTAACATATATTCTGTCTTGTCTTAGGCCTTAACATAACTAAATCACACTTGCTGTCCACTTAGATTTGATTTTGTTTTGCAGTTGGTGCAGAGCACTGTGGGCGTAGGAGGTGGTGGTGCCAGCGACATTTGGCCGCTGGAGCGACCTGACGGCATGCCGGTGATCCAGTCGCTGGAGGTAATGTGTGGCAAGGACCACATGGACGTGCACCTGCAGTTCACGCAGCCGTTTGAAGGCATCGTGTCGTCCAAGGGCCAGTATGCTGACCCACGGTGCGTGTACGTGCCGCCGTCCACCGGCAAGACGTTCTTCACATTCCGCATAGCGTACGCGCGGTGCGGCACCAAGCCTGACCTCAACGGTCAGTTCTACGAGAACACTGTGGTCGTCCAGTACGATAAGGACCTGCTAGAAGTGTGGGATGAGGCCAAACGTTTGAGATGCGAGTGGTACAATGATTACGAGAAGACCGCGTCCAAACCGCCCATGGTCATCGCAGACCTAGACGTTATACAATTAGACTTCAGAGGTGAGACGGCGAGGAAATTAAAAAAAGATATTAGTGCTTGGTAATTATTTGTAAGCAAGAACGATTTTGTCTTAATTTTGATAAACGTTGTGTACATTGAACTTCACTCGGATTTATTTTTGGAACTTATTTGAAATTAAATCAACACAGCTTTGTGATTAATTATTATGTGTTTATAATTTTATATGTTTCTATATTAATATCTAATATACTACAACTGCATTCATATATCATAATATTAATTAATAAATCATATAATATTTGTCTGAAATACTATAGGTGATAACGTTGATTGCTGGATGGAAATACAACACGGAAAAGGTCCATGGGCGCCGCCAGTTAGCGGTATAGTGCCTTTGGGTTCTACGTTAACATTAGTGGTAGCCATCAATGATTATAGAGGTAATAAATAGCACTATTAAAGAATAAACATAAATGATAACAATTCACAATTTTTTTAATTTTTTAAAATTATATACGTTTACCTATATTATAGTAGTATACCGTATAGTATATAACAGTAATGTAAATACTTAATTGTGGATGGTGTATGATTGTATTCAGAAAATATTAAAAGATACGAGTATACACTATAACCCTTTTCCGACTGCAGTATTAATACATTTAATACAATGTATAAACAATTTTAGAAATGACTAATTTATTTTAAATTTTAACATTAAAATATATTTTAATGTTATTATAATTTGATTGGTATATTGATGTTCTCAAACATTATCCAAAAGCACTGAACTGTAAATATGGAACTCATTGTATATAATTGAGTTATCCCGTTATGGAGGTCTTTGATTTCATTATCTACATTTTCGTTGGAACCATAAGAACAAAAATATAATTATTTGTAATAATTAAGGCAGAGGAGTTCTAGCATTTGAATATTTTTTTTAAACGTAAAAAAAGGTGGGCTAGAAACAAACTTATTTCATTTTAAACAAAACCAAATCTTTAATTTTATGTTGCATATTTATATATTTTTTGTTTTTTAAGATATAATAATATGTATGTTTATTATTTCTTTTGTTTGGGCTATTTTTGCAATTTTCTTTTTTAATTAACGTTTATTAAAACAACAATATTTTCTTATAGATACCATTTCACATTATCTGAAAGCCTACCACACTAGCTGCTAATAGTTAAAATAAGCCAATAGAAAACAATGAATGCATTTTTCAGGGCTATAATATGTCTTCCACTCTAATAATAAGTAATGAATATCTGTGTTATTTTTTAAATAAAGAATAATGAAAACGGAATCAATATGATGCTGTTCGATAACGGGATAAGTTCTATGTGTTCACTGTTCGGTGTCCAAAAATATAGATTCACATAAATATATTATAGTAACCTATTTTATGTTGTGCCTGCGCAGGCGAGTTCGACATGAGAGTGAAATCTTGCGCCGCGTCCGACGGAGGCGGGCATGTCATTCAGCTGACGGACGACCAGGGGTGCGTATTAAGACCAAAAATGATCAGCGGGTTCCTGAAGGCTCGAACTTCAGACGAACGGGCTTCCGTCATTACGTACGCGTTCTTCCACGCCTTCAAGTTCCCGGATGCGCTCAGCGTGCATATCCGGTGCAAGGTTGAGATCTGCCGGCACGGTTGCCTAGACCACTGTCAGACGGACGAACGGACATCGGCCGGACATTTACTTCAGCAGCAGCAACAGCACCAGCTCCAATACGGGCCGGTGGACAGAAAGGACCAGCAGAACGATCGGTTGGACTACGTACAAACGGTCGTGGTCAACACGGACCAGCCGAGTGCCCAAGCGCAGATGTCGGTGCACACTCCATTCGACACCGCCGGTCACAACAAACCGCAACCCGGTCAAAACAAGGTAAGATACCAAAATAAACATTTTCTTTATTTCGCCATTTGTTATGTAGGTATGGGTGTATATTATATATGATTTGTCTTCAGTATACGCCAATTGAGTTTTTCAATAAAGATGCTAAAATTTAAGTCCACATTTTTTTTTTTTTTTAACGTCAATCTATTTTGTCATTGTAAATACATGTATTTTATGCATGCACGAGGTTGAAGGTTATATACAGAGATTGTAAGTTAGTGAATTTTCCTATCAATCTTGTCAAATCGTATTAAATTCAAGACAGAAATTCGCTTCAATGTAACAAGATTATTCAATACTATATGAAATTTAATTTTGACGCACATATACTATAATTGCATATTTCGAGATCTTCAGCACGTTTTCTATATTTTGGCATAATGTGCATTTTTTCAAATATTAAAATACTATCTAAATATTATAAATATAATCAATATACGTATTATACGTAGATAGTTAAATTATTAGATATGACGTTTAAAATTAAGTTCTATCCATTAACTCTAAGAAGAACAATTACAATAATGAACACATGATCAAAAGTGATTAAGTTTTATAAATTAAACGTAATCATTTATTTTTTTCATATTTATGAATTTTTATTGGATAATTGAAGGTTTTTTTTACTACATATTTAAGTAGATACGTGAGGATTTTTAAGAACATAGCTACAGACAGACATATTTAAGCTTTTTTTATTAAATGCCTAGTGCACGAACTTACACAATCAATTAAAAATATTGAAAAGTTAGAAATAGCTTTTGTCGTGTATACCAATAATATATTATATACGCATTGATATTGTATTATAAGATATTGTATTATATTGTATTGCGATTTTCATAATATATTTTATCTTTTATCCGTTAGAGCGCTTGTAAATAATTGCATTGCACGACGCAACAAGACGCGGAAAAAAAATAGTGCCTCTGTTATGTATGCGTGTGTTAGATTAAAAATGAAAACGATTTTTCGCAGGAGACATTGAACCGGGACGGTTTCCCGCACGGGCCACGGAACCTGGACGACGGCGCGATCGCGGCGTCTGCGGTTAGCGACGACGACAAGCAGCCACCGGTCACGGCACCGACGTCCTCCAACAACGGGACCGCGGGCGAGCAGACGGCCGCGGGCTACGCGCAGCTGCAGAGGCGCCGACGCCGGCGTTCCGTAAACGTGTCGGACGCGGGCAATGCGGACGTGGGCGTCAGCGGGTTGTACGACGTCATATCGCAATCGGACCTGGCGTTCACGCCGGACACCAAGACGGACAGCGAGGCGGTGACAATATTCCAAGGACGGATCCGCGAAGACGTAGTGTACGGCATATGCATGCCAGTACACGGGTTCGGCGCGCTGTTCGTCATGTTCGCCGGTTCGGCGATCGTGTCCGTCATGGTGGCCGGGTTCCAGTTGCACAAGTACCAGGTGAGGCGGGAGACGCAAAAGATGATGTCTGTCCAGGCACACCAGCACAGCGTGGCCGCGGCCGCAGTAGCCGCCGGCGGTGGTTACATACACAACTCGCTGGCCGGCATCGTGGCGCTGAACAAGCTGATCGCGTCCAAAACGACCGCCGCCACCGCCCAAACCAGACGAAACAGCTAATCGACTGCTACTAATAATAATAATATTAAAAACTGTCTATTCATATACACACTACTACTATGATGGTGATGACGACGACGACGACGACAACGATCACGCTTTTCGTACATAAATCACGAGATCGTTGTCATTATTATTATTATCAATTATCATCATAATCAGTATCGTTAGAACGCATTTATTATAACGTTATCATGACTGGATTAGTGGTGATGGGAAGCACACCGAATATAAAAAAAAAAACATTTTTTTTTTTTTTTTTTTTTACTTATCTATCGCCGAACTGAAAAGAAGAATGCATTATTATTAATCTTTATTCTATAGTTTCTTTCCGAGATGATTATACTATTAGACTAATATATTATTAGCAGGGCCGTATTTAGGAGTGGGGAAACAGGAGGTTGTTTTCCCGGGTGGTGGAATTTTTTTTTATGAATTATCATCGTTTTAATTTACTTATGATTCCATTCACTAATTTCTTACAGTGAATATTATAATTTTTTATAATTTAATATTTTTTACCGTAATTTATGATAATACATATTAGCAAAAATGCCTTAACCATAATCGAAAGTAACTCAACCTCCGCGATCAATTTGTGTCCTAATCCAGAAAGACAATTTAAATTATTTTATTGTCATTTTTTAAAACATATAAGCCAATTTTATTATAAAAATTGTTTTTTCAAAACAAAAATATTTTTTTATTTTTTCGTTAAATTAGTGATTATTTTTGCTGTCCCAGGTGAAAATCCCTAAATACGGTCATGTATATAAGTGTAATAGTAACACTCTACATAGTTTATGGCGGTTTAACATGAACAAAAAAAAAAATATAAAAATACACAATATACCAAAAAAAAAAATTAGGAATTATATAATCAACCGTCGAAAAATGACATTTTACATATTATATTATATGGTATACGAAGATTCTTGAACAAAAAGCTTTTCAAGGCAGCCCACCACGACACTAATTCTATCTTTGAACGTCAAATTACCACCATACACTAAGCGTATATATATTAAAATGTTCTGACTTTTATTGTGATGTAATATATTATAATACCCCGATTGATGCTGACAGAAAATATTTAAAAATTATAATTATATAATAATATAAATATTTTTTTTTTCATTTTTACACTTTAAGAATATTGTAGTATACATAATAATATTGATAATATAATGAAGTATTATTATTATTTTCTCGTATTGCGTTTGAATTAAGAAAAAATATATATATTTTTTTTAATTGGTGCTAAATTAATCTAAATCAAAAATGGATTTTAACTTAAATACAATATACATACGTATTTGTTATCTAAATATTTATTAGCGGTTTGTCCAAGTAATTTTTTATACATAGATTACCGTTATATTGACAAACCTGTGAAAGAAAAACTTATTACACAATTCATTATTTTATTCCACTTTTAGATCGCATGATGTTAAGTTTAATTATACTTGTGTAAATAGATATTTAAAATTTAAATACTGAATGATAGCAATCAAAACTAGATAATTTTGTTATTATTTAATATATTTTAATACCTATTAAATAGTTTAATATTGTGTAGTCATGAAACTGGCCAGTTCTTCGTAATAATGGTTAAAGTTTTATTTACAAATCTAGCAAATTTTATTATCTAGTTAAACCAAAATTTTTTACAACTTAAAAATTAAATTCTTATAATTTGTTCAAGTTGTATTTATGGCATGGCGTTTCATGTAGGTGTACAATGCAAACGAACATCTTATTTTAAATGAATACATACTGTAGACTATAGTCGACAGTATAATATTATAGTATATTATACTATTTGCATCTGATTTACAACATCCGTTGGCATTTTTTACTTAATAATTAAGTTCTTGTAAATTATTTTGTAATTATTATTTATTATATTTAGCGTGATATTGTTTTTGCTCAGAATTTTGAGGGGTGAACAGAATGAAAATGGAATTTTTTATTAATTTAAATGACATTTGTTTATTATTATCTGAATTTAATCTACCGAAACTAAACAATTCATATAATTAGAATTTTTTTCAATTGAAAATAAATAGTTTTTAAATGTATATCAAAAATCTCAACATTTTACATACCTAATAGTTCTATATTTTTTAGAAAAATACTTTAATTTAAAATTAAATAATTCTTGGTATTTAAACAAAATTTGAATATTATAGAGTTATTTGTAAAAATTAAGTTATAAAATAATGCAACTATAGTAATTATCTAATCCATTTTTACTCTGAGCCCTCACATAAGATTGTAATCTTATATTGTAAGGTATAATTTTTACTGCGTTATTTATTATTTTTTTTTTTTTAAATATTTTTAAATATTTTGTTATTAACATAAAGCTAATAACTGTATCATGTAAATAAATTTTAAACAAGTTTTATAATTATTGCATTAATTTGTTTATTATTAAGTACTATTTGAATCTGAACTGTTACCCATAAGGCCATAACCCACGGTCTAAAAACACACTCACCTTATGGTTTATATTTAACTATAAATCATTTTAAGCAACTGCCGTATTAGCAATCCTAGCACGAAAAACCAATGAAGAATATAATATAATATGTTACTGTCAAAGACCTTAAATAAGGAATTAACCGATATTAATAACGATATTTCAGATCACATTAGACTGTATACAATATTGACTAGAAAATAACGTTAATGCGCATGATTTTTAAGCAATGACGCGTTTAGTAGTATTTCCTGGGTATTGACGATAGTTTCGGTATTTTTGAGCCATAATATTGTTTAAAATGTTTACTGTATTAGAAACGGGCCTGCGTTATAAAACAATCAATTTATCTAATCAGTACCTACTAAATACTGACAGCACTAACAATAATATTATACTTTTGGACTCTGTAGTATGTCAATGATCGCACAGTATTAACAAAATTATATAAAAAATACTAAGTGTAGCCATCTATCGGATATTAGTTAGGTATACAATATAAATCGCGATAATAGACATTTTATTTGTTTTAATGTTTGTACACACGCACGCACACACTTCATTGTACCTACCTAAAAATCGACCAAATATTTTTCTATACACTGTGCATCTATACAGTTTTTTTTTTAATTTCTAGCCAAATTTAAATATTTTTTTAAACAAAATTATTATGGGCATTCCCAGAAAGAAGTAAGCGGACAACTTTCCCCTAGAATTTTAAATCTGTTTGCCCAAACATTATCTACCATGACCCAATATATAATAAATTTTAAAATAATTTCTTGTACACAAAATATTATCTTATCGTAGCTGGAGTGCTCATATGGTAATAAATCTTGTTTGACTGTTCGTTGTGAACAAATAAATTCAGTTAAAGAATAATTTATTGAAAAATCACGGATACAATTTGGTAGAGGGTGTCCACGTAGATTACAATTTGTATTTAATGAAAAAGAATAATGTAATAAATAGAATGTAGGTAGCTATAATAATTTTATAATAATACTAATTGTAATAATGTAATGTAATAACAACTCAATTACATCATACAACTCACTTCCTGTGGATCCCCAGTCATACTGGGATCCATGGTAACGAGTTTGTAGACAATCTAGCTAAATCCACATCTAATCTTGTCTGCCCTCCTTCTCTTTTACCCCACTCTGATTTCACCCCTTATATTAAACGTTACGTCTTAAATCTATGGTCCACCCATTGGAACAACTTACCCGAAAACTTTGCCATAAGATATAGAGACATAACACCAGACATTCCTAAGCACACTTGGTTCACTAATCTAGATTTACATAGATCTCATATTGTCCAGTTTAATCGTCTATGCGTGGGTCATTACCTTTTACCTAGTCACGCTTTCAAACTCGGACTAAACGATTCCCCTCTTTGTACACTCCATTTTGATGAATGTATCTGTGACCTACCACATATTATTTACCTGCCCTGCCTTACAGATTAAACGCCTAGCTCTAATTGACTCTCTTAGGTCTCTCAATACCCCCTTTAATCTCCATTCCATTCTCAACACCAATTACTCACTTACCATCAAAATTATTATAAATTTTATTTTGGATGCTGGCTTTATTATTTAAAATTTCTATGTTTCTTATCTGGCATAATTATCTTATTTATTATTATATCATTATGCTCATTATTTTTAATTAATTACCAATTATTACTTATTGTATCACCGTGTCTGTATCTATCAATGTCTTAATTGTTGAACTATAATAGTTATACTGAAAGTTCTAATAAAAAAAAAAAAAAAATGCAATAACAACGAAAATATATTTGACGAAAAAGAATGTACTTATGTATGTATAAAATGTGTACATTATGTAATAAAAACTATAATAGTAATAATAATAGTTATTATTATAGGTATACTAGCTGATCCCGTGCACTTCATTGCCCATTAAAAAAATTAATAATGCCAACTCTATATGAATAATATATTTTATTTTATAATGTAACAGTTAAAATATACTAACATCATTATAACAATATTCAATTTATTACAACTCATTATATTATTATTATAAACCAATAGCAACAATTTATAAACAAATATTTCCATCGTAAATCTCAAAATCCTTACTTGAGCAACTCCCGGGGTTGGACCTCTCCCTTTTTAAATTAGCCAACCTTCTTCCCAGAGGTCTAATCTATCTCTGTCTCAATTTTAATCGCAATCGGTTGGACAATTTTGGAATGCATAAAGGACAGACATTTCATTCATTACATTCATTTTTATATATTAAAGTTAAGAGGTTTTTTTATAAAAAAAATCATCATTGATTTTTTAAATTACCTTTACCCTTCCCTTAAAAAAAGTCTAGGACACCTATGAAAATTATTAACAGACAATGTTTAAAAAATAAAAAAAAAAAATAAACTAAAACGGATCTATATAATATATATCTGATAGACAATATCAGTAGTAATTATTAAAGTATAATTTCTTAGTCATAATTGTAAGTGAATTAATAAAATATTTGATTTCTACGGCATTGTTTATATAAGCAGTACCTATTGGAAAATATCTAGATAAAAATTGATTATCTTATCTAGATAATTTTCAACTCAATTATATTAATCTTCATTTAGATAATGTGGCAAATATATGTATCCAGACAATGTGGCATTTGTTTTTCGATTTTAATTTTAAAAATAATTCAAATATTAATAAATGTATAAAGTAAGTACTGATGCTAAAAAATACTGAATATACGTCCACACAGCACAGCATAGTCAAGCCACCCGGATTTTTTTTAAATATAGACCGCATACTAAGCTGATTGGAAATGTAGACGCGCCTTAATTCCTCATACGTGAATTGGCATGCCGAATATTAAAGTTCCCACAATCCTCCTTCAACCTAAACTCTCAAATTAAATTTAAAATTAAGAGATCCAAAAACAAGTCTATCCATCATTTTCATATTGTAAATTAATTTCTTGTAAAATTTAGTTTACTATTCCAATAAACATTTAAACATAGTTTTAAAACTTGCTCAAAAAATCTTCACAGCAAAATCAAAACATAAACATACGAAAAAAGGGACAGCATGACTCCTGCTTCAACGGTATAAAAAGATTAATATTTTTAATAATTTATTTTTGTGAATTTTAGTTATGCCTCACATATGAGTTTGTATGCCAATTTCTGAAATTTGCATCACCCTCCTACACCCTTCTCAAATTCAAATTATTATTAGTAATTAGTTAAAAACGGGACGTATTCGGATATACCCTTTTAGACTCATAGGTTAATCACTGGATAACAGGTGCATTTCGCTGGCACCCACACCTCGGAATTTTGGATTCAAACCAGGGGCCTTCGTTTGTGCTCGAATTTCAACGTTTGTACTGCAACCACTAATGAACTGCAGGGAATTTTTTGTGGGGGTGCCAGCAAAACGACTCCTGCCCAAATACGAATTTTTAAATTTAAATTATGCCATTCGTTTGTGCTGACACCCATAATTAACTACAAGGGGATTATTAGTGGGGGTGGTATAGATCCATAACACTGCCCCAATTTAATATTTTGGAATTCCAAATGAGCTATTGTATAATAGTTTGTTACTGATATTCTGTACAATATTTTTGACGTTAATACTCTACTACTTCCGGAGTTATCCTTAAATTTGATTTGGGGGTTGTAAAGGCATGCCGATAATTATATAAAATATAATAAATATAAATAAATATATAATATATAATATATTATTCCTAAAACGGGCACAGCCCCTAAAGTTTTATCGAAAACTGATTGGGGTTGATAGGGTAAAAATTATTCATAGGCGTTCTTTAGTCGTTTCTCGTCGTTTTTAGGTTCAAATTACTTAATTATAAGGGTTTGATTTTTATAATTTACTTAATCGTAATTTTGAAAATCAAAATCCTCAAATATCCATTTTAACCTTCAA